>OY821519.1:42175758-42775758 GCA_963682025.1 Cordilura impudica | reverse complement strand
ATAGAAGGTTTATTAGGGGTTATGCAGATATTGCAAAACCATTGACGGCGCTTCTGAGAGGATCGGACGGACGAATTTCAAAATCTATATCAAGTCAGACGAAAATAGAATTGGATACTTCATCCAAGAATGCATTCGATCAATTGAAAAACGCATTGGCTTCACGTGAAGTTTTGCTATCATATCCCAATTTCGAAAAAGATTTTCAATTGACTACAGACGCTTCCAACTTTGCAATTGGTGCAGTGTTAAGTCAAGAAGAAAAACCAATTGCATTTATTTCCAGAACATTGAATAAAACAGAGGAGAACTATGCAACTAATGAAAGAGAGATGTTAGCCATTATATGGGCACTGAACTCTCTAAGAAATTATTTGTATGGTTCCAAAAAGGTGGTGATCTACACGGATCACCAGCCCTTGACATACGCCCTCAGTAATAATAATAATAACTCAAAAATGAAAAGGTGGAAATGTATTTTGGAAGAGTATAACTACGAGTTGAAGTATAAACCTGGACGAACAAATGTAGTTGCTGATGCTCTATCCAGAGTCCCTATAGGATTAAATCCTATAAATGCTCAAATAAACTCTTTGACCCCCACCGAACACAGCGCAGAAAGTTCGTCAGAACATTTAATACATAGCGTAGAAATTCCAATAAATGTTTTCAAAAATCAGTTATTTATAAATGTGGACAACACATCATCGTACCAATTTCAAATTGTATTTCCCGGAGTACATAGACACATTATTAAAGAACCCCAATACGACGAACAAATCCTAGTGAACATTCTAAGAAAATATCTGAATCCGTCTGTCATTAACGGAATAAAAACTCCAGAATGGATAATGGGAAAAATCCAATTATTTTATCCCAATCATTTCGCAAATTACAAATGCCGCTTTACACAGTCGACCGTTGAAGATATAACATCTGAGAACGATCAAGAAAATCTGATAATAGAAACACACAATAGGGCTCATCGAAATGATAGAGAAAATAAAAAGCAAATGTTGGAAAAATATTATTTCCCTGGCATGTCAGGTAAAATAAAAAGAATTATAAAATTATGTTCCATATGTAAAAAAGGAAAATATGAGAGACACCCAAATAATCCAGAATTACGCGAAACTCCCATACCAACATATCCAGGGCATATTGTCCATATCGACATTTTTTCGACCGATAAAAAACTCATTTTAACATCAATTGATAAATTTTCTAAGTACGCAAAAGTAAAATTATTAAACGGAAGATCTATAGAACATGTCCGAAAACCCCTTAGGGAAATTTTGTTTTCATATGGAGTGCCAAAGTATGTGGTTATGGACAACGAACCCTCCTTAAACTCCGCATCCATACAATTCATGATGAAAGATGATCTAAAAATTGATGTATTTACCACCCCGTCATACAAGAGCGAAATAAACGGTCAAATAGAAAGATTCCACTCTACACTAGCGGAAATCATGAGATGCCTGAAAAATGACGGAACATCCAGAGATTTTGAAGAATTGCTGGAAAGATCGGTGAATGAATATAATCACACGTTCCATTCGACGACTAATAAGAAACCAGTTGACTTGTATTTTGGGCGAACAATTGATTTTTCTCCCCAAGACTATGAGACGACAAGACTATCCAACGTTGAGAGACTGAAACGAAAACAGGAAAAAGACTTAAGTTATCATAACAAAAATAAAAAACCTACAAAAGAATATGTGCCCGGTCAGTTGATTTACGTAAAAACTAATAAAAGGTTGGGTACAAAGTTGAGTAATCGCTTTAAAGAAGAGATTGTTAGGGAAAATAGAGGGACAACCGTAGTTACCGAAAGCGGCCGTGTTATCCACAAAGGTCATATTAGAAATTGACGAAATATTTCTTTACTTTTATTTCATTTTTTTTTTTTTTTACAGATTATTAATAAACAGCGCGTTAGCAGATTTCAACATTCTAGACTACTCCAACTCTAGATTGATAACCATTCAGAATGGTATCGCAAGGAGACAGAATGGCACATTTAAAGTTATACACTCAATCAATCTCGAACAATATCAAACCTTATCAGAAGAACTTGAAACAATTTTAAATACGAACATTACATTCAAACATCCGCTCCGTCCGTTTTTAACACAACAAATCATTGATATAAAAAGTCTTCTTAAACGCCTATGTCCAGGTAGAAAGAAGAGATCAATAGATTTTATAGGCAGTGCATGGAAATGGATTGCCGGAACTCCAGACAGTCATGATTGGGAAATCCTTAATCAAAAGATCGGAAATCTTTTAGAAAATAATAATAGACAAATGGTAATAAACGAACTGACTATTGACAGAATACAAGAAATATCGAATATTACTAACGAAATATTGAAAGTTAAAAGAGAAGATTGGAATAACGAGTTAGCAAGTAAATTAGAACACAAATTGATTTTGACAGAAAAAGAATTACAGAACATCGAATATGCCATCCAATGGGCCAAAGTTAATATTGTAAATTCATTTATTTTATCAAAAACTGAAATCGAAGTACTTAATGATGTTCTGACTAATTATAATATACCATTATTTAACGTAGATGAGTTATTATCATTCGGAAATGTAAAAATCGTTACAAATAATAAAGAAATTCTGTACATTTTAAGTATTCCAATCACTCAAAATGATATCTGCAAAATGTATTTAGCAAAACCAGTAAAAATTGGTCATTTAATTGATAGAATTGAATTTGATAAAATTTTGAATTGTAATAATGTTTTATTTGCTATTAAAGATAAATGCAAAAATTATAATGATCTAACCATATGTAATAGAGATAAATTAATAAAATTAAGAGATGATAATTGTATAACAAATCTATTTAAGAACAAGATAGGGAACTGCACCCAGGTAAACAACGAACACATACCCACCGTAGAGGAAATCGGAAGTGATATTCTATTATTAAATCAATATAACGGCAAAATCAGTGTGAACAATGAAGAAATAATTTTAAATGGAACTTATCTACTTAAATATTACAATACAACAATAATAATCGATGATCGTGAATATTTCTCCAAAGAAGTAAGCGGCAGCAAACCTCTCCCAGCCTCTCTACAACCAAAAGCAGCAAACGCAAAAACAGAAGAAGTCCTATCCCTACAACGACTCCATAAGATCAATATGGGAAATTTTGAGAGATTGGAACTATTGGAAACCAAGAATAACTTGCTGATAACTTCAAGTACAATTACCATAATTTCAGCCCTAGTCATCACGATTTGGTTAACAATGAAGAAGATATTAAAACAGAAAAAAGAAAGGTCAGAAACAGAAACAATTTCATTAGAACAAATAGAAAAAGTACAAGACACAGAGAGGAAACCTGAGAAAAAAAAACCAAGCATTTACGACTTACACACGTTCTAGGCAATCGGGACGATTGCATTTGAGGAGGGAGGAGTTAACACGAGAAACATTTAAAAATAACAAAATAAAAAAGAAATTCACACGTTCACACAGCTGACGTCGCGTCTGCGATATTTGAGACACATTCCGCAACGCAGCTTGTTCACATGCTGACACAACGTCTGCGACGTACACGAGCAACTCGATTAAGGTGGTGTGAAAGTAAGCAAAAACCTGCGGTTATTAATTAGGGTAATTTAAGTTTAAACTTTACTCTGTATTTTATCGTGAAACAATAAAGACGTTGTGTGTTCTAACAAAACACACAACAATAATTTTTTAAAAGAAAAATATAACGTTTTCTTAATTTATATACCAAATTTCATCAAAATATATTCATATTTGCGACCTGCAGTTTGATTACAAGCTTTACATGGACACACAGACGGACGGACGGACGGACGGACGGACATTGTTAAATCAACTCAGAAAGTGATTCTGATTCGATCGGTATAATTAAAGATGGGTCTAGGTCAAATATTTATGGTTGTTACAAACAGCAGCACAAAGTCATTATACCCAAACCACATAGTGGTATAGGGTATAAAAATTATTAACTTTCCCGTAATCAATTTTAAAGTTGGATGAAATTGTAAAAATCTCAATTTAGAACACGCCGCAAATCAAGGTTTCGGTTTACGTTCTGTATCAATTTTACCAAATGTTTGATGAAAATATTTGTTTTTGCAGTTTGGCATTACATGACCTAAATACTCGTAGTTCCAGGGATTCATAATTTATGGGTGCACAACACATGCAAAAAGAAAATAAAGCTATGAAGTCATATTTATTGAACAATTTTGTATTTTAATAAAACATAATTTTTGCTGAAATTTGGGTTCGTGGGGAAAATTTTTTTCTGTAAATACTTTTTTGCTGACAATATATTTTTGTGCAATTTTTTTATGCAATAAAATATTGATTAATTTATCTACAGCAGCAAATATATTATAAATATAGGAGAGAGTGGATAGCTGAGAAGCACGCTATTTTTTTATTACTGTTAAATATTTTACTCGCTAAGATCTCAATTTACAAATAGTCCTCTGTCGGTTCAAGATGCTGAGTTTAGATTTATTAGATTTGTTCATGCCTTAAACAAAATTGAAAAAAAAAACAAGCAAGAAAATTATAGTCGGTCTAGACCGACTATATAATACTCTATACTATGCACTTCGATAGAGGGTCTTGTATCCAACTATGCTAAGGCAATAACCTGACCACATTAAGTGAAGTGATTTCACTTTATCAAAACCATATACGCCGAATTCGAACAAAATCTATGCAATATTTTTGTTCTTTGTTAAATTTAGTTGAAGACCGGGAATCAGTTTTATATGGGGACTATGAGTAAAAATGGCTCTGCAATGTTTACTGATTAGTGAGAATAATACACACACATATACTAAATGTTATCGAGATATGATTTTTTCAAATTTTAGGTTGTATGGGCGTGGCACCGCCCCTTTGTCCAATCAAAAACTTATATATCCTATTATTCCTTCCAGAGTCACAGTAACACGCTATGAAAATTTCAGGAAGATCGGTTGAGGGGTTTGGCCTCCTATAAAGCACACACAAACATACATTCATTTTAAATATATAGATGTCATTGGTGGTACAATATGAAAATTGGATTTTGCCACGCACCTCCGCTCACATACCGAAAATCTAAAATCAGACTTAACACTGTCACCCGCCTGAATATTCTGAAGATTCCCTGAAAATTTCATCAAAATCGGCCCAGCCGTTTTGGAGTCCATACGTTACATACATACACACATCCTGTTTTATATATATAGATAATATTAATAGGCTAGGCAATTTCTTGTGACCGATGTTTTGTTCTACCGGTATTTCTCTTTCGCCGTTTTTCAGATTTACTGATTTTTAATTTTTTTCCTTTATTTTGAGTAAATTGCATTTAAAGTTGCTACTAACACATACATAAAATTATACATATGCTATGTGTGTTTTATTAAATTTGTTAATGTGTTTGTTAATGAATTTGCTATCTTCATTCACAATAATAATAAAACATAAAAGTGTTGGTTTGTGAATTGGCTAAGTTGAAAAATAAAGCTACCTAGATATTTCACTAGAAATTCGTACACTGGAATCTGCTAGTTTACATTAAATTTTAACATATCAGCCGGTTTTTCTTGTTTACAAAAATTTTCAACTCAAAGAACTTTTTAAGAAAAAATTTTTTTTTGCTTCTGACACACGTGTTCAGTAGGGTACCGTATAGTCGGTTTAAACCAAGAATAATTTTCTCACTTGTTTGCATTGCAATATCCACCCACCCATATAAAATTTTAGAAAATATGCTGTAATAATTCCACATATTTTCTAAAGAAACCCTGTAATTTTCAGAGTGGAATTCCAATGAATTCTACGTAACGATATTATTCCAAAAAAAAAATTTTTTTTGCTCCAATTTTAATGTTGTAATTAAAAAATATTTTTGCTCTAAATTTAATTTTGTTATAAAAAAATATTCGTAACAAAAATTTTATTTTGTAATAAAAAAAATATTTTTAAAACAAAATAGTTTCACATTTTTTTTTGTTAAATTTCAAAAATTTAAATTACTTTTTTTCTTGTCTCATTTAGTAGCTTCGGCGGAAAGCAATACTTCACAAAAAAAAAAACAAAAAATTAATCTTCAAATTGAAGGCAATTATTTCCGCATGATTTCATGAGAATTTAAAATATTTCAAGTTCAATTACTCAAAATTACAATCAAAACAAAATCCAGCAAATAAAATAAAAATACGACAATTAAATTGTATCTAAAGAAAAAAAAAATAACGAAATAAAACTAAATGCATATTTATTTAATGTTTCGTAAATGTTTTGAAAAGTGAAAATACAATTTTGACAGAAAAC
This sequence comes from Cordilura impudica, assembly GCA_963682025.1. NCBI lineage: Eukaryota > Metazoa > Arthropoda > Insecta > Diptera > Scathophagidae > Cordilura > Cordilura impudica. Next base: position 42,769,410 of record OY821519.1, on the reverse strand, counting down.
TTTGACAATGGGGAGACATTTAAGTCGACAATAAATATACTCGTACGTACGTAGTGTGTGCCGTATGTTGTATTTAAATATTATCTTTGGGGTTTGTTAGGACATGTGTCACAAATTTAAATGATGTTGTATGTATTCCTGTCTTTTTCTTTTTGGTTAAAAACGCACGACCGACCGAGTCGCCCATATCAATTAAGGTTGCACTTATTTGCTAGAAACAACTCTTATGCGGAAGATCATATGGAATCGTTTGTTAATAAGCTACGTACACCCTGGGAATTCATTAAAAATTAGTACAAATATTGTACTTTACTCCACTAAAAATATTCGAAAAGTTAGACTGTTGACTTTTATAGATCCCGAAATATGGCAAAAAATGATTTAAAATACACAAAGGTTTGTCAACATTGTAAAGATATTCTTTACACTTCAGTTGAGGCGTAGTTTCGAAGGTATTTGAATCGTTTTTAATATGACAAATGGATTTATTTTACTTGGAAATGTCAAAGGCTTTAACCATATAATCTTAAGTTTGGAAAAGTATATCTTAAGAAGTGATATTTTTAAAATTAGAAATAAAATCAATTATGAAAGTTGATATACTCCATCCTCCATGTGCTAAGCACAAAATTTTAGCCAAAGTTGTCAACACTAAGAAACAAAAAGGCTAAATTTCACAGTATAAGTGCTAGATTTTTTACAATGTTACTTAAAACTAAGAAGTTAATTAACAAAAAATTTCAGTTATTTTCGGGGGTTTTTTATTGAAAGCAAATACTAAATACAATCAGCATATGCACATTAACATTTTTGTTTATTTAAAGTTCATAAAAAAAAAAAATAGTTAAAAATGTTTATGTAATAGAACATGTACACATATGTTCAATTACATGTTCTATTACATAAACATTTTTAACTATTTTTTTTATGAAATTTAAATAAACAAAAATGTTAATGTGCATATGCTGATTGTATTTAGAAATTGCTTTCAAAAAAAACCCCCGAAAATAACTGAAATTTTTTGTTAATTAACTTCTTAGTTTTAAGTAACATTGTAAAAAATCTAGCACTTATACTGTCAGCGATGCATAGACATGACATGTATGCCTATTGTTTTTTTTTGCACATGTGACGAATGATTTAACCAGTATGGTTATACTCAAACTCTCACCGAAAAAAAAAAAATAAAACAAGAAAGAGTGTTAAATTCGGCTGGGCTGAATCTTTGATACCCTCCACGTTTTTCATTTTCAATTTTCATTTTTAATTTATCACTTTCGTTTTTCATTTTTAGTTTTTCATTTTTAATTTCTCATTTTCCATTTTACAGTTCCATTTTCCACTTTTCATTTTCCATTTTCGATTTTTCATTTTTCATTTTCCATTTTCCATATTTAATTTTTCATTTTTCAATTTTCATTTTTCATTTTCCATTTTCCATTTTTCATTTTTCATTTTCCATTTTTCATTTTCCGTATTCCATTTTCCATTTATAATTTTTCATTTTTAATTTTTCATTTTTCATTTTCCATTTGCCATATTTAATTTAAAATTTTTCATTTTCCATTTCCCATTTTTAATTTTTCATTTTCAATTTTTCATTTTTCATTTTCCATTTTTCACTTTCCATTTTACATTTTTCATTTTCCATTTTCCATTTTTAATTTTTCGTTTTCCGTTCTCCATTTTTCATTTTCCATTTTTCATTTTTCATTTTCCATTTTTCAATTTTAATTTTTCATTTTCCATTTTTCATTTTTCATTTTCCATATTCCATTTTAATTTTTTTATTTTTCATTTTTAATTTTAATTTTTCATTTTCCATTTTCCATTTTTCGTTTTTCATTTCCCATTTTCCATTTTTCAATTTTATTTTTTCATTTTTCATTTTTAATGTTCCATTTTCCATTTCTAATTATCCATTCTTAATTTTTCATTTTCCATTTTCCTTTTTCCTTTTCTAATTTTTCATTTTCCACTTTTCATTTTCCATTTTTATTTTTCATTTCTCATTTTCATTTTCCATTTTTCTTTTCCATTTTCCGCTTTCGATTTTTAATTTTTCATTTTTCATTTTCCATTTTTCATTTTCCATTTTTAGTTTTTCAATTTTCAATTTTCATTTTTAGTTTTTCAATTTTCAATTTCCATTTTTCACTTTCCATTTTCCATTTTTCATTTTTCATATTCCATTTTCCATTTTCCATTTTTAATTTTTCGTTTTCATTTTCCATTTTTCATTTTCCATTTTTCAATTTTAATTTTTCATTTTTCATTTTTCATTTTCCTTTTTTTATTTTTCATTTTCAATTTTTCATTTTTCGTTTTTCATTTCCCATTTTCCAATTTTATTTTTTCATTTTTCATGTTCCATTTTCCATATCTAATTATCCATTTTTAATTTTCCATTTTACTTTTTTAATTTTTCATTTTCCACTTTTCATTTTCCATTTTTATTTTCCATTTTTCATTTTCATTTTTTATTTTCCATTTTTCTTTTTCCATTTTCCATTTTCCGTTTTCGATTTTCAGTTTTTCATTTTTCATTTTCCATTTTCCATTTTTCATTTTCCATTTTTAGTTTTTCAATTTTCAATTTTCATTTTTAGTTTTTCATTTTCCATTTTTCATTTTCAATTTTTGTTTTTCAATTTTCAATTTTCACTTTTAGTTTTTAAATTTTCAATTTTCATTTTTCATTTTTCATTTTCCATTTCTTATTTTTATTAACTTTTAATTTTTAATATTTAATTTTAATGGTAAAAAAATATGTGGTAAAACTTGCTTAGGCCAATGTGACACGTGTAGCATTAATATACACACAACTGTAATGACTTCAACAATACGAAGAATTACAACATATACACCATCTCTTAAGAAAAACAACAAACACACTGAAATATTTTATTTTTTCAAGATTTTTTCAAAATTTCATTCATAGCTCGTGAACCCTTTGACCGATTTTGACGATTTTATATAGCAACTCCTTCGGGATGTTAATAAACGATTTTATACAAAAACGAACGGTCTAGATTAGATATTGACGGCGTGATCGTGATTTCCACAGACAGACGGTCAGACGGTCATCGGTAAATCAACTTCCCTTGTTATAAGGATCAAGAAAATATATTTTTTTGGGGTCTCAGGAATTGTTTTCGATGCGTTACAAACGGAATGACAAACGTATATATACTCTCTGCCACTGAGGTGTGGAGGGTATAAAAAAACAATAGGCAAACATATCTATGCATCGCTGATACATATTTTCTATTACATGTTCTATTACATAAACATTTTTAACTATTTTTTTTTTATGAAATTTTATCGGAGTACCTTCACATTTTCGTACGTCGTTACTCGGTTATTGGACCTAGAAGTTACAAATTTAATAACAACCTGCTCGAAATAATGGCAAGCAATATTATCCTAGTTTTACCCAGGTAAATTATATATTTTGTGAATAGCATGATTTCAACAGACTGTGGGACAACGCCATTTATGTATACTCGAGCTGATATAAGGATCAAGACTATATACCTTCTGGAAAACGCAATGACAAATTGATATTTACCCTTTGAGGGTATAAAAATATGTTGTTGTCGATAATCTTTTCTTGTCTTGCGCTAAATTCAATGAGTGAATCTTTGTGGGTCCCTCAGTTATAAATGAAAATTCCACGTTATAAATAAAATTCAGTACAATTCAACCGTCACGGAGAGATTTAAAACGGATTTCCCCTCATCCAATCAATCTGAAACTTGGGCGATATACTTGCTATAAAGAAAGATTAACTTCGGCATAGTCACGCACAGTCACGGAGATATTAAAAACTCATATGCATAAGGAAAGAAAGAGTTTTAATAAAACTTTGTTTTTATCGGTTAGATTATTTAAATATTTTTGAAAATAATGAACACAGTTGTTGAACCTCTATTCCAACTTAATTTTTCATTATTGGGCTTTAATAGCTTGTAAAAAAAATTGGTTATCCAAAGACAAAAATATAAAATCAAATTTAAAAAAATCTATCTTATTTTACTGTTTTATTAATACTAGCAGAGCCCAGCAATCGAAATTCGTGTGCAAATTCTAGGAAAATATATTTTTTCATTCAATTGTATATACTAGCAGATTCCAGCGCTCGAAATTCGAGTGCAATTTCTAGGCAGCTTTATTTTTCAGCTTAGCTAATTCACAAACCAACACTTTTATGGTTTATTATTGTTGTGAATGAAGATAACAAACTCATTAACAAACACATTAACAAATTTAATGAAACACACATGGCATATGTATAATTTTATGTATGTGTTTAAATGCAATTTACTCAAAATAAAGGAAAAGATTTTAAAATCTGTAAATCTGCAAAACGGCTAAAAAGAAATACCTTTCAATTAATCTAGGTTTTATCAAAATCGGGATAAAACGGTAGAACAAAACATCAGTCACAAGAAACCGCCTAGCCTATTAATATTATAGATTTGTTGAACACACAGAAGATACATAACTGGGTTTGTTAATAAATAATTTTTAATAATTCACAATTCAACACAAATTTAATAAACGCATGCGTAGCATTGCATAGTTTTTTATTTGAAGCTTAAATATGTGTTTCATGTACATATGTATGTCTGCAATTTGAAATGCATTTTACTCCAAAAAGAAATGTTCCGGACGGTGCAAATCTGTAAATAAGGTGGACAGCTAAAAAGAAATACCTTTCAAATGGGGTATTTTTGATAAAAAAAAAAACGGTTTGTAACTAAAATTTTTATATCGGTCACAAGAAATCGCCTTGCGTATTAATATTATAGATCTCAGGAATCAATAAAATGTCACTTATTACATTTACCAGAAAAGTAGAGAAAAGAATCAGAACCACACATTTTTTTTTTTAATTTTGAAAACATTACAAAAATTTTACCATGTGATAATTACCTTTGACCTTTCGTAAATAAAATTTTGGCATGTCATTGTAAGAGATGTATCAATAACTTTTATTTAAGACCTTGATTAATAAACAACTTTTGTAGATAAATACAATTATTCTACTTCATTGAGTTTTTAACGGATTTTATAAAAAGGGTGCTCGGCCGAAAATGATTATAAATAGAACAGCCCATTTGGTAAATTTTTGTTGGGTTCCAGATCATCTATAATATTAATAGGCTAGGCGATTTCTTGTTACCAATGTTTTGTTCTACCATTTTATCCCGATTTTGACCAAATGTATATTATTTGAAAGGTATTTGCTACTAACACATACATAAAATTATACATATGCTATGTGTGGGTTTATTAAATTTGTTAATGTGTTTGTTAATGAGTTTGTTATCTTCATTCATAATAATAATAAACCAAAAAAGTGTTGGTTTGTGAATTGGCTAAGTTGAAAAATAAAGTTGCCTAGAAATTGCACTCGAATTTCGAGCGCTGGAATCTGCTAGTTTATATAATTTCTATTCATATAAAAGACAAATTTGTGTAATTTAAGAGAAATATGGAAAAAAAAATTGCACTGAATGACGTAACTACTTTTGAACAGCACGACTTGTTCATCGTATGACTTCAAGCCATGCTTAATCAAGTATTTAACTCAAATATTAGGAAGAAAAGAATATGGGATTTTTTTTTATGTGTAAACATCTATACGCTCAGTGGGTAAAAATCTATTTCACAATACAACCACAAAAACAGAGTAAGACAAAAACAGTACGAGTTATGAGTGTATTGGTGCAATAAAATTATTTTAGCTAATTCAACAACCCTCATGAATAACACTTTTTACAAATATAACAATATCGAAGTATAACAACTAATTCAATAACCAAAATGTATAACACAATCACAAATATAACAATATACAAGTATAACAGCAAATTAAACTAGGCTAAATGTATAGCAACTCCAAATTTAAAAAAATATGCTGAGAGCATAAGTACTTCCAACTTAAAAAAATCTTTCATTAGTAGATGTTTACGCATCTCCCCTGTCATCGGACTCACATAGTTTTTTTTTTTTTATACGAGAGTTAATACGAACCAGCGAGTTTCTTCAATTTTAGCTCCCCCTACAATAGCAACTTTTTCAACTACAAGTCTGTACGAGTATTGTGAAACAGCTGCCTGTAGTTGCCAAAAAATTCCTCTAGATGGAATTGTAATGGCATGGTGAATAAAAATTAATTTTACAAAACCTTATTTTAGTACAATGTGTTTTTTTTTTTAATAGATTACTCACGTTGTTTTGTATGAAACCTGTACAAAACTGCATTTCAATCAGAATTCCGTTAAAAATCTGTTTTCTCATTCTAGGCTTCATTTACGTACGTTTACCCCAAAATCACGCATCAATAAAACCTTGAATTTTGTGCAGTTCACGGTTTTGTTTTAAGAAAAAAAAAAATATTTCTAAAAACACTCTTCTCTAGCTCAATAATTTTTTTGACTGTGTGCTGCTGTTTGTAACTACCAAAACTATTTAACCTAGACCCATCTTTTATTATACCGATCGAATCAGAATCACTATCTGATATGAAAAGAATCACTATCTGATTCGATTTAACGATGTCCGTCCGTCCGTCTGTGTGTCCATGTAAACCTTGTAATCAAACTGCAGGTCGCAAATATGAATATATTTTGACGAAATTGGGTATATAAGCTTTTGTTGGCCATAGAATGAACACAATTGGTGAGAATCGGTCCATGTTCAGACCTAGCCGCCATACAAATGACCCCTATGAAATCGACATAAATTGCCATAAGATCCAAATTGTCATATAGATCTTACTCAAATTGGGTTCATATGCGTTTATTACATCCATTAGTGAGTAGTCCAAAAATGATACCTATAGGACAACTCTTAGTCATAGACCCCATATAGAGCTGCTTCCCGATCTTCACTTAAATCTATCAAAAAACAAAAATATTGCACTGATTCTTCTCAAATTTTGTTTGTATATATTTTTGCTAAATACAAGAGATTTCACCAAACATGGTCAGGATCGGTCCATTTTTGGGCCTAGTCCCCATATAGATATAGCATCCGATATGAACTTTTTCATATCTGCAGCCAAAAAAAAAATAATAAAAATCCCACTCAAATTTGGTTTATGCTTATTTTCTATATCTAGTTAGTTGGGCCTAAGAGATGGGGTCTCTAAACGCATGGTATAGGGTATCGTATAGTCGGTCTGTTTTTTAATTATTTTATCCCTTCCAAATAATAGGATTTGTCAGGGTTCTGAAAATAGGCATTTGTTTGATAAATGATTTCATTTTTGAAACTAATTCACTTTCCGCTAAGCCATTTTTAAGTTTCAAACTAAGTTTCGCCGGGGACTAAATCCAAAGAATATTATGGATGAGGTAGCAATACGTAGGTCAAACTCAAGGAATTTTGTAAGGGCGACTACAAACGTGTGTATCCGGACATTTTCTTGATGAAAAAGCCCTTTCTTCTTGACCAAATTCAGTTGTTAAATCGTTGTTGTATGGGTGCAGAAAGTTGTTATAAAATAAACCACTTTTTTTATCCTTTTTGAAGCTAATACATGTGGATTATGTGCCGTACTTCCCGAAAAACTGTCGCCATTACATTGGCCTTTTTTTGGAGTCGGCTAATCGGTAGAAACTTATCGGTATTGCGGTTGAACAACGCCAAACATAACTTTGAACGTGTTTATGATAAATTGTGAGCTCCTATCTTTCCTATCGTAAAACGAAACACAGTATGTCTATACTATCAGTAATCCCGGGTATTTTCATTCTCCGTTCGAATATAATGAATATAATGACCGCAATTTGCCGTCCAGAATGTTCCGCGTCACAAGAACACACAGCAAACTACTTTTTTCCATCTACTTAGATGTTGCAAAGGGCGGTAGGAAATATCGCCCAAAGAAAAATCGCCCAAAAAATAAAAATGAAAAATCGCCCAAAAAATCCATACAAATTTGGGTTGAATTTCATATGAAAAAACACATTTATTGGTTTTTTTTCGTTATATTTGGACTTAATTTCGTTTAATAAAATTGGATTTTTTTTCATTACGAAAAATCACCAAAAAAATAACATGAAAAATGTCCTAAAATTGTTCCATTTGGAATTTTCAAACAACTGTTGGTAACTTATGTTGATTACTTTGATGAAAAGGTAAGTACGTCTTTATCCATAAATGAGAAGGATTAATTTTGTTTGGTTGTAAATATTTGGACATATGAAAATGAAAAATTTGTAAAAAAAAAAAAAAAAAAAAAATCGTGCGATTTTTGGACAAAATTAAAAATTTTTCGGGAAAAAAGCGCACAAAGAAATTTAAAAACAAAAACTAGAATTAAAAATTTTACAAAAAAAATCGCGCGATTTTTGTTAAAATTTTTCGCCTGCGGCGCTTTCGACAATATTTAAAAACAGAAACTAAAAATGAAATATTTTTACAAAAAATCGCGCGATTTTTGTAAAAAATTTTCGCCTGCGGCGCTTTGGTCAAAAGCAAAAATTAAAAGTATAAAATTTTGACAAAAATTCGCTCGATTCTCATTCTCCGCAATAAAAACAAAATGAATCAATATATCTTACAAATAACTTTAAAAACGCAAATTGTTTTTTCCCCACAGATATTTCCCTTCATATTTGTTTTAATGGATAAAAAAAAAACCAAAAAGTGTTACGACCATCTATTCAATTACATAAATAATAATATATTTAATTTGGAGGCATACAGTTTCATGACCGACTTTGAAACTGCATTGCAAAGTTCTTTAAAAAAAATTTCCTAACGCAAAACACTACGGTTGCTGGTTTCATTTCTACCAAGCAATTAGACGCAATCTCCCAATACAGTATTGTTGCCTTGCCGTCATTTGAAATACTGCAATGAGTGCGTACTTAAATTGCAGGCAAAAAGTTTGGCTGAAGGCTTAAACCAGTACTTCTGTCCATACTGTCGCGCAGCTCCTGAAGAAGCAATGAATGTTTTCATTTGAAAATAAAGAAAATTTTTCATAATTTGGGTGATTTTTCTTTTATTTTGGGCAAAAAATCGTTTTTCATATATGGGTGATTTTTCGCTTCTTTTTTGGGTTGTTTTCCCTTTTTTTTTTTGCGAAATTTCGTATTTTTATTTTTGGGATATTTTTAATTTTTTTTTTTTTTTTGGGCAATATTTCATTTGGGCGATTTTTAATTATTTTTTTTTTTTGGCGATTTTTTTTTTTGAGATATTTCCTAACGCCGTTGCAAAGTCCCCATAGTACTTATCAAGCATTACCTTGGTTTGAGTTCAATTTACGAGGTCGTATGCTTTGAATAGCTGCCAACCTCAAACTTAATGATGTAGTTTGCTCAACATTTAAGAGTAGTCTATTAATATATGGTAGCTGATGAGAGCAGTATTGATTTTTAATTAACTTCAAAAAGTCACGGACTTATTTATCCGCCCTCGTGCTTTGGTAACTAACCCGGCCTACTTATTGAAAGCGTGAACTTGAAGTTATCAAACAAACCCACAGAAATACAAAATGTAATTAAGACTTGATTTAATATATTACACTCCAGATTCATAATTCATTAACGCATTTGTTTACAGTGCCTGTTTTTATAAGTACGACCCTAATAAACATGACCTGCTTGATATATAAAATGTTTTTATACATTTGTATACTTATAGGGGATTTAAAAAAGAAAAATTTTATACTACAGACATGTAAAATCTTTATCCAATAAATAGTGATACAGATTAGCAAAAATTTATTTTTAAAAAAAGACACCACACACTTTTTAGCAAAACAAACGTCTAGATGAAAATATAAAATAAGAAGAAGAAGAAGTTCATTAGTGAAGCACCAGACAGTAGAAGTTTAAAACGATTTAATGCATCATGTATAGTAAAGATCAGTAAAACTGAAACAAGAAGTAAAGTAACAATAAAGTGTTCATATTTAGAAAACCCAAAAAAAAAAAACACTGATGTCTTTCCAGTACTGAGCAGTTTATAGATGTTTTAATATTTGGGCATATCACGCGCCACATGAATTGTATTGACATTAACAGGATCACATGAGTGCATAAGACCCATTTGGAATTATAATCGAAATTCTGTTTGTCTGCCAAGGCCGAAAACATTTGCAATACAAGAGCATTCAATGTGATGCACAATGGTTTTTTAAAATTCATACAATAAGTATGATAAAATATTCTGAAAATGTTTTAGGAAAATTCAAAATTACTTAGCTAAGACATTTAAGAAATATTGTGTTTATAAATGAGCTAAAGAAATAACTTCGATTTAGTAAAAGAATTAACTACTCGTACTGTGTTTCAGAATAAAATACTTTAAAATCACAGATTGGACTGTTGGTATGTATATTAGAATGGTCCTTAAAAAATGAAAATGATATATTGGGGCTAGGCGGGGACCAGTTTGTTACCTTTCCATATAAAATTAATAAATGTGAAGTTTTGGGACAATCGGATAATGAAAAGTCGCGCCGGAAAACGATTGAAAATTTCAAGTGTGTTTATATGGTGCAAATATGAAAATTTCGTTCTATAGCTTAATTGACAAGTTGTTGTAAGAATCGGGATCAGTATTAAATTTTCTATACAAAAAGCTTAAAAAATTCAAAATCGAATAAAAATTCGCCAAAAAATAGCAAATGCTCCAGACCACGTTTGTGCCAAAAAAAACTAGGTCATGAAATTTGATAGCATTTTTTTCAACTTTGAGAAATTGATTAAAGCCATAATTTTTTTTTTGTCTCTGTTCTTATAAGTAATCAGATATGAAGTATTGTTTTATTACCACGTTGCTAAACTATTGCGCATTGAGACCGAAAATGGGAAATGTTTTTGATAAAATTTAGAAAATTCCTTTTTCAAGTTTTAAAAAATTTTCTTAAACAAAATATAAAAAAATGGATCTGGCACTTTAAGGTTTTATTAAATGCATGTCAGAGATTAATTGTTTTTATACATAAAATAATTTTATAATAAAATTGGTTAAAAGTTGTTTTAATTTATATTCGCGGGCAATAAGCAGATAATTGCACCAAAGATATATCAGAATGAATTATTTTGATCCCAGGAGCACTGAAGGGTTAAAAAAATAAAAATTAACCGAATTGCTTTTCTTAAATTCCAAATAGTGGTTTCATCGAGTTTAATAGAAAAACTCGTTTTCGGTAATTTTTATTTAAAAATATCTTAAAATCCAAAGCTGGCCTTGGCAAATAATGGGTTAACGTTCTCGGATTTATCAAAAATTTTAGGAACAAAAGTTCTACACATTGGTTTAATATATTTTAAGCGTCGCATCTACAAATTATACAGCACTTACAAAATATTTAGATTTTTTGAATAAATTGTCTCTTATTAGCTTGGGGTCATTCCAAAAGGGTTAATGGGATCATATTATTTTTTTCCGAAACTCTAGGCTATTAAAATAAAACGTAGCATTTAAAAGTAGAGAACCGATTAATTTTTGATATAAAGAATTTAGAAAGATTACATATACAGAATATTTCACAAAAATCCCATTTTTCTCGAAATCCGCAAAAATAAAATCCTTGTCAAAAAAATTCTGGCACAGGGATTTACCTAAAAATTTGCAAAGTTAATCTCTGACATGTACTTAATAAAACCTTAAAGTGCCAGATCAATTTTTTTAAATTTTGTTTAAGAAAATTTTTTAAAACTTGAAAAAGGAGTTTTCAAAATTTTGTCAAAAAATTTCCCATTTTCGGTCTCAATGCGCAATAGGTTAACAACGTGGTAATAAAACAATACTTCATATCTGATTACTTGTAAGTATAGAGACAAAAAATTATGGCTTTAATCAATTTCTTGGCAAATTTTTATTCGATTTTGAATTTTTATACCTTTTTGAAGAGATAATTTAATACTGATCCCGATTCTTACAACAACTTCTCGGAAAAATTAAGCTATAGAACGAAATTTTTGTAAAATCTCAAAAATGAGTATCATTTTCCCCATATAAACACACTTGAAATTTTCAATCGATTTCCGGCGCGATCTTTCTTTATGCGATTGTCCCCAAACTTCACATTTATTAATTTTATGTGGAAAGGTAACAAACTGGTCCCCGCCTATCCCCAAAATCGCATTTTCATTTTTTAGGGACCACTGTATGTATGTATGTATATACCACTGCAAGACGTATAAAGATTTTTTTTTCAAATATGCATTGTATTTATAAAATAGAGATTTAGGTTAGACTACCGGGTTTAACTAATTGTCTTGCACTATTCGATTTTTAGGATCAGTTTTCGTAGTAATGCACATCATTTATCCGGCAATCTAACAAAGTTTATTTTCTAAGTTATGTATCCAACATGTCTTCTTAGGCATTAAAAAAGAATTCCTTTTTTGGACCATATTTGAAAAACTTACCAAAAACAAAAATAAACAAGTAAGAAAACTATGGGTGGTCTAAACCGACAATACGATACCCTATACAAAGCGTATCGAGGGAGGATCTAGTATCCAACTTTGTTGAGTCAATAACTGGATATAGAAAAAAACATAAACTAGATTTTAGTAGTATTGTTATTAATTTGTGGCGTTCAGGTATAAAAATATCTGTTATTATTTTTATATGGAGACTAGGTCAAAACAGGGGCCGATCATGATCATATTTAGCTAGGTCACTTACTTTTCTCAAAAACATATACAGATAAAATTTTAAAAAAATTTATGCAATATTTGTGCATTTTGATAGACTTAAGTTAAGATCGGGTATCAGCTTTATATGGGGACTATGCCTAAAAATGGTCGTACAGTGTTTAATTTTGGACTACTTATTAGTGGCTATAATACAAACATATCCCAATTTTATCGATATATATATACATATATAATAATCTTACGGCAATTCTAACGGTTTGGTAGGAATTATTTCTATGGGGGTTGGTCTGAACATGCGCCGATTTTCACCTATTTCAATAGCGACCTGTAGTTTGATTACAAGGTTTACATGGAAACAGACGGACACACAGATGGACAGATAATTGGGCAGACAGACGGACAGATAGACGGCCAGACGGACGATCATTGCTAGATCGACTCTTGGTCTCGATCAAATATTTTTGTTAGCACAAATAATGCCTTGACCATATGTTACTGTACGGTAAAAAATTTTAAGGAATTAAAAAATTAAATTTTTTACAAGCACAAGGGCCATATATACCAACCGAAGTTGAGCTAGGCAATATGGAGTAATTCTTATTCCTGTTTGACCATGTCGGTAAGTCAGTGTTCGAAAACTTAGCTATTTTCGTAAATTTAGAAATAGGTAAATTCTGAAGCTTTCGAATATTTCTTAATGGAACTAAAAGAAAACATTCAGCGTTTTATCAAACAATTCCAGCACCTTCGACGTTAATAAGTCTGCGGGGCCAGATGGTATATCAGCAATGGTGCTGAAACAGTGATCTTCGACGCTAGTTAGTCCATTGGCCAACCGTTTCAGTCGTACCATGCGGGAGTATTTTTCTTCTTGCTGGAAGGCTATTAATGTCCAACCAATCCCTAAAAAGGGTGAGGCTAATAACCCTGAAAATCACCGTTCAATTGCAATCTGCTCTGCGCTCTCAAAGTTGATGGGAAGCATGATCAATTTCCATCTTGTGAACTATCTAGAGGCCAACGCACTTTTTAACGGGAGACCTGTTAGCTCCTCTCTTGGAGCGATGTAGTCGATTCATTCACAATTTTGGTGAAAGTAAAGTGGTTGCTCTAGATATTTCCAAGGCGTTCGATCCTGTGTGGCGTGTTGCATTGATATCAAAGCTTATTGCATTTGGGGTCGGTAATGACTTCTCTCGATTTATATCGAGTTTTCTCAGAGATCGCACAATACGTGTTGTTATTGATGGGCTGTCATTTATTGAGTTTCAGCTTAATTCTGGGACACAACAAGGTTCCGTTCTTTCTCCTTCTCTTTTCCTTATCTTTCTGAACGAACTTCTTGGTCAAGCTTTTATTTCTATATACTCTTTCGCAGATGACAGCAACATTTGTCATTAATTTTCCTTTAATTGTAGACCAAGCCTTTTGGAGATTGGGGTGGAAAAGGCGGGCAATGAAAGACACAATCAATCAAGACCTGTTAAAAATCCCCAAGAGGGGTAAGCGAATAGGGTTGATTTTAATGTGCAAAAGACTCAAAGTTGTTTCAACAATGTCATCTGTATATATGGGTGGTATAGGTATTGAGGAATCAGATACTCTAGATAAGAATTCAATGTGATGTTCGTTGGAACGAGCATGTTTTTCAAGAGTCGAAAGAAGCATTGAAGTGTCTTGGTTTTCTAAAATGGTGCAAAAATTACTTCACTCCTTCTGATCTCCTTAAAATCTATACCACTTACATCCGACCGAAAATGGAATACAACTCCCATATATGGGCAGGAACTTCAGTCTATTTTGGAGCTACTGGACCATATACAAAGGAGGGCATTGATGCTTATTAACGAATATAGGGTATCCAACTCTATTGATTCGTTGGAACCTCGTCGAAATGTGGGTTGTGTAACACTGTTCTCTAGATACTACCATGGGAAATGTTCTTCTGAGATTAGCGAACTCATTACATGGGCCCGAGTTTCAGTTCGCTCAACCCGCTTCTCTAATAGATCACATTCGTTTGTAGTCTACAGTGCACAACGCATTAAAGAGAAAATTCGTTTATCAGTCGGACTAGGTGTCTGTGGAATAAACTTACAGTCTTTCCTGACAGTTACAATCTAATAAAATTTAAGTCAAATATTTCCTATATCCTCCTTCCCATAACCGATTTTCCTGAAATCAACACATGCACTACATTTGTAGGGGGCATCCCATGAGTGTTTGTTAATAAAAATAAACAAAAAAATGGGTTAAGAATGAATGCAGACTTAAGACTCTGTTTAGGTAATTACATCTTAAAAGTTCTACAATTGGGATTCAGAATAAACAAAGCTTGACCATTCGACAGTCGAAATATCTGAAATTAGCTTTTGCATGATCTGCGAGTGAAGATAGAAGATAAAAATAAAAGAGAGATCTACGATAGAGGTTACAGGATGAGCGACTGAAAGATCACTTCTTAAATATCTATGATTGGGTTTAAAAAATAACTGATGAAAAATGTAAATTGGATTAAATGGATTAATTGGAGTTACTGAGAGAATTCCTCTTAAAAATCTACGATTGGGTTTAAAAAAGAACTATTGCGAAATTGGGTTACAATAAACAACAAAAATATCTTCGATTGGGTTTAAAAATATTTTTACAATTTGGTGTCAGAGTGAACAAGAAACTTTGATTTTTGGACTACGATTGGGTTTGAAAAGAAACTATTAAGAGATCAACAATCGGATTTATGCATCAATTAATGAGAAATCTACCATTTAATTGTAGAATTAACCACTTAAGGGTCTATATATGGGCTGCAGAACTAACTACTTAAAGATTTTCGAATGAAAGATAATAAGGAGTGAAAGGTAATAATAATAAGGAAGTTTTTTTTTTATTTAATTGAAATTAAATAAACTCTTAGGCCGAGGCCACGCAATGAGCGGCAAAGCGGCGAGCGGCAGAGCGATGAGCGGAAAAAAATTAAAACATGAAATTCTACTGAAGTGGCCACACAATGAGCGGCATATGAGCGGCATTTCTGAGCATCTAAGCGGCGCCGCTCAGGAATAGAACTTGCTCTAATTTTGAGTTGTTTTCTGAGCGGCAAAGAATAAAAATGGCAAAACAAAAATGGCTTTTCTTTGTTTTGTCAATCTGTAGCGCGATTCAGTAACTTCTTTTTAACGATAATCGAATTGTTAGGAAAAGAAAACAACAAAATTATCGATTTTGGTATTCAGAAAAATTTTTAAACGATTTTCAATTTTTTTCAATCGATAAAAAGTTAAAAAGGTTGAAATGTAGTCATACATAAATAAAAATCATGAAATGGTGCAAAATATTTTGCTTTTATTATAAAAACTATTTATATAAATAATAAATAATAACATTGACAATGGCATTTTGACAACTAACCGCTCAGAAATGACGCTCAGTAATGAGCCACTTGCCGCTCAAACTCGCCGCTCGGCCGCTCACCGCTCTGCCGTTTGCCGCTTTGCCGCTCATTGTGTGGCCTCGGCCTTAGAAATTTCTTCCATTAGGGAGCAGGATGTCACTTTTTTGGAACAGGTAGTCCATTTCCGTTAAAAATCTTAAACATTTTGGGACACTTTCTTGTGCTCTTCAACTCCCTTTCCGCAAAGCTCCTTTGGTTTCGGAATGTTTGGAGGATTTGCTTTTCTTGGTACAAAATGCACGTTAGTGTTCTTGTACCACGCAAGAGCTTTCTAATGGTAGTGACAGGATATTAAATCGGGCCGAAAAGATATGGACACATTGTGTTGACTTATGAAAGGAAGTAGTCTTCTTTGCAAACACTGCTTAATAAAAATTTCGATATTTATAGAGAGCCCTTTGTAACAAGTGACTTGTTTCTCTTTTCGCAACTGCATACTGCTTGCCATAGCAGGAACTTTTTCGGAAATTTCGTCTGCTTTTGGATCCTCAACTTATCTTCGACATTTTTTCGAACATTAGGCACATAAAATTTTGACCCGGAAGCTGCGTAAAATCAGCCAGTACTCACGTTACCACGTCCATTGTACAACTGGAGTGTTTTTTATGGGTCATGATTTCTATTTCTATTCCTTATTTTTGGTCTCTTAAACTTTTGCAGCGCTCCCCTCTGGAACTTTTTTGAATTTATACATATGTTTTCAAACCTGCATTTCCTTTAACTTTTCATACCAAATAGTCCGGGCACTGCTTTTCTACCGGATGTGATTTTCAATATGCTTCCTAATTTCTTGGTCTTAAAAACATCATATAGACCTTTCTTTCTTCCCGAACCATGTTTGCTTAAATGGTCAAATTCTCCTGATAGTTTTTAATAACATTGGAAACAGTTTGACGGCAGACCTCTGATTCTTTGGCCGACATTTTATGGGACCAATTTGGATTTTGTTGAACTTCATCACTCACGTATTTCGACTTCGTTCTCATTTTAATTAAACTAAAAACAAATTAACAGGGTTGTCATTAAGCATAATGACTGACATATTTTTCAGAGATAAATTCATAAAAAAAATTCAAATAATAAATGAGTAAAAAGTTAAGTGCTAATCCTGTTTGAAGATTTTTTCGATATCATTCCTTAGGATTTCAATTTGGATAAAGAATTAAAATAGAGCTAAACAAATGATGATGATTGGGCCTACGCACAAAAAATAGGTTCGTTGTGGCTACCATATTATTAACAACCGAATTTTGATTAAGTTAATAACCGAATTTTAAATTGATTGCAATTACAATTCTAATGTCTTAACAGTAAATAATATATTAAAATAGAAAATTTGGTTCCCGAACTTTAGAAGAAATCGGTTGGCGATTTTTTTTTTTTTTTTTGTAAAATCTGCTTTAGATTGGACCAAGTCTCAGATTGTTATCATATTTGTAATTATGCATACACACAAATACACAGGAAAGCGATTCAGTGTGTCAATCGAATTGCCATAACGTAATAACCGAGTTGCGGGTTGATCACGATTACAATTCAATTGCCTTAACCGTCAATCCTTTATTAAAATAGGAAATTATAAGCTTATACGAATTTTTTTATTGATGCAATCGAACATAAAGTTGTTAAAATTTAGAAGAATCCGGTTGGCGATTTTTTTTTTGTGAGTCCAGAAATAAAATTGATTAGTCAAAATTTACATTTTGACCAAACAGGTGTTTTTTCTCATCCATGTAAATTTTTACCTATTGTTATTAGCAAATTTTGTCTCAAATAGTTTGGATAGCTTTTCTTCAGTCTTTCGGAAAAAAAAATTTTTTTTTTAAATAAAAAAAATGTTCTAACTTTTGTTTTTCAAAATCAAAAATTTGTTTGACTTGGCTCAAAAGTAAGCTTAGGTTTTTTCCTTTAAGAGCTTTTTGGTCGCTTAGTGGGATGCGAGTGGGATATTTATCAAAAAAAATAATGGTTTGTAACTCAAGACAACGGTTTTTCAATTTTTAGCATATGCACTAATTTGAATTTGCTATAACAGTTTGATGCTGTGGTCTAAAGGTAATAGAAGTTTGATCGATATTCTTAGTTCGACAATAATTTTGCGAAATTATTGGTTTAGGTCAACGAAACTCAATTAAGTTTGGCATTCTGATGCGTTGGCTAGAGCCAGGTGAGCACGACGAGACTAATTGCTATGTTTTGAAATTAAATAGGCATAATGGAAAGAGCTTTTTGTATAAAGCCGTGCCATCAGCTTTGCTTCCAGTGCCACATTCGGATGTGCTTCCGGTACCTGCACTACCTGTTCGAAGTCCAAGTCTTCTTTAAGAATCTGATACAAGAGCCGAAACCGAAACCATCGTTTCTAATTTTGTACAATTCGAAGCAACATCTAGCCCAAAATTAATGTCACAAGAGCATTTAAATGCTTTGGTGAGAAAATTGGGACTATCAAAAAATAATGCAGAAATATTAGCAGCCGACTTGAAAAGCTTGCATTTGCTCTAGCCTGGATTGAAAGTATCTAGTTTCAGAACGCGCCAGCATACATTTCATCCATTCTTTACAGTAAACGAAATGAACACATTTGTTTATTGTAACAACATTGTAGGCTTAATGAATGAAATGAACATACAGTACAATCCAGTCGATTGGCGTATTTTTATTGACTCTTCACAGAAAAGTATCAAAGCTGTACTTCTAGTTTACGACAACTCTAAAACCCCAATTCAAATTGCATATGCTGTCAACATGAAAGAGTCTTATGATTATATAAAATATATATTGGACGTAGTGAAATACGAGGAGCATAAATGGCGTGCTTGTTGCGTTTTAAAAGTAGTTGCCTTTCTCTGTGGAATGCAGTCTGGATATGTAAAGTATCCATGCTTTTAATCCAAATGGGATAGTAGATGGCGTGGCAACCAGTATGCAAAAAAGAGTTGGGAGTCCAGAGCTCACTGGAAGTTAGGCAAACACAACATCATTCAGCCACCCCTAGTACGAACAGAACAAATACATCTGCCACCACTACATATAAAACTTGGTGTGGTGAAGAACTTTGTAAAAACTTTAATCAAAAATGAGCCAGCTTTAGAGTTTTTGAAATCACTTTTTCCGAAACTTAGTAAAGCAAAGATTAAAGAAGGTATAATACAGCTTGTAGTAAAAAAAAATTTGGTTACATTTTGAAAATGCGTTTGATTTGTCTTCACTCCAAAAGGTGTTTTTGTTGGGTCTGATATACGGAAGCTCATTCAAAATGCTGAATTCGATCGTATTTTCACCCCAAATGAACTGACTACATGGAAAAATCATTAAAGACGTTATATCAAATGTTCTTGGCAAATGCCGATCTCCTTCTGCGCAAACATACACGAACACCATGCTAGAAGAGTTCGAAAAGTTAGGGGTCCACATGTCACCAAAAATCCACTTTTTGAACTCACATATGGACTTTTTTGAAAATCAGTTGTCAACGGAATCTGATGAACATGGTGAACGTTTTCATCAGGTATGTCTTCCTATAGAAGAACGATATAACGGCAAGAGCATTTTGTCTTTTATAACAGATTTGTGTTGGACATTGTACGATAATGGTGTCGAATTGCCAAGAGCGAAAAAGAAAGTGATTTGAAAGTGATCTGATATATAAAGTAAAATTTTATGGTGAACATTTTCGTTGAACATTTCATCCCCGCCCTTCCCCTTTTTCGGGGTGTTTTTTACGATTTGTTAGAATAAAGCTGTTATGAGGGGGAGTTAGAGGGTTAATATGTTCTACAAAAATATTTGACATAATATTTTCTACAAAGTTGCTGAACATACCCTATACCTCAGATGTAAAGAAAACATAGTTTTATATACCGATATGCTGCAAGAACAGGCCAGAGCTGGAAAACTTTAACCGCTTCTAAAATAAAATTCCGATGTGATCTTTCAAAACGCCGACACACGTATATTTTTTTTTGATCTCCTCCACCAGAATCAATCGTCGGAACCCCGTAATTTTGGGAAAAGTTTGAAATTGTTGTACAGTGTTATTATTATAAATAAATACAAAAATTAAAAAAAAACAAGTAAGAAAATTATAGTCGGTCTAGACCGACTATACGATACCCTATACCATGCGTTTAGAAATCCTATCTCTTAGGCCCAACTAACTGGACATAGAAAATAAGCAAAAACCAAATTTGAGTGGGATTTTTATTAATTTTTTTGGCTGCAGATATGAAAAAGGTCATATCGTATGCTATATCTATATGGGGACTAGGTCCAAGAATGGACCAATCCTGATCATGTTTGGTAAAGTCTCTTGTATTTTGCAAAAATATATACAAACAAAATTTGAGAAGAATCAGTGCAATATTTTTGTTTTTAATAGATTTAAGTGAAGATCGGGAAGCAGTCTATATGGGGTCAAAGGGATCATTTTTGGACTACTCATTAGTGGATGTAATGAACGCATACAAACCCAATTTGAGTAAGATCTATATGAAAATTTGGATCTTATGGCAATTTATGTCGATTTCATAGGGGTAATTTGTATGGGGGCTAGGTCTGAACATGGACCGATTCTCACCAATTTCAATAGCGTTCATCCCATGGCCGATAAAAGCTTATATACCAAACTTCATCAAAATATATTCATATTTGCGACCTGCAGTTTGATTACAAGGTTTACATGGACACACAGACGGACGGACGGACGGACATTGTTAAATCAACTCAAAAAGTGATTCTGATTCGATCGGTATAATTAAAGATGGGTCTAGCTCAAATATTTTTGGTTGTTACAAACAGCAGCACAAAGTCATTATACCCAAACCACATAGTGTAAAAATAGATTTTTTCTCCTGAGGTTAACATATTACGTGTATTACAGTATCGAAGGTATGAAATTTTAGTTAGGTGTGTTACATACCGTCGGAAAAGTTAAATATATTAACATACCAATTAATACTTTGCATAGAAGTTTTGTTTATAAATAACAAAAAATAGTTTTTAAATTTTTAGAAAAAAAAAATTTTCCAAATCTTAGATTTTATTCGCTCTCCTACTTAATAACAAAAGTTCTGATGCCAAAATTGGAAACAGACCATTTAGATACTAAATAAAACCAAACATAAAAAGCAAAATTAGACTAAACATTGCTGTTATGATCTCAAGTAAATTGTAAACAGATGGTATAGTCGATGCTTTTTGGTTACAAGAAAGAAAATCAAACAATATGAATTACAAACAAAGTCGATTGAAGAATATTTACGAAAAAAAAAAAAAAAACTTACAAAATTAGACTGACTGTCTGGCTGCAAAAAAAAAATGAAAAGAATAACAAATCATATTAGTAAAAGACCCAATTTTTAAAAGACATACATTTCTAAAGAAAATTTATGATTTCTTCAAAATCTAAGCATTAATCCAAGCAGCTCAAATTTTGAAGACAATTTTTGAAATATTTAAAAATATTTTGTAATAATTTTTAAAGAAGATCAATAGTTTAATGACATTTTCTTAACTTTGACAAATTTGAAGATCATTTGTCGCATTGCAACAAACAAAGTAATTTAGGGAGGGGAGGGGGAAAAAGTTGAAAAACTTAAGTTCAAAGTTATATGGAGAACACTCGTGCAAGAAGAAATAATGAAAAAGTTCATTAGCATTTGTAGAGTAACAACATGAAAAGATTTATGTTTTTATAGATAAAAATTGGTATACAATGTACAGTAGTTCGTATTAGGATTTAAAGGGGGATTAAAAAAGCACGCAAATAATAAGAGTCCATGTTTAAGCGATGAATTAAATTTTGTATAGTTGTATATTTGTCTAACTTTTAAAAACCACGTCGATCAATATAGATCACGAAATGGTAAGGGCAGAGAATATATCATTGAAATACTAAAATAATTTTACTATTAAGAGAGTAAAGGTGGGACTCGTTTAGAAAGATCTTTAGATCGTATACGAACGTGGAACTGAAATATCTGCGTTTGAGTCAGTTGCAAAATCTATGATATTGTTAAATAATAAAGTTTTGAAAGATACACTGCTGGTTCAAATGAAATGGAGACTTTTGTTATAAAATTAACATAAACATAACAATTTTTATCCAGAAGCTACGAAAAATTAGCACTACATAAGCTTCGTCGTCCATTATGAAGCAGGACTATTTCGATGGCTTAATATAGAAAGGTCGTATCACAACTTTTGGTTACTTTACAGGAGAAGGAAAAAACTCAATAAAATCTGAAAAAACAATATTTTTTTTCTGAAGCAGTTTTTTATTAAAACAGCCCAAAAATTCAATTCTGTCTTTTTTTTTCCGATATTTAATTAAGTTGTGTAAGATAAGGCTTATAATTATTAATTTTTTTGAAAAAGATATTAAGTTACGGCTTTTTGAACTAATTTAAAAAAATAGAATAAACTTCTAAAACAATTCATGTTTAAATTAACGAAACAGAAATCTAAGTAAAAATACAGATGTTAAATATAAAATAATGTACTGTTAAATAAAATTAGTTTTTATAAGGCAAATTATCATAGAAGTGGTGGCAATCTTCCGGCAGGAACCTTTTAAATCTTGCAAGTGGTCCCACTTTTTTAAGATATTGATATTTTTTTTCTTTATAAAGTCGTTCAGTCTACACCACAATATGGCCAGTAGCGTGTCCTTCGTTATATGGACGTTTTTTAAATGGCAATTTTGGGGAGGTCGGAGTCCAGTTTGTTTCCTTTCTACATAAAACTAATAAATGTGAAGTTTGGGGACAATCGGATAAAGAAAAGTCGCGCCGGATATCGATTGAAAATTTCAAGTGTGTTTATATGGGGAAAATATGACTTTTTTTTCAGGTTTTACGAAAATTTCGTTTATAGTTTAATTTTTTCGACAAGTTATTATATTAGTACTAAATTATGTTTTCAAAAAGCTATATAACGTAAAAATAGAATAAAAGCTCGCGAAGTAATAACAAATGCCCCAGACCACTTTTGTGCCAAAAAAAAACTACATCATGAAATGTGACGAAAATCTTTTCAACTTTAACAAATTGATTAAAGCCATAATTTTTTTGGTCTCTATTACCTATAAGTACTCAGATATAAAGTACTGTTTTATTACCACGTTGTTAACCTATTGCACAATGACACCGGATTTGGGAAATATTTTTGATAAAATTTTGAAAACTGCTTTTTTAAGTTTAAAAAAATTTTCTTCAAAAAAATTTTAAAAAAATGGGTCTGGCTCCTTATGGTTTTGTTAAATATAGGTTAGAGATTAACTGTGTGAATTTTTAAGAAAATCCGTCTGCCAAAATTTTTTTACAAGGATTTTTTTTTTTTGCGGATTTCGAGAAAAATTAGATTTCTGTGATATATTCAGTAAATTTACTCTTTCTAAATACTTTGTATCAAAAATTGATCAGTTTTGATAGGTTTTCTGAAAAAAAAAATAATATGTCCCCATTAACCCTTTTGGACTTGGGGTCGCATATGGCCCCAAGCTAGCGAAAGACAATTTATTTAAAAAAATCATATATTTCTGAAGTGCTATTGAATTTTTAGATGTGACGCTTAAAATATAATAACCAAATGTTCAAATCTTCCATGCTAAAAATTTGGGAATAATCGAGTAATCGAACCCACTATTCCTTGCCGAGGCCAAACTTTGAATTTTGGCATATTTAAAAAAAAAAAAGTAAATACCTAAAAATAATGTATTGCTCCAGTAAACCAGATGAAATCCTTATTATTCTGCTATATTTGAGAAACTAATCCAAAATAGAAAATTCATTCTTTTATTCAGAAAATTTGATAAATTATGATTTAAGCCATATTGTGTCGCAGAAAACTAAAAATTTCTTTAACTGTTTTAGTATTTCTGCAGAGTTTTTATTATTTCCTCCATCCACATGGTAATCCAATGAAGATTTTTAAAAGAGCTACAATTTCTGCAAGTAATTATTTGTAGTAAACGATACTGCCGGCAGAGTCGTTAAATTCATAAAAGATTTTAATAAAGTGTTAACAAATAATGAAGAAGAAAAGCAGTTTTTATTCCAGAGAGTAGAATCATACAAAAAACAATATCCTTCCCGTGCAAGGACAAGTTTAATTTAACAATGTTGGGTATAGTTCAACAATGTTCTTATTTTATTTAGAAAAATATAGATAGTTTTTAAAAATAAAATAAGATTTATAATAAAATTGGTTAAAAGTTGTTTTAATTTATATTCATTCATAAGCAATAAGCAGATAACTGCACCAATGATATATCACATTGGATTATTTTGATCCCAAGAGCACTGAAGAGTTTTATAAAAAAAAAAGGAACCGAACTATATTTGTTAAATTCTAAATAGTGGTTTCATTGAGTTTAATAGAAAAGCTCGTCGTCGGTAATTTTTATTCAAAAATATCTTAAAATTCAAAGCTGACCTTGGCAAATAATGGGTTAACGTTCTCGGATTTCGCCCAAATTTTAGGAACGGAAAAACTACACATTTGTTTATAATATTGTAAGTTACGCTTTTAAAAATTCAACAGCACTTCCAAAATATTTGAATTTTTTGAATAAATTGTCTTTTATTAGCTTGGGGTCATGTGCGACCCCAAGTCCAAAAGGGTTAATAGGATCATATTATTTTTTTCAGAATCCCTAGACTACTAAGATAAAACATAACATTTAAAAGTAGAAAAGTGATTAATTTTTGACACAAAGTATTTAGAAAAAGTACATTTACTGAATATTTCATAAAAATCTAATTTTTCTCGAAATCCGCAAAAAAATTCCTTGTAAAAAATTCTGGCCGACGAATTGACTTAAAAATTCACACGGTTAATCTCTAACGTGTATTTAACAAAAACTTAAAGTGCTTTTTAAGCAAACTTTTTAATCAAACCTTTAAATCAAACTACAGGACGCAAAAATGAATATATTTTGATTAAATTTCGTATACAAATGGCCCATACAAATGGCCCATTGAGATGGACTGAAATTGCCATCAGATCCAAATTATCATACAGATCTCGGTCAAATTTGGTTTATGTGTGTTTATTATACCCATTAATCAGTACTTCCAAAATAAACCCTGTAGGGCAATTCTTAGTAAGAGCCCCCATATAAAGCTGCTTCCCGATCTTAAATCTATCAAAAATCAGAATGATTACACCCATTTTTCTCAAAGTTGGTTTTTGAAAAAAGATTAGTTTTTGAAAAAATAAGTGACTTTATCGAATATGAAAGGGACGCTCAGTGGAAACTGCGCTTCATGAAGTAGTTCACCACATCGAAAGATCTTTTGATCTTAAAATCTTCACCCTAGCTATATTCATTGATATAGAAGGAGCTTTTAACAATATATCAACCAATCGCTACTCCCTAGAACAATTCGACATTAACCGGGATATTAAAGCCTGGATCAGTCACATGCTAGGGAATAGATGGATAAGTTGCGAGGTTGATGGCATTAAAATAAGATACAAGGTTTGTTGTGGGTGACCACTATAAACAGTCTGCTAAGGATTCTAGCCAATAAGGGTTTCCAACCTGTGTGCTACGCAGACGACGTAGCGATACTGTTAAGGGGGAAAGATCCTAGAGATTTATGTAGGAGGGCATCGAATGCACTCGAAATAGCATATGACTGGGCACAACCGAGGGGTTTGAATGTGAACCCAGAGAAAACTGAAATATGCCTCTTTACAAGGAAGACAAAAATAATCGACTTTGATGAACCTCGCTCCCAGGGCAAAACGATTAGAATCACATAGACGGTGAAATACCTTGGGGTGATTCTCGATAAAAAACTTACTTGGAAAAACCACATCGAGAGCAGGGTTGCGAAGGCTCATCGTGTATGGGCGATTTGCAGAAGGGTTGTAGGCTCCAAATGGGGTTTAAGCCCGAGGATGACATATTGGATGTACACAAGCGTCGTTAGACCTATTCTAACCTACGCATCCATAGTCATATGGACATCAATGAACAGGAAATGTTACATTAAACCACTCCAAAAGATACAGCGCCTCTGTTGCATAGGAATCAGTGGAGCAATAAGGACTACATCTACGAGGGCTTTAGAGAATATTCTATCTATATACCCAATCGAGATTAGAATTAACTATGAGGCAGTTCTGGCCATGTTACGACTAAGGTTAACAGGGGAATATATCGCCGACCACATGACCAGACACCAGACTATTTTAGACCAAATTCCGGGACTCAACACAGTGAATATTAGCTGTGATAGAATCGCGGAAGTGTCAACAGATATACCCTGCAGTATACGGATACTAGACAGGGAAAGTTGGATGAACGGGAATATTCTACAAAACCTTCCAGAGTGACATTACTATACGGACGCCTCTAGTCTGCATGGTAAGACTGGGATAGGTTTCTACGATGAAGACCGTTCCACAGGGAAATACCTCCGTCTTCCGGACCACAACTCTGTCTTTCAGGCTGAATTGGTAGCGATAAAGGAATGTATTAGGTCTATTAACGCACGGGATTCCCCAAGTCCCGGAGACGTGAAAATATTTACGGACAGTCTAGCGGCTATCAGAGCGATATCCGCGGACAAAACTAGATCAAGGACTATCCTCGAGTGTAAGGAGGAGATTTCAAACTTCTCCAGAAGAGGCAGACTTGAAATCGTTTGGATCCCAGGACACAGTGGTATAATGGGAAATGAGATTGCTGACGAACTGGCCAGGAAGGGCTCTTTCCTGGAAAGAGTTAATTTGGAAAACCCAATACCTTTCAAGTCTCTCAAATTGGAACTGGCAGACTGGGCGACCAGTTCGCATGTATCAATTTGGGAAGAGACTGACGTGGGTAAGGTTACAAAGATATTATGGGGTTCTCCCAACACTACAAGAACTAGGGAGATCCTGAATCTGAGTAGGGTAGAACTTAGTAGGGTAATTGGCATCCTCACTGGACACTCTGAGCTGAGGGCTCATCTATACCGTATAGGACGGGCGGAATCAGCCATTTGAAGAGCTTGCGGAGAGGATGACGAAACCCTAGAACACTACCTCTGCTACTGTCCTGCATTTGCGAGAACAAGGGTCATACATCTATCCAACGATATCTTACCAGGCCTGACGGGTCTTAGGGGGATAAGCTGGAAAATACTCAAGAAATTTGCTGATGAAACCGAATTTCTAAGTTAGTAGAGGGGTAGATAACCGGATGAACGTAGAGATGTAGAGCGCACAACAAGCCGACCTACTGGCTCAGGTGTATATCCGGACACAACGGATATGAGCTATGTGTATACATAGCTCCTCTTATCAACCTAACCTAACCTAACCTATCGAATATGGTCAGGATCGGTCCATTTTTCGACTTAGTCCCTATATATATAGCATCCGAATATGAACTTTTTCATGCCCGCAGGCAAAAAAAAAATAATAACAATGCCTCTCAAATTTGGACCTAAGACCCTTTGTCTAAGCGCATGGTATAGGGTATCGTATAGTCGGTCTAGACCGATTATGATTTGCTTACTTGTTTTTTTCTTTATGAAAAATGATTTCAATTAAATTTTTTGCAGCGTTCCAGTCTGAATCTTTTTTGACTTTGTATGTTTTCTAACCTGTATTGGCTTTAACTTTTCATACCATATTTCCTAGCGCTGAGCTAGCCGGGCTACTTTTCTACCAGATGTTTTAGGAGCTTGTTTCAATATGCTTTCTATTTTCATGGCATTAAAAACATCATGTGGACCCTTCTTTCGTCCCGAACTAGTTCTGCTGATACTTTCTAATAACAGTTTGACGACAGACCTTTGATTCTTTGGCCAAATTTTTTTAGAACCAAGTTGAATTTTGTTGAAAATATTTAGTAATTTTAGCACGTAATTTTCTATTTTATAACTCATTTTAATCAAGCCAACAACGAATTATATTTAAAAAAAATGTGTGAGTCTCATCACAGACGTAAACAGATGTTTACATATCAATTAAAATCAAACAGAAAGCGTCATCTATGTATCACTTCTCGCAAACAACGGAAGGGTTTCAGCTAATATATAACAATTATTTATTATTACAAGCAAATTAGAGTGCAATTTCTATGCAATTTTATATCTCAACTTAGCCAATTCACCAACACTTTTTTGGTTTATTATAATTGTGAATGAAGATAACAAACTCATTAACAAACACATTAACAAATTTAATTAACACACGCATAGCATATGTATAATTTTATGTATGTGTTAGTAGCAACTTTAAATGCAATTTACTCAAAATAAAGGAAAAAATTTAAAAATCTGTAAATCTAGTGAACAACTAAAAAGAAATACCTTTCAAATAAGATACGTTTGGTCCAAATCGGGATAAAACGGTGGAACAAAACATCGGTAACAAGAAATCACCTAGTCTATGTTATAGTTGGGGTTGTTGAATTAGCTGAAATATATTTTATATTAGTAATAGCGTTATACTTGTGGAGTTGTTAAATTATATGTTATACGTTTATATTGTGAAGTTTTTAATGTTGTTATAGCAGAGGTTGTTGAATTATGTTAAATAATTTTAAATCATAATCTCTTCACCAATACACACATATCTCACACCGTTTTTGTCTTACATCTTACTTCTTACGCTGTTTTTATACCCTATACCACTATGTGGTTTGGGTATAATGACTTGGTGCTGCTGTTTGTAACAACCAAAAATATTTGACCTACACCCATCTTTAATTATACCGATCGAATCAGAATCACTATCTGATTCGATTATACGATGTCCGTCCGTCCGTCTGTGTGTCCATGTAAAGCTTGTAATCAAACTGCAGGTCGCAAATATGAATATATTTTCATGAAATTTGGTATTTGATCTTTTATCGGCCATGGGATGAACGCTATTGAAATTGGTGAGAATCGGTCCATGTTCAGACCTAGCCCCCATACAAATGACCCTTATGAAATCGACTTAAATTGCCATAAGATCCAAATTATCATACAAATCTTAGTCAAATTGGGTTTGTATGTATATATTACATTCATTAATCAGTAGTCAAAAAACGATGCCTATTGGACAACTCTTAGTCATAGGCCCGATATAGAGCTGCTTCCCGATCTTCACTTAAGTCTATCAAAAAAACAAAAATATTGCACTGATTCTTCCCAAATTTTGTTTGTATATATTTTTGCAAAATACAAGAGACTTTACCAAACACGGTCAGGATCAGTCCATTTTTGGGCCTAGTCCCCATATAGATATAGCATCCGATATGAACTTTTTCATATCTGCAGCCGAAAAAATTTATAAAAATGCCACACAAATTTGGTTTATGCTTATTTTCTATATCCAGTTAGTTGGGCTGAGAGATAGGGTATCTAAACGTATGGTATAGGGTATCGTATAGTCGGTCTAGACCGACTATAATTTTCTTACTTGTTGTGATTGTATTATGAAATAGATTTTTACCCCCCCTGAGCGTAAGTTAAGAAAAAAAAACGTGTGTTAAGATTTTTTCCATCTCACTCCTTAAAATAAAATTAAATATCTTTATGTCCCAAATGAATTACGTCGCCTTCAAGGTATTTCCCTTCCTATATAATAAACTTATGCCAATGTTTTATTTTTCATTTCTCGAAACAGTTATTAAAGTCTATTTCCGAAATGGCCTTCTAATCGCGCAGGAATTCCGCTTTTATTTCCTCCATCAATTCAGAAAAGTGTCCCCGGAGTGGTCTTTTGAGTTTATTGAATAACGAGAACTCCCACGATGGTACAGTGGTTGCAGAACGGGATGTTCTGCATAAGTTTTATATCTTTTATTCTGATCACCAAGCCTATAAGCAAAGTTTTAGTTCTTCGGTTTCCTTTGAACGTATATTCTCCGCATATGTAGCAAAACATATCAGGTTAATTTATACAACTTCTCCTACTAGAACTCACTTCAATTTCGGATTTTTGGGGAAATGCAAATAATTTCGGTAACTGATTCATTTTTTGATTTTTTATTGATGTGTAAACATCTATACGCGCAGGGGGGTAAATTTCTATTTCACAATCCAATCACAAAAACAGCGCAACACAAATCGGTGAGAGCTGTAACACAAATCGGTGTGTGACATATGATTGTATTGGTGAAAAAATTATGATATAAAATTGTTTTTTATGCCACTTTTTTAAAAGCGTCATCTATGTATCAGTAATATACGTTTATATTGGGATATTTTTAACGTTTTCAGCAAAGGGGTTGTTGAATTAGCTGACACAGTTTTTGCTATAAGTGATACATAGATGACGCTTTCTGTTTGAGTTAAAAAAATGACATAAAAAAATCTTTAATTACTAGATGTTTACACATCTCCCCTGAGATCGGACCCACATGATTTTTTTTTCTTATGATTATTTGATAGAAAATATAAATAATTAAATGTTCAAAAACTGTGAGAAATGTGTTGATGGGATGTTCGGAAATTTTTATGAGTTTTTTCTTTGTGAAATACGTATAAGTAAAACTGGTTTAATATATATAGATTCAGCGCCCAAATATAAGTAAAATCAGTTCTAAAATCTAGACACCAAAAAAATTTTATTTGTTGACGTGTATAATAGATTACTGATTGCGGTATGAAAGTAGAAAACTGAATGGTTCAGCGAATGGATAACTGAGAACTTTGAGGTACTACGCACAGAAAATAAATTTTCCAATCGAATTGTTCAAAACTTTAATAACCGTATTTTCGATTGTAGCAACAGAAATTTAAGAGGAGCTTCATGTTTTCTATTGTGATGAAACATTTACTGCTACAACCACAGAATTTTATTCATAATTAAATCGAAATTCGGGTACTAGCTTCATCGCAATTCGGTTGGCAGTATATTCAGTAACCACAATGAATCTGTTTTCTGTGTGTATAAATGAGGAACTAAAAAATAACGATTCGTTTCTGGAATAAACTACTATTGGATTAGCCATCTAATAGCTTACTAAAATAGAACCATATCTGAATATATAACATACATGAAATCTCGTACTCGCGAATAGACTCCATAACTAAATCGAATTAGAAATAATTTCTAACAAAGAAAAACATGAAACCCCCATTCAATCAACTGTGCGCAACCAAAGATTTTTCATCCATTAAATTAATAGAGTAGAGAGTATCATATCACTACAATTGTTGATAGAAGCAAATCGCAAATGGGAGAAAACATTACTAGAAACCAAAAAAATAAAAATAAATAAAACATTTGAATGTTAAAAATAACATTGACATCTTTACGACACCGCTAACATAGAAAAACCTAAACAAACCGCAAAACAATGAAAAATAAGACATACGAAAAAGGTGAAAAGAAACTAAACTCAGCAGGGTTACAATAAAAGCACTTATAGGAAGCATATCATATGTTTAATAGAGAAAAAAAAAATGAAAATACATACTAAGTACAAGAAACGTGATTCATAAATCATGTTGAAAGTCAAGAGAAGAAAAAGAAACACTTAAACTTTAATTCATCTTCACTTCTTCTCTTACAGAATAGTCATGTACAATTGGCTAAACAGCGTATACAAGCGGAAGTTAATGCTTCAATAGGTCATTTACCGTCGTCGCCGTCGTCATCATCATCATCATCATTTAGAGCACACCCTTTTGATTCACAAAAACTCAAACGACACATACACCATCATTCACCTCAGCCACCACCATCAATAAGGCAGCAACACTTTCATCATTGGCACAATGGCCAGCGAGTGCAACGTGTCTATAATAAATATCACAATAGATGGGTGTCTCGTCATCATCACCATCAGCGACATTACCAGCAATTTACCCCTTGGTCATCGTGGTCTCCCTGTTCGCCAGAATGTGTGCAGCGCAAAGAGCGTTATTGTAAAGTAAAGCGGAAATGCGGTCATACGAAACATGCAGAAGAACGTAAATGTTGGCGGTAAGTATGTACGCTTCTTGTATTAAAAACAAACAAGAGGAGTATTGATGAATTGTTTCACATTATTTCGTTTAAATTGTGTCATACACCAATGAAGTGTAAAAGTTGTTGGGAAAAAACAACACAAAACAAAAGTTAATGGAGTGTAGCCATGTGATAATTAAAAATTCTTTGAACAAATTCTTCTTGTAGGTGGAATATTGAAACAATGAAAACCTTTTTATAATACCCTAAACCACTATGTGGTCAGGTTATATTCAGTTTTTGCTGATGTTTGTAATTAGTAAAAATAATTGACCAAAAGCCACTTTTAATGCACACAATATCCTATTTTGTTGACCCATAGGGCCTTAGATTCAACATTGTATTGTTAAAACGGTTTAAAAATTACGTCACACCTTCTGATCTTCTTTCAATCTATACCATTTAAATCCAACGGCAAATGGAAAACAACTCCCATATATAGGCAGGAGTTTCAAAATCTATTTAGGAGTTATTGGACCGTGTACAAAGGAGTGCGTTGATGCTCATTAGTGATAGTAGCACATCGTCGGAATGAGGGTTGTGTGACCCTGTTATACAGATATTATCCTAGGAGTGCTGAGATAAGTAAAATTATTTCGAGTGCCGAGTTTCTGTTCGCAATACCACCCGCTTCTTTAGAAGATCGCATCTGTTTGTAGTCTCTTGTGCAATACAATGAAAATTCCTTTTTCAGTTCAACTAACCGTACATGGAATAAACCTCCCATACAAGTCTTTCCTGACACTTACAATATAATAAAATTTAAGTCACATATTCACAAACACTATTCCCTCCTTTCCAAGAACCCGTCCAAAATATAAATTCTGATGATTCTGATTTATCATTAATATCTGAAGATGATACTAGATGACGATAACTCGAAGCCGCCAAGCAAACAAAATCGACTTAAATAGTCGTTAAATCCAGCTTTAACTTTGGTTAAAAACAATTGGCTGGGTCTGGAATAACCATTGACACCCCAACACAAGCAGGCATATAGAAAGCTGTGAGATGTGTAAACATCTACACCTTTTCCAATTGTATTTCAGAAAACATCAAATGTATTTCAGAAATTATCAAATGTATTTCAGAAAATATATATTTATTTCAGAAAATATCTATTGAAATTCTGAATTAACAAGTAAGACAATTATAGTCGGTCTAGACCGACTATACGATACCATGCGTTTAGAGACCCTATCTCTTCGGACCAACTAATTGGATATAGAAAATAAGCATAAACCAAATTTGAGTGGCATATTTATTCATTTTTTTGGCTGCAGATATGAAAAAGTTCATATCGGATGCTATGTCTATATGGGGACTAGGTACAAAAAGGACCGATTCTGACCATGGCTGGCAAAGTCTCTTGTATTTTGCAAAAATATATACAAACAAATTTTGAGATGAATCAGTGAAATATTTTTGTTTCTTGATAGATTTAAGTGAAGATCGGGAGGCAGCTCTATATGGGGTCTATGACTAAGAGTTGTCCCATAGGGATCGTTTTTGGACTACTCATTAATGGATGTAATAAACACATACAAACCCAATTTGACTAGGATCTATACGACAATTTGGATATGGCAATTTATGTCGATTTCATAGGGGTCATTTGTATGGGGGCTAGGTCTGAACATGAACCGATTCTCACTAATTTCAATAGCGTTTATCTCCGATGAGAGCTTATATACCAAATTTCATCAAAATATATTCATATTTGCGACCTGCAATTTGATGACAAGGTTTACATGGACACACAGACGGACGGACATTGTTAAATCGATTCAATAAGCGATTCTGATTCGATCGGTATAATAATAGATGGGTCTAGGTCAAATATTTTTGGTAGTTATAAACAGCAGCACAAAGTCATTATACCCAAACCACATAGTGGTATAGGGTATAAAAAGTAGTTTACCCTACAATACCGAAAAGTTATTATTGTTTCTATTAGTGATTTGGAGTCGCAATATGTGGATTTATTTGTTATGCACTGGGAAATAAACGATCAAGGGCAGACTTTTAATCGAAGGAAGATGAGGACTTCATATCTTAATCAGCTACAATATAAACACTAGGATAGAATTTTGACCGATTTTGAAGTCATCATTTTGAAAAATACGTTTATATCGTCACCTTAAATGCAAAAGGCCGTAACTAACAAAAATTTCAAAATAGTCTTTTTGTATTGTAGTTACGGCCTTTTACTTAAAAACTACTATTTGACCATAAATTCGTTTTCATAAATAAAAATCCATCTATATTTTGCAGCTTGATTCTAAAATTTGGGTATTAAGTTTAAAGTAGTTTTTGTTTAATGATGTTTATCGCATTTTAGGTGACAATACGTAGTTTTCAAGAAATATTACAAATCCAGTGTAATACTTAAAAAAATATATTTTTATATAGCGTTCTGACTATTTTTCTTAGACTTAATTGATATTTTTTGAAATTCAATTCATATTTTGTGAAGTAAATTTAATAATTTCAGAAATACATTTAATGTTTTCTGAAATACATTTGATGTTTTCTGAAAAACATTAGATAATTGCTGAAATACATATGCTGTTTTCTGAAATACATTTAAAATTTTTTGAAATACATTTGGTGGTGTCTGAAATACATTTGATAATTTCTGAAATACATTTGATGTTTTCTGAAATACATTTGATAATTTCTGAAACTCAATTGATATTTTCTGAAATTCAATTGATATTTTCTGGAATACAAATGATGCTTTCTGAAAATCAATTGATGCTTTCTGAAATACAATTCATTATTACTGAAAATCGATTGATGTTTTCTGAAATTCAATTGATACTTTCTGAAAGTCAATTGATGTTTTCTAAAATACAATTGATACTTTCTGAAACACAATTGATATTTTCTGAAAATCAATTGATATTTTCTGAAACACAATTGATACTTTCTGAAATACAATTGATATTTTCTGAAAATCAATTAATGTTTTCTGAAATTGATACTTTCTGAAATTCAATTGATGTTTTCTGAAATACAATTGGAAAAGGTGTAATAATTAAAAAACACCTAAGTTTATTTTCGACTTCTTCAAAGTTTTCCTAGTATTTAGCTTTTTAAACTGACAGTTTAGTTCTGTCAATAGCAAATATATACTTGAATAGTAAAAAAAAAATAACTCTGTAAGTTTGTGAACATGTTAAACTCACAGCACACCTAGCGGTCAATAGCTTGAATATTTAAAATTAACGAAAAAGATTTGTGATTCTGCTAAACAGACAGCGAACTTACTTACTTACATATACCACACACCGATTTTTCTTTACGCTATTTTTGTGATTGTATTGTGAAATTGGATTTTACCCCCCCCCCCCCCCCTGAGCGCATAGATGTTTACTCGTCAAAAAGAAAAACTGGCAAAACATTGAAAAACTAAGATTGATGCCTTCACTCCGATGGGAAGAAGATTGGAGAGAAAGAAGTGCAGCTTATAGTTATCAAAAACGAATTTAAAGAAGTAAAGTTAGGTGGTCTTGTACTTGAAAGTGGAAAATCGCTTTATATATTTAAAGGTATAAATGATATGTTGGATAGATTTTATTTGTGGAAATCCATCAAAATGATAGTTTGTGACACGACTAGTGTAAATACCGGAAATAAAAATGGCGTTGTTAGGTTACCCAAAAATTATTTACTTCGAGTCAATTTTTTGACCACCACACAATATGTTTGTTGCCAGCACCACATTCTGGATTTGGTACTAAGATATGTCATCGACGAGATTTTAGGTGGAAAAATATCATCTCCTAACATTCATTATGATTTTGTTGTTGAGCTGCAAAATAATTATATGCATGTAGACCGACTATATAATAGCCTATACCACGCGTTTAGGGACCCTATCTCCTACGTCCAAATTATTGGATATAGAAAATAAGCATACCGAATATGAGTAAAGTTGAAAAAATGTTCCTAACATTCCTTGACCTAGTTTTTTTTTGACACAAAAGTGATCTGGGGCATTTGTTATTTCTTGGAGAGTTTTTATTCCATTTTGAGGTTATAGAGCTTTTTGAAAAGATAATTTAGTACTTATATCGATTCATACAACAACTTGTCGAAAAAAATTAAACTATAGAACGAAATTTTCGTAAAATCTGAAAATAAGTCACATTTTCCCCACACTTGAAATTCACAATCCATTTCCGGCGCGACTTTTCTTTATCCGATTGTCCACAAATTTCACATATATTAGTTTTCTACAGAAAGTAAACAAAATGGACCCCGACACTCCCTAAAATCGCAATTTCATTTTTAAGGACCACTCTAATGGACACACAGACAGACGGACAGACGGACATCAATAACTCGACTAAGAAAGTGATTCTGAGTCGATCGATAAAATAAATATCGGGTCAAATATTTTTGGTAGTTACAAACATCAGTACAAAGTCATTATATCCTGACCACATAGTGGTATGTATAATATTAATAGGCTAGGCGATTTCTTGTGACCGATGTTTTGTTCTACCGTTTTATCCCGATAGACGTTTTTTTTTAGACGTTTTGCAGATTTACAGATATTTAAATTTTTTCCTTTATTTTGTGTAAATTGCATTTAAAGTTGCTACTAACACATACATAAAATTATAGATATGCTATGGGTGTTTTATTAAATTTGCTGATGTGTTTGTTAATGAGTTTGTTATCTTCATTCACAATAATAATAAACCATAAAAGTGTTGGTTTGTGAATTGGCTAAGTTGAAAAATAAAGCTGCCTAGAAATTGCACTCGAATTTCGAGCGCTGGAATCTGATAGTAGGGTATAAATACCTTTAATCAAAACGATGTAGTTATTTAATATGTGTGTGTAAGAAAACGAAAAATCATTAACTTTAAATCATTACCACCCGATGGAACTCCAGAGCAATATTTGGCATATTGCCATTTTTTCTTCATCCAAATTATTGGGTAAAGCTTCGCCCTGCCTGTAAGTTCATATGTGGGTTTCAAATCACTGTTTCCATACAAATAACTTTTCATTATTAAAAAAAACTATCTTACGCCATTTAAGATGGCTCAAGAATATTTTTTACGACACTGGATGCAAGGACAGGCTACATTTATGTAAAGACATATGTGCAGAACGATTTCGAAACTTGTTTCCCCTATTCAAATCAACGCGATCACTAAACTTAAAATTTATTTCTTGTAATACCTCGATTGTAATTTTCTTTCATTTATATTGTCATGTTGTTTTAAAATTGTTAAAAAAAATATATATACATATCGCACCTGTACCTCTAAAGTGAGTCAACTCAAAATTTTTAAATTTTCCCATTTTGCAAGAAAACGATGCACAGTGGGCATATCTATCCACTGTAAATATCTCACATCGACTTTTCTAGTCTTTCGTAAAAAAAAAAATACAGTTGGAGCCCTCTTTGTGTTATAAGAGTAGCTTCTTTAGAATCCACTAAAAAGACATATTTTGAGTTGCACCCAAAAAACTTGTTATTTTTGATGATCACTGAAAAAATCGCAAAAACAACTAGTGTTGTATACTTATTATTCGCAATTCTTTACAATGAAACAATTGTTTTTAAATTTTAGAGTAAATATTAAAAAAAAAACGTTTTTCTCCTCTGAAAATTTCTAAATTTTGAGTTGACTCACTTTAGAGGTACCGGTGCGATATATGTATATAAAAAAGGTTTTAGAAATCGCATTAGGTGCGGAAGATATTGGTTTTTATTAGCAGTACAATATTCGCCATAGAGCAGTGCCTGGAAAATTTTTTGTCAAAAAAAAAATTTTATGTCCACTCATGCAGCAAATATTTCAAGCACAACAACAACAACAATAATAGCTATGACACACACATTGTACAATTAAGAAAAGCAACAATAACGAGAACTACATAGAAAAAATCATATACTTTCAAGAGTTTTTTTTACATTTTCATTGAGATATCGGAACCTGTTGATCCGATTTAGATGATTTTTAATAGCAACCTGCTAGGATGTCAATAAATTATTTTCACTAAAGATGAACAACCCCGTTAATCTATTGACGGCGCACAGTGGCTGAAAATCGTTTTTCATTGGCCAAAATTCTAATAAGTAATTTTTTTTTAATGGATAGATATTTAGTTCAGCTTGACTCAGTTTTAATTACATTAAATTGATTGAGGACTTTTTAAGGAATTCTAGGTCAAAGTTAAACTTTTGATTTTTTTAACTTTTAGAGTGAAATATGTGTTTATTATTTTTTTATTTATTAAAAAATTTAATATTTGGATTTTAATATTAATTATAAACATTTTTTGTAATAATGGGATTCTTTTAATGTTAAACTCAAAAAAATGGTAAAATCAACTGGAGATTTTGCTATTATTACTGAAAAATTAAAAATTTTTTGTTGTCAAATTTGCAAATTTGTTTGCACTCAAAGAATATTTACACTTAAAAAAAACGTTAATAATATTATCTAAAAATCTTGCTATTACTACAGAAAAATTTATTATTTTTTGCTGTCAAATTTGATAATTTTAAAAAACATTTTTAAAATAACAACTGCAATAGATTTTAATTAGATTTGTAACAATGGTAGGTTCCGTTTATTATTATTTTTTACTAATACTATGTTTTTCGAACTTAAATAACAATGAAAGGCAATTATAATTATTATTCATTTGACTCAAATATTGATTGCAAATATTCCATATTTTGTGCTGTGTTATTCCTGTTCTTTAAAGTTTTTTGACTTCTTCATGTAAGTCCCGAAGTTCCACTTTCTATTGATTTCGAATACTGGAGATGAAAGGATCTGACGTTGCCAAGAATATATTAAATAGATCTTCATTTGTGAAATTTCGTGAAATTTTTCTAGTATTGAGCCTCCTCTGATAGACCTTGGCACCAAATGATATTTAATAACATCTTCTCCATGATAAAGGATTTTGTGAACTGTTGCAGACATATTTCTCCATGGGTAGTTGGTTGTATATATTTTTGCAGTTTCCTTAGCATAACCTCAAAATTTTCTAGTCAATTTCTTCATTGCACGCAAGTACTTCTAGGATTATTTTAAATCTGAAAATAAGGTTTAAATCCACTCCTGTTATTTCAGATGCTGTTTCTGGATCTGAAAAGAGTCTTCTTGCGGTATTGCCATCATTTGTATTGCCTGACCCTTGTTTTGGCAAATCCAAATTCATTCAAATTCATTCATTCTATAATCAATCCATATTCATCTTGAACATGTTTCTTTTTTGAACTTCTTAACTCTTTGTTGGTTTCATTGTTTCTTATTGATCCTGAAGACCCGAAATCCAAATCATAACTGATTTTTAGTATGAGTTCCATAAGTCGTATTCTTGCATTTAGTGGTGACAATCCAAATTCATTGCATCGGTATTATCTAATGATTTTGTCGGGACTTGGTTTAATTGCTTGATGTTTCTTGGCATATAATGCAGCTGGATGCAGCCTTCGTGTTAGTCAAAGCCTGACCTACTTTTCCATCTATCATTGTCAGCACTAATTGGTAGCTTACTTCAATTTGCTGCCCATCTAACTGTAATTGTAATGGCTGTAGTGTTGCAATTTGGGCCTAGATATCACTAACTTCTTTGTTAATCGCATCATGAGTTTCTTTTTTGAATTTAAATTTGATTGGCCGGCAGTATTTCGTAGAAGATAGTGTCTCATTTTTCCAAATATCCATTGTTTGCGTTGTACTAGTCGAAGGCTCTGAATTTTCCAAAATCTTTAGTGCATTGTTAGGTAAAATAAAAAGGTATAAAAAAGGTATGATAATAAAAAAAAACCAGGTTACTAATGAATTACATCATCTGTGTATTGACATTCTTACTTACAAATATATTATGGTAATAGAACGAATAATGACTATTATAAGCTATAAAATACCAAAAGCACAAATTTAATACACCATTGTATACGAGTACTTATACGACTGTTTAAATAATAGTAATTTGAATTTTTTTAGAGTAATTTCATTAAAATAAAAAAAGTGTTCTACCCACGGGTCGTCACGGGTGCAAAAGTATATATAGGGTTAAAGAGGACACTTTCACCTTTCTCCGGGTGGTATACGTTTCTTGTTCCCTAGAAGTTCTATTCCACTAAAGTTGAAATTTGAGAAAAATATAGTAGTTTCATAAATATTTCATAACGCCCCTAATTTTAAACGGTAGAGCTATGACCGCTTACAACAACTAAATACTATAATTCAGCCAACATTATAAAAAACACCGCAGGTCACTACCGATGATAGCTTGCGAGTAGTAACCATTTATTTTTGATAAAAAACAAAAACAAAAATCACCTTTTTCTGAAATTAAAAAAACAGTTGAGTTTGACATCATGCCACGCCCACAATTTGCAATAGTTTAACCTAATTTTTTGGCTACCTTAATCTGGATATATTAGCTACAAAAAGGCGTTGAAATTTTAAAAATGGTGACAAAAAAATTAGACTTTTGGCCAATGAAATCGAAATTTCAGCCACAGTGCGGCGTGATCGTGATCAACAATATATATATTTTATGGGGGTTCAGATTTTTTTCAAATTATTACAAACGGAATGACAAACTTGAAACAAAATGATTTATACCATTTTCAAAATTAACTGCATGGCTTTATAAATGACTTAAACCATCAAAGAAAAATTTATATTAGAAATTAACATTTTATTCAAACTCATTACATTGCAACGAAGTAATTTATATTTTATTATTCAGGGAAATAAAGTGTTTGTGAAAAATTGGTGGGATATAGGGTAGTAAATCCGTCATATATTTTCGTTTTTCTTCTGTTATGGTCTAATGGTTGTGTATAATGGAAGCAAATCAATATTTTCGTATATTCTTGGCCTTCCTCTTTTAGGTGAAAGGTCTAACACTTCGACTTCGGAATTGTCATCTAAAGAAGTTTTATAAAACATCTTATATGGAGCATTTTTTTTTTAGAAATCTGATCTCTTGTATTTTTAGCCAAGACACAGCTTCTCCATTGGCATTTCTCTTTCTATTAGTAGTAGATTCTCTGAGTTGTTTCGTCGAAATGACATCTTTTTGAGCCATTTGTTCTACCAAAAATGGGTTTCGCTTCTTACATAATTCTATTAAATTATAATAATGCTCAGGGATGTATAAATAATTCGATTTTTGATGTGTAAACATCTATACGCGCAGGGGGGTAAATTTCTATTTCACAATACAATCACAAAAACAGCGTAACTCATATCGGTGTGAGCTGAAGCAGATAACGCTGTGTGACTTATGATTGTATTGGTGAAAAAATTATGATATAAAATTGTTTTTTTATGCCACATTTTTAAAAGCGTCATCTATGTATCACTTATATACGTTTATATTAGGATATTTTTAACGTTTTACAGCAAACGGTTGTTGAATTAGCTGAAACAGTTTTTGCTATAAGTGATACATAGATGACGCTTTCTGTTTGATTTTAAAAAATGACAAAAAAAAATCCTTAATTACTAGATGTTTACACATCTTCCCTGTGATCGGACTCACATGATTTTTTTTAATTTAATTTCTATCAAATCAAAATCGCGATCATTTGGCAAAAAAGAATGGCCGGATACCATAAATTCATGATCAACTGTTTCAACAATATCATCAGATGACTGAACAATTTTTAACCATATTAACGCTGTATTAATGTGACGATTCTGTCCTGAGCAGGCATCATTGTATGACATGATTTTGAGTGGTAATGTCCCGAATGTTCTTTAAGATGCAGGATGCAATTTCCTGTGATCCTCTTGAGGCGATTGTTTCATCCCATGCATACATTTGAGCATTTTCATTGTGGAAATTATGAAAGCCTAAATTGTATACATACATGTTGCGCTTATAACAAGCTACCGAAACAGAAAGTTTTGGATAAGAAAATGCCTCCAGTAGATCAAATGTTAATCCGTAATATTCATTCGGGTTATCTTTTTCTTTTTGTATTTCGTCTTTCAAACTTTTTCTAGCCTGTTCGGCACTGTTAAGATGTGAATCATGAATTTCCATAAGATGCAACTTCTCGTTTTCATTACTGGATGCTTCATTTTTAGTTTTAGCGAATCACACTTTCGGCACGTATCTTTACGAGGAGTATGAAAATTTAAGTTGAACTCCGTATTGAATATTTTCCTTTAAGTCCACTCCTTCACACGTGATGTATTATTTTCATCACTTTTTTTCACATACAGCTCGTACATTTTTCGAATATCTAAGTCTTGACTTACATATTTTCGACCTGAAGAGTGATGTGATCTCGTGTAATGGCTCTCACATGCTGGAAAACTCAGAATATGTTCTCGTACAACTTTAATATTATCTTCATCTGTTTTTCTAGATGAACCACCCACTGTGCCACGACCATCCGTTCGAAGTGTTTAAGCATTTAAGACACGGCTTAATCTTCCGTTAGATATTTTGAAAGTATCCACACAAAAAAAGTTTTGCAAACAGAAACTTCTGAATTCCGTACATTTAGATGAAACTTAAAACTAAATTTTCTCATATATCCTCCGTAATCCATACAGAAACAAATTCTGTTTTTCGAAATTTCCTAATTTCCAAAAAGAATCAAAATTACCATTCCTGTCTTCATATCCGAATCCATTTATACATTTTTTGGAACAAAGGCAATCTTTATTTTCGAAAACTTTACCACTCACACGCTTAGACTCCTTTGTTTTATATTCTTCTCCACTATTACTCTTAATTTTTCTTATATTTTGTGCATAATCGTGTCCTCTTTCTTGATTTCATGTTGCTTTCTTCCATTTGTATGGGTTCCGAATTCACTTTTAAAGTATGAACTGATCCATCGGAAGACGATATGAGTCTTATTCGTTTCCATTTGTTGGGAGCATTACTTATAGTTCTTTGCCGTATAATGTTACAATTAACTATAAATAGTGTGTTTTTACATTAAGAGGATTACTTGATCATACCTGAACCGCTATCTGAAGACATGACAAAATTACTAATTATTTTGCCACACTTTGTAAACAGACTGACTTATACCACTATCAAAGAAGCAATGACTGTATTTTGTTTACCAACCAAAAAATAAACTCAACTTATTGAGTTAATTTTCATGACATACTGGGAATTACTTTAGATTATGTTATTTTTTTAGGATTTGATATGAAATAGCTGAAAAACTTGATTTTTAAAATTTTTGACT
This sequence comes from Cordilura impudica, assembly GCA_963682025.1. Classification (NCBI taxonomy): domain Eukaryota; kingdom Metazoa; phylum Arthropoda; class Insecta; order Diptera; family Scathophagidae; genus Cordilura; species Cordilura impudica. The sequence continues at coordinate 42,726,146 of OY821519.1, read as the reverse complement.
TATACCACTTTCAAAATCAAGGGCTCATATACCCTCTGCCTACTGATGTGGAGTGTATAAAAATATACACTTTTTCTAAAAATCAATTCGGGTGTTTTAAAAATTACATTAAGTAAAGAAAACAAACTAAAACTAAAATATATTCCTCAAGTGTTAAAATATTTTATATAGTTTCATACATCCATCATATTATCACATGCCAATTTACTTTGGAATAAATAAAATTTTAGTTTAAAATAAACCTAAAAATGATCGCTTGAATAATGTGTCTTTAGGAAATGAAAAATGCTCACACATATATCTCTCTCTTTACATCCAAACAAAGCAACGGAAAATATTTCATTTTTGATAAATTATATAAATTGAAATTTGACCTAATTTCAAACAAATAAAATCTTTACCACCACCTACTAAATTTTTTCTATTTTTTTTTTTAGTTGTATACATTTTAATATTGTAACTATAAATCTCATATAATTTGTCTCAACATAAAAATCCTTTAACATTTGTAGATGTCATCCAGTAACGGATGACAGTGAATGGTCAAAAACGTCAAGCAGTCTAGCACCACATGAAGTCTCACTACAACAGCCGTACACTAACAATGCAGCACCAACGATTGTAATCAATGCAGCTGCTGCAGCAGCTACACCACCGATTTCAGCAACAAGTGCGGCTACACAACAACAGCAACATAAACAACCCACACCAGAAATTCTACCTACTGAGTTGAATAACATACATCATCCTGTAACAATACTCCAACAACAACAACATAAACATGTAAAACATTACCAAGATGACGATAATTACGAGTTTGATCATAATGATGACGACGATGCTGACTTTTATGTTATAAAAACCAAAAGAAAAAGACCACAAAAACATAATCGAAAACCTCCATTAAATCAATTTGAGGATTATAAAGATCCACAGTACAGTAATGTAGGAGAGTATTCGCAGGAGGAGCAAGATCAAGATGATTTTTCCGAATATGATGAACGATCTCAAACCGAATCTCTTGAAACCATAGCAACAAAACTTCGATCAATAAGATATCCGGGCGATTCTAGGTCTCGATCTAATTACAAAAAACATACTAGACAACATAAGAGACACCCTCGAAAACTGAAGGGAGCTGTCGGTGCATTTGATGATAGTGGTGTTGATGGCGATGTCTTTCAATATGAAGATTTTGATATCGATGTGAGTCGCTCGGATAATCAGTACGCAGATGAATCCTATGAAGATTCTGTAGAGTACGATTCAAGAAATTCTTCTGGTCTAACACCCTCGAAAGAGAGAGCCACTCCAGATCACTTAATACCTAAACATCGAAGGGTATATTCAAAATGGAGCAGATGGACCAAATGTTCACCAAAGTGTACAACGAGAAGATATAAGTAAGTATGAGGGCGGTTTGATAACTCAAAAAGCATTTTATTTCTCAACCTAGTCTGCTTCTAGCTCGATGCATTTAGTTCGGAGGATTTGCGGAGAATTCTTCGAAAACAATTCTTCGAAAACAATTCTTCGAAAACAATTCTTCGAAAAAACAATTCTTCGAAAAAATAATTCTTCGAATAGCAGTCTTCGAATAATAATTCTTCGAATAACAATAACCATAGAGTTTTCAACTATAGCGGGAAATAATCAGAAATTTTCAACAATAATCATAGGTTTTCAACTATAGCGGGGAATAACCACAGAGGTTTTCAACTATAGCGGGGAAGAATTGATTTCGAAGAATTGTTATTCGAAGAACTACTATTCGAAGAATTGTTTTCCAAGAATTTTTTTTCGAAGAATTTTCCGCCGACCAGTCCGGAGTTTGTCCAATTTCTATATTCCTTTCAAATAAATGATTTTCGTAATGGTCTGTAAAGACCTCTTCATTCGACCCCATTGCTGAAAGAGCAATTTTTCTTCGCCAAATGCGGTCGTTTTTACATTACATCAATATCGAACCTGTACAACAGCTGTGATTGATATTCACCGGTGAGCGTTTACCCGTTGAATTAAATGTGTATGATACCTAAAAACTATCGCCATGATCTTGTTGGCTGACCGACCCACCCGGAGAAGTCTACGAAACGACGCCAGAACTACTTTTGATCGCCAAACATTCCTTTGAAGTGGTAACAGGGTATCGCCTATGGTCGATTGTGAGCATATACATCCATATACATGAGGATATACATCCTCAGCTACCTCACGCATTTTCATTCCCTGATCTTCCAATATCATTGACATGGATTTTATCGACGATTTCTGGTATGAGGATCTCTTTTGGGTAACCTGAACGTTCGGCCTTACTTGTGCTGGCACAACCACAACGTAATTCAGTAATCCACTTCTCAAACATTAAAGTTCATGTTACAGAGTCCCTATGGTATTTCTCAAGCCTTTCCTTGACTGCGTTGATAGTTAAAAAAAAAATTATGATTGCTCAATTCACTCTTTTCCATTTTTGCAAAAATTCTCAAGGTTGTCGGATTTCAATGGCTGTCAAACATAAACATAAATTTTGTAGTAGTTACTTGACGAGAGCAGTTACTTACGAGGGAAGTTCAAAACGTCACGGAGTTATCAAACTGCCCTCGTATGAATAGAAGATGTTAGGAGATTCAAACTCCAGTCGCTCTCAGTGTGACTATTATTGCTTAGGTAAAGCTGTAACTCTGATGATATTTTATTCTTCTCCTTTTAGAAAATGCCGAATTCGTGAACAATGTGGCCGAGAAGTATTGCGAGAAATTGCCTATTGTTATACCGAGGGCAGCTTTTGCCAACAATGGCTACAAGCGCAGGTTCAGAAATCTTCGTCGTATGATTTGCGACCTGCGTCTACACGCAGAAGAGAAATAAATGATGAAGATGGTGGTACTCTCTCGAATTCTGTTGGCGGAACGCTAAGTGATTTCATTATGAATGGCAAGGGTTATCGTGGTCCTGAGTACACTCCAATGAAGTTGAAATGTGGTATAGCTCCGATACGTAGCAATAAACGAAATATGTACAATATGTTGAAAATTATTGGAGGCAAAGCAGCTCGCAAAGGTGAATGGCCTTGGCAGGTAGCGATATTTAATCGTTTTAAGGTAAGTAAATAGAATTAAATGTATGACATGGTTATAGATTTTTAAAGGTTTTCAGGTTTGGGTTGTTGATTATGGGTAATTCCATGTCAAATCAACCAATGGGTGTACACTGCCTTCTCCAAATTGTATGATTTTTCGTAGGAAGACAGATTATTACAGAACTAAAATAAGTGCAAAGTTTGAGGGCACTGGCACTTCTGTATCCGGAAATATGTGGTCTTGAAAATCATAAAAAAAGGTCAAAATTTACAAAGTTGTACTTACTTAATTATAATTTTCTTGAAAAGTATTATAGTTAAGCAACTCATCAAGGTTGCATTTGAAAGGTTAATTAATTACCTTTAATTTGATATACAACATGATTTTTTTTTTTGGAAAGGTCCAAGGTCACATCTCTTGACCTATAATTCGGGAGGCTATAGCTGTAAAAACGACAATTTTAAAAATCTGAAAAAAATATATGTTTAAGATTGGTTCCTTCCCTAAAGTTCCAAAAAATTTCAGACTGGGGGTATGCTTGGATCCAGAAATATTTATCATAGAGTAAAGGTAGAAATTTAAAAAGTCGGTGCTGTTACTGTTACTGTTTATGAATGTGGTTGGTTGTGCTCGTGAGCGTCGGCGGGCTATGCACGCACGCCGCTATTTGTTTCTGGTTCTTTAGCTCTGTACTGTACTCAGTACAGACCTGTGTTAGGGTTGGTTTGACAGGTAATTATGTTAGAGCGAAACAACAGTATAAATGTTGTCGGGTGTGGTTCGTAGTGTCGGAAATAATCGAACAACTAAAAGAAAAGTTTAAATCAATAACTAAAAACAGTGATAAAATTCAACTTTTAACTATTTTACCTAAAAGCTGGACATTGAAAAGAATGGAGGAGGAATTTCAAATAACAAATTCATGGCACGTAAGGTAAAAAACTTGGTTGAGACAGAAGGCGTATTGAGTACACCGAATCCAAAACTTGGAAAACGATTGCCATTAGAAATTGTTGATGTGGTGAAAATCTTTTATGAAACTGATGATGTCAGCAGATGTCTACCAGGATGTAAAGACTACGTGTCAATAACAGAAAATGGTGTAAAAGTAAAAAAAAATAAAAGACTTTTACTCGGAAATCTTCGAGAAGTTTATGCTTTATTTAAAGAAAAACATGAAGGGATAACTATTGGAATTTCTAAATTTTGTGAACTTCGGCCAAAAAATGTGGTTCTAGCAGATGCGTCAGGAAGCCATAATGTATGTGTTTGTAAAATACATCAAAATACAAAACTAATGCTCCACGCAATAAACCTGAAAAAATTGACAGAAAATGTGCAGGATTTTGTGCTGGAAACTTATAAAGATTGTTTAAAAAGACTTATATGCAATCCCCCATCACCAAATTGCTACCTTGGCAGATGTAGCATGTGTCCAGATATACAAAATTTTAAAGAGAAACTTGGTGAATTATTATTAGAAAATGAAATTGATGAAATCATATATAAACAGTGGATAAGTGTAGATAGAGACTCTTTGGAAACTATTATTAAAGAAACTGATTCTTTTCTGGATTCTTTATGCGAAAAACTGCAAACTCTTCTACCCCATTCATTCGTATCTAAAGAGCAGGGTGCATTTATGGCTCACAAAAAGTCTGCGTTGGAAGAAAATGAGTATTTAGTAATTTGCGACTTCTCCGAAAATGCAACTTTTGTGGTTCAGGATTCTGTGCAAGGCTTTTTATGGAATAATAGCCAGGCCACACTATACCCAATAGCAATTTATTACAAATCAAATGGAAAATTAGAAACTACAAATTTTATAATAATATCAGACTGTCTAATACATAATACCATAGCAGTTCATTTATTTCATCGCCACCTAAATGAGTTTTTAAAAAACAAGTTTTTGAAAATACCAAAGAAATTTTTTTATTTTTCGGACGGTTCTTCCGCTCAATTTAAAAATAAAAAAAACTTTGCCAATTTATGCCATCATAGCGAAGATTTTAATTGTTCCGCTGAGTGGCATTTCTTTGCTACCAGTCACGGCAAAGGACCTAGTGATGGTCTTGAGGGAACGGTAAAGCGTGAAGCACGAAGAGCCAGCTTGCAACGTCCATTCGAAGATCAGATAACTACTCCTCTCCACTTGTATAATTGGTGTCAGCAAACTCTTCAGAACTGCAACTTTGCATATTTAACGGAAAAAGATTATGAAGAAGAAGAGAAATTGCTAACTGACAGATTTATAGGATTACGTACAATTCCGGGAACTTAAAAGCAGCACAGCTTCATACCAATTTCAAAAACACAATTACAAGCTAAAATTTATTCCGCTGATAGCAAATTTGTAATTGAAAACATTTATAATAAAACTAAACAACAACAACAGCATTCATCATAATAATGTCAACAACAACAACAACAACAACAGCATTCATCATAATAATGTCAACAACAACAACAACAACAACAACAGCATTCATCATAATAATGTCAACAACGCCAACAACAACAACAACAACAGCATTCATCATAATAATGTCAACAACGCCAACAACGCCAACAACAACAGCATTCATAATAATAATAATTCACTTGTTAAATATCTACCTTTACTCTATGATAAATATTTCTGGATCCAAGCATACCCCCAGTCTGAAATTTTTTGGAACTTTAGGGAAGGAACCAATCTTAAACATATATTTTTTCAGATTTTTAAAATTGTCGTTTTTACAGCTATAGCCTCCCGAATTAAAGGTCAAGAGAGGTGACCTTTGACCTTTCAAAAAAAAAAATCATGTTGTATATCAAATTAAAGGTAATTAATTAACCTTTCAAATGCAACCTTGATAAGTTGCGTCACTATAATATTAATCAAGAAAATGATAATTAAGTAAGTACAACTTTGTACATTTTTATAGTTTTTCCCAATATTCAAGACCTCATATTTCCGGATCCAGATGCGTCAGTGAACTTAAATTTAGGATTTTTCTTATTTCTCGGATACACTTTAATCCTGAAAAAATTCAGCCAATTTGGAAACAGTGATGTAAAAAACTCCATATTTTAAGTTGAGTTCAGATGGTTTAACCCTTATATAAACTATTGGTTGAATTAAAATCAATTCATTAGAAAACTTTTTTTACCGCTTCCGGTTTAAGTACATCAATTCATAAGGTTATGTGGTTACTGGTTTGATGTAGACATAATTAAACACAGAAAAATTTTAGAAAATTTTACAAGACACTTGAATTTTCTGAAGTTTCCTCCGGTATAGCTCGCGGGGGCCAATGTCGTTGCAGAAGATTGTATTTGCACGACACAGAGAGGAAAATAAAACGAGATCATTCGAATTCTCAGAGTTTCATGTTTTTTTTTTCTTTTTCTTAATATTATAATTAAGGGTAATATTTAATACTTGAAATTCACTATTTAAGAAGATAAAGAGTTTGGTACAGGGAGACCTGCCGTAGGTACTCTTCCTGACAGTGAGATAGAAACCTGGCATAGACACTTATTTTATTGTTAAAACCCGGACACTTGTCGTTGTAGAGAGACCTGGCGTAGGCAGTTTTCTAGATCGCGGGGAGAAACCTGTCGTAGGCACTTCTCTTATTGTTAAAAATTCAAAATCTTATCACTGTAAGGAGAAACTTGCATAGACATTTCTCTAATCACGGGGGGAGAAACTCTTCGTAGGCACTTCTCTTCTTGGTTAAACCCGATAGCTTATCGTTGTTCGAAGAAACTTGCGTAGGTACTACTCTACATCGTGGGGGAGAAAACTGTATAGGAACTGCACTAGATCACGGGGAAGAAACCCGCCGTAGGCACTTATCTTACTGTTAAAACCCGAAAGCTTATCGTTGTTCGAAGAAACCTGTGTACGCACTTCGCGGGGGAAAAACCTGCGTAGGCACTTCTCTAATTATTAACACCCGAAAACTTATCGGTGTTGGGAGAAACTTGTGTATGCACTTCTTAAGATCACGGGAAAGAAATATTCATAGGCACTTCTCCTATTGTTAACACCCGAAAACTTATCGTTGTTGGGACAAACCTGCGTAGGTACTTCTCTAGATCGCGGGAGAGAAACATATGTAGGCATTTCTCTTATTGTTAAAACCCGAATACTTGTGTATAACTTGAAACTGAGGGATTACTAATAGATCACGCAACTTCTACTGTATCGCAACTGATCATACCTTAAATAACTCCAGTTTAAACATTAGTTTCTGTTATGAGTCAATTTGCCAAAGTGTAAACCAAAAATTTTTTTGAGGTACAAATATGTCAACATACGTGTCAAATAAACAGCCATTTACAGGAAATTTTGATTATGTTAAAAAAAAACAAGTGCACTGAAAGACGTTAATGATTTGTTTCCCAGCCTTCCTATTTTTACCCTATTTCCTTTTAAAGAAATTATCAAAGAATTATCAATATATTGTAACTTCTGAAAAGGAAAAGAATCAATAAAAACCTCATCTACCTCAGTTTAAAGATATTACAACGATAACACTTCCAAAAGTGTCGAACTTTTTGCAGACCATATTTTTTTTTATAGATTATACTAAGCTGACAACGAATCTGGCAAAAAAAACATGTTTTAATATTTTTTAAGAAATAGGAATAGAGAAGGAAAGGATTTTTGAACGATCGATATCCTAATTGTTTAAAAAAATTTCAAAATTTCGTTTCCAAGCTCAAAGGCTGGGACCGGCAATAATATTAATATGTATCTAGGACTACAATTGAGAAGGAGGAACATAAGGTCAATTCGAATTTAAATTATTAACTGTTTCCATTCCATATTAACTGCATTTCGTCCCTATTGAAATAAATTCTGAAACTAAGCTACCCAAACAGTGGGTTAGTTTTTTTTTTTAATGGCTAGGGTAGTAAGAAAAAAATAGTTAACGATCTCACTGAGTACATTTAGAATCCTTTTCTAAAACTCAAGGTATAGACCACTGCTGACAACGGTAGGTTTTTTACTTCTAGACTTCAAGAAACATTACATTTAGGGTTTGTATGTGTTCCTCCTCAATTCCTGCGTTTACTAATTCTTCCAAAGTCGTCAGTTTTCTAGAGTAGAATTTATTTTCAAGTAACAGCTACAAGAAAAATTCGAGTAGTGTCGGGTCTGGTATGTTTGTAAGATGCTCATCAAGATATGCTCTTACTAGGGCGATCCCAGAACAACTCAAGCTGACAAGGAAAACACCACAAATTTGGGAATAATTTTCATTACTTCTCAACATAATCTCCTTTTAGCTTGATACACTTTCCCCCAGCGATATTCAATAGCTGCAATACCCTGCTTAAAGTAAGAACTGTCAAGCTCCTTAAAATAGCCATCAACCGCAGTATGCACCTCTCCATTGTTGGCAAATATTTTACCACCGAGGCATGTTTTCAAACTTGGAAATAGAAAATAATCCGAAGAAGTTAAAACTTAAGAATGTGGTGCGTTATAAAGCAATTCGAACTTTAATTAATGGATTTTGGCCATATCAACAGTGGATTTTTGAACTGGTGCATTGCCTTTCTTATTCGCCTTTTTTCTTTAATTTCATCACTTAAACTGTTCTTCTTTTCTGAAGCTAATCAACAAAATTCATCCCAGGGCATTCCAAAAAAAAAACAGACGTCATTACCTTGTTTCCAGATGTAACCGTCTTCGCCTTCTTTGGACACGATTCTAGCATTTCAGTCCACTGTTTTGACTGTTCCTTTATTTTGGTGTGAAGTGATGGATCCACGTCTCTTCCATGGTTACGAATCGATGCAAAAAATCGGCTTTATTACGCTAAAACATCGACAAAGACAGTGTCTTTGTTCTATTGTGAACAACCGCGGTACCAATCTCTAAATTTTAGTTTAAAATACAATACAATAGCACTTTTTGCAATGGCTGTCATTTCAGCTAGCTCATGCGCCTTTAGCTGACGATCATCCAATACCATTTTGTGGATTTTCTTAACCACTACTGGCGTGGCCACCTCAATTCGTCGACCACTACCCTGTTCATCTTGGCAGCTGGTACGGCCTCGTTTAAACTCTGCCACCCAAAATTTTATATACGACCAGAGTAGAATCTAGCTCGGTTATAATATTGGTTGGACTCAGCCCTTTGAAAGGAAATAATTAAATTACATAACGGTGACTAATTTTTTTATGTTTACAAAGACACTGAGATCGTTTACTTTTGGTGGCTCCAAAAAAACCTATGAACCTTGGCTCCTTGAAACTTAAATAGTAAGGTTGCCACTTTTCATTAAAGTAACTGTTTCACGCATTGCCGCCATTTATAAGCGAGGTCGGGTTGTTCTGAGAAGCGAAGCGTCCAGATTTTGACTTTAGCCTGAGTTTGGGCTTTTTGCTTACGGGCCACGGGTCTTTTAACGCATTTTTGCATAGAAGAGCCTTGGCTAATACGTCTGAGTGTGACTGTGGACCTTTACCGAGGACTGGTTTTTTATTTTTTGCGCATATGCACTTTTTACTCGGACATACGGGACCAGGATTCTCTGGGTGTCGTATTGACGGACGATGGTTGTGATGTCAGTGGTGTGCTTGATAATGATGGGAGAATGCGTTGTATGAATGAGTTTGCGTGCGAAGTCTTCAAAAGAAGACGTCTAAGAAGGGTTTGAACGCACACGCATGTTTACATACACAGGATGTACGCATGCATGTGTGCCCAAGACCTTCGGCCTCAGTTGTGTACCTATACAATCACCCACAGGGTGGGTGTATGGCCACCAGTCCATAGCTGTTTGCAGTCATACTGGTAGTAGCTTTGCTACGAAGTCTGACCGGAGGCTATATATATCTGGTACCACGGGAAGTCAGATGCCCCTGGAATCATTGGTTCCAGCTGACTTGCAGGTACGGCCCCTTGGGGAGTATAGTGGTGGCTGTGGTTTATACCCAGATCGCGGGGAGAACATAGCTCGATGTGGAGTTGCATTCAACCGGGTGTTGTGACCCTAGAACAGCAGAGCTGTGTAAGGTAGGCCTCGAGTCCCCACCAAGGAGTGGGATTTGTTGCCCAAATGGTCAAATCTTGAATTGGTACCGGAGTGTAACTACACAATGGGGTGGTGGTCGGCGAAGGACTACCCTCGTACAAACAAGTTTATCTGCTACTAAAATTAAATACACGTCATTATATAATTTGTTAGAGTCTCTAATTGCGAATGTACGAATACTTTTAGTTGCCAAACTGCGTTATTGTGTTATTAAGAAGAAAAAAAGTATAAATGTTCGGTAAATTTTTTTTTTTTTTTTTTTTTAATGAAATTCCCAATACGTCGATAGCAAAAAGTTCGTGTTTCAAAATATTTTATTAAAATTGAAAATCTTCATCTTCAAGTGTGCGTATACTTTTTCTGGCACGTGTATGCTCTTACAATGCGATAAAAATAAGGAGTAGCTGCATGCTGTTGAAAATAATAATTCGCTATTTTCATCAAAGTCCTACAGAATCGAGTAAAAGCGATTTTCGGATAAAACTCAATAAAGGGTCCGCCAAATAACTTTTTTTTTTTGAAAATGCTATAAAAAAAAACTACTGAATATTATCTCAAATTTCTTTTTTTATTTGAAAGTACAATCCTTCTGGTTAATAATGGAAAATAATTTCATTCAAATGGCTGCCTCGGCTGGCCATGCAGTAGCCTACACGATCGGTCCAATTTTTAAGCACATTATAGATTGTGTGCAGATGTATTTCACCAATGGCTTTACGAATATTGTCCTTTAAAGCGTCAATTGTCTCTGGCTTGTTGGCGTAACACTTATCTTTGAGGGCACCCCACAAATAATAGTCCAACGGTGTCAAATCGCAGCTCCGAGGTGGCCAAACGACATCAGCTCTGCGGCTGATAATGCGATCTTCAAAAACAGGGCGCAAAACATCCAGTGTAGCTTCGGCTGTGTGGCACGTAGCGCTGTCCTGTTGAAACCAAATGTTGCCAATATCCTCCTCTTCAATTTTTGTGAACAAAAATTCGTTTAACATGGCCGGATAACGATCGCCATTGACTGTAACGGCCACTCCTTGCTCATTTTCGAAGAAAAATGGCCCAATTATACCTCTGGACCAAAACAGTGACTCGTTTTGGGTGTATCGGCTTTTCAATGTATGCGTGCGGGTTTTCTGTGCCCCAAATGCGACAATTTTGCTTGTTTACATACCCGCCAAGATCAAAATGAGCTTCATCTGAAAAGATGATTTTTTTTGGCAAAGTCGGCATCTTCTGTAAGTCAGGCCCACTTAGCGAAGCGAAAACGCATTGGATGGTCAGTTGGCTTCAACTTCTAAACCAATTGGACTTTGTATGGCGTCATACCAAGGTCTTTATGCAAAATTCGTCCCAATGATGCCTCCGAAATGTTCAATTCTTGAGAACGACGGTGAATTGATGTTGATGGCGCTTTACGCACACTTTCTGCCACAGCAGCAATATTCTCGGGTGTACGCACTTTTTGGCTTTTCACGCTTTGGTTTATCGATGAGGATGCCAGTTTCTTTCACTTTTTTCACAAGATAACAAACATACGGAGCTGACGGTGCTTCTCTTCTTCCGAAATCCGTACGCAATTTTCACACACATTCTGCAACATTACCATGATTTTCAAAGTAATATCGCAATAGTTCCCAGCGTTGTTCAAGCGTATACACAACCATATTCGTTCAGCGGAAGGATAAAACTAATTATCTGTCAAATCAGACATGAGCTAAGTGTTACCATTCACGAAATAAGCAATAGTTGAAGAAAAAAAACGTTAGATAGCGGACCCTTTATAAACAACATGTATACAATTTTTTTTTTTTTTGAACATCCTGTATTTTTGATAATTTAGAAAATGTTATGTTCTCATTTAATAAAGTATTTTTACAAAGAAAAACATTTCTTAAATTCCAGGAAGCTTTTTGTGGTGGCACCTTAATAGCACCGCAATGGGTAATAACGGCCGCTCATTGTGTGCGTAAAGTTTTATATGTACGCATAGGGGAGCACAACTTGGACTATGAAGATGGTACAGAACAGCAAGTTAAAGTTTTGAAAAGTTTTAAGCATCCGAATTTTGACAAGAAAACTGTCGATAGCGATGTGGCCCTATTAAAGTAAGAGAAATCTATCAACAAGTTAAAAATTTGTATGTAAAACTTTTTAACTATTTTATTGTTTTAGACTTCCTAAGCCCGTTAACAGCACCACATGGATTGGATTTTCTTGCCTACCCCGACCGTATCAACCGTTACCGAAAAATATGGATTGTACAGTTATAGGTTGGGGCAAACGACGTAATCGTGATGTAGCCGGGACGAGTGTCTTGCATCAGGCCGAAGTGCCCATTATACCCATGGACAATTGCCGGTCCGTTTATCATGATTATACGATAACGAAGAATATGTTTTGTGCTGGTCACAAACGTGGACGCATCGATACATGTGCTGGTGATTCTGGTGGTCCACTGCTATGTCGCGATACCACCAAACCCAATCATCCATGGACCATATTTGGTATAACATCATTTGGCGACGGCTGTGCCAAGCGTAATAAATTTGGCATTTATGCTAAAGTACCCAATTATGTTGACTGGGTATGGTCGGTCATTAATTGCAATGGCAATTGTAAAATGCATCAACGTTCGCTTTAAGGTAACCAACCAAATGTAGAGATATAAATCATTAGCAATACTCGTCGTAGTTAATGTGTCTGTCTACATAGTAAGTACAAGCAGATTTCATATGATTTATGTTTGATTAGTATTTTATTGATCCTTTGTACAAAGAAAACACACAAAAAAAAACAAAAATAATGAAATGAAATACTTTATAAACATATTGAAAAATGAAGTGTTACTGCATAAACAGCAGACTCAGTGAGTTGGGAGTGAATAATGAATTGTTGTAGATTTTATAATTCGGCCTTAAATACAACTACTGCTTACTTAACTACTACACCATTTCCAAAATAATTTGACAGTAATTGCTGATTAATTGATAATTTTCTTTATTTATGTTAACATATTATTTTGCAATTATGTAGTGAAATAATTGCGATGAAAAATTAAATTTTTAACTCACAATTTGCAACGGTGTAGTAGTAATTTACTACTGTAATGTAATGTAAGTATTTGAATTTCTGTCATTATTTGTCGATCGTTCCATTTTGATAAATCACTTTTTGTACGCATTTAATCATAAGTCATTTTATTTTTATTTTATAATAATAATATACGAGAGTATGTATAATACGAGTACATGTATTGTGTTTATTGTTCAATGATTTTTTTTTATTTATTTTTTTTTATGATAATTTAGTTTAGCATTGAGCGATTTTCTATTTTCTGTGAGAAGTTGTAAAATTGTGTTTTTTTTTTATTTGCATGTTCTCATAATTTGTTTGTGCCTTTTAAGGCATTTTAAAATAATAATATTTTTATCGATTTTTAAGATTTAAGTAATTTATCAAAGTTAATGTAGAAAAAAAAATTTTTCAATATATTTGTTTTTTTTCATATTTATTTTTAAACATAAGAGCTGAAGAGGCTGTGAATATTTTTTATTTTTTCAAACAAAAAATAAACAAAAATATTTCAAAAAAAGAGTATAAATTAGACTTCTAAAAATGGGTTTAGAAATTAATATTACACTGATTGCAGCATGATAATTGAATCGTAATTGGTTTTTGATTAAAGTTGTAACCACTATCCACGTTATTATTTTCGAAGAGTTACTATATGTATTAGGGTGGCCCTTAATAAAAAAAATCAATGTGAGTCCGATCACAGGGGAGATGTGTAAACATCTACAAGTTTTCCAATTGTATTTCAGAAATTATCAAATGTATTTCAGAAATTATCAAATGTATTTCAGAAATTATCAAATGTATTTCAGAAAATATCGATTGAATTTCAGAAAATATCTATTGAAATTCAGAATTAAAAAGGAGTTTACCCTACAATACCGAAAAGTTATTATTGTTTCTATTAGTGATTTGGAGTCGCAATATTTGGACTTATTTGTTATGCACTGGAAAATAAACTATCAAGGGCAGTCTTTTAATCGAAGGATGAGGACTTCATGTGTTAATCAGCTACAATATAAACACCAGGATAGAATTTTGATCGATTTTGAAGTCATCATTTTGAAAAATACGTTTATATCGTCACCTAAAATGCAAAAGGCCGTAACAAACAAAAATTTCAAAATTGACTTTTTGTATTGTAGTTACGGCCTTTTACTTAAAAACTACTATTTTGCCATAAATTTGGTTTCATGAATAAAACTCCATCTTTATTTTTCTAAAATTTGGGTATTAAGTTTAAAGTAGTTTTTGCTTAATGGTGTTTTTTTGCTTCTCCTGTAAAAAAATAAAAATATTAGTTACGGCCTTTTGCATTTTAATAATATTTTCTGAAATTTAATTCATATTTTCTAAAGTAAATTTAATAATTTCTGAAAATCAATTGATGCTTTCTGAAATACAATTGTTTATTGCTGAAAATCAATTGATGTTTTCTGGAATTTAATTAATACATTCTGAAAATCAATTGATGCTTTATGAAATACAATTGATTATTACTGAAAGTCAATTGATGTTTTCTGAAATACAATTGATATTTTCTGAAAATTAATTAATGTTTTCTGAAACACAATTAATACTTTCTGAAATTCAATTGATGTTTTCTGTAATACAATTGGACTCTGACTTCTTCAAAGTTTTCCTAGTATTTACCTTTTTAAACTCACAGCACACCCAGCGGTTCTGCTTACAAGTTTATGAACATGTTAAGCTCACAGCACACCTAGCGGTCGATAGCTTCAATATTTAAAATTAACGAAAAATATTTGTGATTTTGCTAAAGAGACAGTGAACTCGGCAGTTCTGCTTACTAAAAAGTTCTGTCAATAGCAAATATACACTTGAATATTAAAAAAAAAAAACAATTCTGTAAGTTTTTGAACATGTTAAACTCACAGCACACCTAGCGGTCAATAGCTTTAATATTTAAAATTAACGAAAAAGATTTGTGATTTTGCTAAATAGACAGTGAACTCTTCTGCTTACTAAATACACCAACACACTTACATATACCACACACCGTTTTTCCGTTACGCTGTTTTTGTGATTGTATTGTGAAATTGGATTTTACCCCTCCCCCCCCCCTGAGCGCACAGATGTTTACACATCAAAAAGGTTCAAACTCTCGGTCGCACCCGCTACAAATATGCGAATAGCAAAAAAAAAACTGAGAAATACAAAGTTTTGGGCCAATCCAAAAACATTTGGAGGTGGCTCAACGCGATTGAAAATTTCAAGTGTGTTTATATGGGGAAAATATGACTTTTTTCAGATTTGTCGAAAATTTCCGTTCTATAGTTTAATTTTTCCGATTGTTATATAATACGAGATCAGTATTAAATTATCTTTTCAAAAAGCTATAAAACTTCAAAATAGAATAGAAACTCGCCAAGAAATAGCAGATGCCCCAGACCACTTTTGAGCCAAAAAAAACTAGGTCATGAAATTGGAGGCATTTTTTTCAACTTTGAGAAAATAAATAAAGCCAACATTTTGTTTTAGTCTCTATACCTGTAAGTACTCAGATATGAAGTATTGTTTTATTACCACGTTATTAACCTATTGCGCATTGAAACCGAAAATGGGAAATTTTTTTGATAAAATTTTGAAAACTCCTTTTTCAAGTTTTAAAAAATTTTCTTAAACAAAATTTTAAAAAATGGATCTGGCCCTTTAGGGTTTTGTTAAATACATGTTACAGATTAACTGTGTGAATTTTTTAGTAAATCCCTGTTCCAGAATTATTTTGACAATTTCGAGAATAATGGGATTTTTGTAAAATATTCTGTAAATGTACTCTTTCTAAATACTTTGTATCAAAAATTCATCACTTTTCTACTTTTAAATGTTATATTTTATCTTAATAGCCTATGATTTCGGAAAAATATAATATGACCCGATTAGCCCTTTTGAAATTGGGGTCACATATGACCCCAAGCTAATAAAAGACAATTTATTCAAAAAATTCAAATATTTTCTAAAATATAATAACCAAATGCGTAGAACTTCCGTTCCTAAAATTTGGGATAAATCCGAGAACGTTAACCCATTATATGCCAAGGCCAGCTTTGGATTTTAAGATATTTTTAAATAAAAATTACCGAAAATGAGTTTTTCTATTAAACTAGATAAAACCACTATTTAGAATTTAAGAAAAATAATTCGGTTAATTTTTATTTATTTAACCCTTAAGTGCTCCTGGGATCAAAATAATCCATCGTGATATATCTTTGGTGCAATTATCTGCTTATTGCTCGCGAATATAAATTAAAACATCTTTTAACCAATTTTGTTATAAAATAATTTTATGTATAAAAACTATCTATATTTTTCTAAATAAAATAAGAACACCCACAAATGACCCAAAGCTAATAAGAGACAATTTATTCAAAAGAATATGAAATCTAAAATTAATTCTTTTTATTTTGGTGTATTTAAGAATTATTTAGTGTGCGATTCAAATTGTTTTCTGTAATCACTTACGACTTGCAATAAGTATTGCTTTTCTTGTTCGTTCTTTGTTAATATGTTATTATACTCTACAATCAATCTAACACCGCGTTCTTCTGTATCATTAACCACTTTTATTTTTGAAACAATATCATTTATACATAAAATAATTTTATAACAAAATTGGTTAAAAGTTGTTTTAATTTATATTCGCGATAAGCAGATAATTGCACCAAAGATATATCACAATAGATTATTTTGATCCCAGGAGCACTGAAGGGTTAAATAAATAAAAATTAACCTAATTATTTTTCTTAAATTCTAAATAGTGGTTTCATCGAGTGTAATAGAAAAACTCGTTTTCGGTAATTTTTATTTAAAAATATTTAAAAATCCAAAGCTGGCCTTGGCAAATAATGGGTTAACGTTCTCGGATTTATTAAAAATTTTAGGAACAAAAGTTTTACACATTTGGTTCAGTAATTTTTATTTGAAAATATTTTAGAATCCAAAGCTGGCCTTGGCAAATAATGGGTTAACGTTCTCGGATTTATTAAAAATTTTAGGAACAAAAGTTTTTTACACATTTGGTTATTATATTTTAAGCGTCGCATTAACAAATTGTTTTTATTAGCTGGGGGTCATATGTGACCCCAATTCCAAAGGGTAAATGGGGTCATATAATTTTTTTCCGAAACCCTAGGCTACTAAGATAAAATATACCATTTTAAAGTATAAAAGTGATGAATTTTTGATACAAAGTATTTAGAAAGAGTACATTTATAAAATATTTTACAAAAATCCCATTTTTTTCGAAATCCGCAAAAATAAAATCCTTGTCAAAAAAATACTGACACAGGGATTTACTTAAAAATTCACACAGCTAATCTGTAACATGTATTTAAGTGCCAGATCCATTTTTTTAATTCTGTTTAAGAAAATTTTTTAAAACTTGAAAAAGGAGTTTTCAAAATTTTATCAAAAATATTTCCATTTTCTGTATCAGTGCTTAATAGGTTAACAAGGTGGTAATAAAACAATACTTCATATCTGAGTACTTACAGGTATCGAGACTAAAACTAAATGTTGGCTTTAATTATTTTCTCAAAGTTGAAAAAAATGCCTCCAATTTCATGACCTAGTTTTTTTTTTTTTTTTTTTGGCACAAAAGTGGTCTGGGGCATTTGCTATTTCTTGACGAGTTTCCATTCGATTTGGGAAATTTTTTAAATTTTTCAAAACATAATTTAATACTGAATTATATAACAATTTGACGTAAAAAAAAAACTATAGAACGAAATCTGAAAAAAAGTTATATTTTCCCCATATAAACACACTTGAAATTTTTAATCGGAATGAGCCACCTCCAAATGTTTTTTGATTGGCCCAAAACTTTGCATTTCTCAGTTTTTTTGCTATTTGCATATTTCTAGGGGGTGCAACCGAGAGTTTGACCACTTTTTTTTATGCTCCATATAATGAAGGGCCACCCGAATATGTATACAAAATATATTGATTTTTTTAAACAAATTTAAGCTTAACCCCTTGCCTTATTATTTAATTTAAAAGAAACATGAGTCTGGAGACTATTTAATTTTAATGCAACTCTGTGCGGGCATTATCATTGTTAATATATTTATAAAAATAACGGTTTTTTAAGTATAATAAATTTGCTACTACTACTTTTGAAGCATTTAAATCTGTGTGCGGGCATTGCCCGTCAATGTCGAATTTGGCACACAAACTGTTTGCGGGCGACACTCGTCATTTCGTCTTAAGAGGTTAATAATAGAATTATTGTCTGAATTGCGTCTATGAAGTTTTCTCCACACAGAAAACACATTCATTGTGGCTACCGAATTTAGTGCCAACCGAATGGCGATGAAGCTAGAACAGAATTTAGAGATACTTACGAATAAAACTCTGTTGTCGTAACAGTAAATGGTTTATCACAATGGAAAAGATGCAGATTCTTTTAATTTTCTGTTTATACAATAGAAAATATAGTTATTAAGCTTTTAAATAATACGGTTGGTGGTAAATTTATTTTCTAGTTTACAATTTATCTTAGAATTCTTTAAAATTTTATAACTGACTAGCAGCGATATCACATTTTTCCAAGCAAAAAGCGTAAAATAGCGTCCCAAAAAGCGCTAAAGGCGCCAAATTAGATTGAAAGTAAAATCGGTAATTATATGTCTGTAAAACATATTATTTTTATTAATTTTCAAAAAACATACATATAGGTACTATATGGAGTGAAAGATCCGTGGCCTAACAATACAAACCCAGATTTAGGATTTGAAATGCATTTTGTTCTTCGACGTAATTTCCGTTAAGTCAAATACAATTCTTTCACTGATCCCCTACATCTTGATGCGCTTGAAAAAGTACTATATGTCAAACTCTTCAAAAGAGGCTTCTGTCTCTGATATGACTTCTTCATTGGTGGAAAATCTCTTTGCCTGAAGCCATCTTTTCAAGTTTGGCAACAAATAATAACACAAGGGAACAAAATTGAGCACTTTGGTGTTGACTGGCACTTTATTGCAATTTTTTACTAGTTTGAAGTCGCTGATTTCAAATTTGCACTTGGTTTTTTTTCTATCTGCTCGACTTTTCGTGATATACCGTTATGTCCAAAATTAAGGCACTTCCACTACATATATTGGAATAACTTGAAAACGGTTCATCATATTCAGTTAAGAAAAATCCAAAACTCGTCAACAATATTATCTTTAAGACGTGCTTGCATTGGTTTTAAGTTTGCATAGCAGTTTAAAAAAAAATTTTTTTTTGCTTCAAAATTCATAAAAATTAAAATGTGGTATAGATCATAGGTTTGGTCTAAAGCATTTAGTTTAACATATTTCGAATGAAATGAGCTTTATTTCATTGTAATTGGTGCACAACTTTTGATTTTGTTTACAATATACTGGATATAAATACAGGGTATAAAAACGGAAGTGAAAATCATAACAATAGGAATAAACCTTTAAAAATTTAAAATTTAATTATGTAATAATACTGGAAAAAATTTTATTTGTTACTGATGTTTTAAATTTCCAAGAAAGTGGTACTAACATTCTTGGAATGACATTTAACTGTCATTGTTATTTTATTTCACAGTTTTTAGTATTTGTAATTCTGCGCTCATATTAATGAGAGTTCAAATTCGCTCTTGCGCAAACCAACAACACATAAATTTCTGACGAGAATACTTTAAATAAGCTTTCTTCCCTAAAGAGACGTTAAAATTTTTCTTTTCTTACAAACAAAATGTTCTTCTTTTGTTGCTAAATCAAACAGCTTTTTTAGTTGTGCTCTTGTTAAGTGGTTTTAGTTAAGAATTCCAATACATTTTCTTGTAGTCTAAAAAACTATTTGCTAACAAGAGTGACAACCCTTAAGGCGTAAAATCTAGTACAGGAAAATTTTGCAACTTTATGACATCAAAGAATGCCAAAATTATAATCATATATTTAAATATTTCCCATTTAAATATTCAACTTTACTTTAAAAAATAATAATTTTAAAACTTTCGACTTATCCCTTTCGAATGTTCTAGAGATGAATATATTTGCCTAGAAAGAAACCATAGAAATAATCTCTTAGAATTTAAGTGGTAAATTGAAAAAAATAACTAACTCACTTGTTAAAATTTTACAATGAAATAAATATTTCTCTAAAATTTATTGAGAAGAAAAATTTATTAGTTATATTTTCTAAATGAAATTTTTATTAATTCAAATTTTTAATAGATAATGGAAAAAAATTTAAAAGAAATTTAAATAGATGAAGCATAAAATGTTTTTTTTTTTAATTACAAAATTACTTAGAAACTTCGAAACATATTTTCGAAGATGAAAAATTCTAGGCAACTAAATCCCGCTTTTTAGGATTTAATAAACCTACTTTTTGTATGAAAAAATTTAAATCCAAGTAATAATAATACGAATATTATTAATTATATATATATATATATATATATATATATATATTAATAGGCTAAGCAATTTTTTGTGACCGATGTTTTGTTCTACCGTTTTATCCTGATTTTGACCAAACGTATATTATTTGAAAGGAATTTCTTTTAAGTCGATTTGCAGATTTACAGATTTTTAAATTTTTTCCTTTATTTTGAGTAAATTGCATTTAAAGTTGTTACTAACACATACATAAAATTATACAATCCTATGTGTGTGTTTATTAAATTTGTTAATGTGTTTGTAATAAAAATGAGTTTGTTTTTTGTGTTGATTTGTGAATTGGCTATAATTGATCAGCATACCTTTAGGATCTTTATTTAATGAAAAATAAAATTTCCTAGAATTTGCACTCGAATTTCGAGGGCTGGAATCTGCTAGTATTTATTGTATTTTTTGCACACGAAAAAATGCTAGAAAGTCAAATCCTATTTTTTAGAATTTAATAGTTCCACTTTTTGTATGAAAAAATGTAAATCCAATTGATTTTTAAGATCAACCCAATTACGAATATTCTCAAGGAATTTCTTTCTCATGGAAAATCATTTTTTCAATAAAAAATACAATTAAAAATTCCGAGTTAACAATAAAATTAATAAGTTGCATCATCGAATTTCGAAGCCAGTTGTTATCTATAATATTAATAGGCAAGGCGATTTCTTGTGACCGATGTAAGTTTGTCAGTTTTAATCCTATTTTGACCAAACATACCTCATTTGAAGGGTATTTCCTTTCAGCTCTTCACCAGATTTACAGATTTTTAGATTTGTTTGGAGTAAATTGCATTTGAAGTTGCTACTAACATATACATAAAATTATGCAATGCCGTGTATGTGTTATTAAATTTGTTAATGTGTTTGCAAAAAGCCCTGTGTTAAATTGAAAAATAATTTTGGACATAAACCAAGAACGACAAAAATAATTTTGGACATAAACCAATAGTGTTGAATTGTGTATAGGCAAAAATTGATTAGTTTGCCTTAAGGGTCTTAAAAAATAATTTAGTAAATGAAAAAATAAAATTTCCCAGAATTTGTACTCGAATTGCGAGGGCTGGGATCTGCTAGTTGACCACTAATTTTCTAAAATTATTTGAAGAAAAAATTAAATAAAAAATTAATAGCAAAGCTATGATGCGAGCATTTGTGGAGGAAATAACAACAACGAAATTGCCAAAGGATTTCTAGAAGACAATTGCGGGATGAATATATGGAAATCGCAATCAATGCCTGAACTGGCTTCCATTAAAGTTAACAAAAGTTTTAGCTGGAATTTATTTATAGTCTTCGACCTACAAGACCAATAAAATATTTATTTTTTTTATTTAAATTTGGTTTTATCAAAATACCGCCTACATTTGTATGTAAACTCCCGTCTGTGTTGCAAGGAAAATTTTTTTTAGGGAAAAAACCAATTTCAAAAACCAAATTTTTTTTTTCACATGGCTGATAAAAATTGGATAAAAACGTTAAGCGAAGGAATTTTTATTCAGAATAAAAGAAAAGTGAAATTTTGCATGCGGAATTTTTGTTTAGAATTGGGCTGAATATATAAAAATTTAAAAATAATCATGTAGAAGTGTTAAATTCGGCTATGCCGTTTACATTAACTTTTGGCCTTATTGGACTTTTTATAAAAAATGTAAGCAAAATATTTGTAAAAGCAAATTATTTGATGAACTTAATTTTAAATTATATTAATAGGCTAGGCCATTTCTTGTGACTGATGTTTTGTTCTACCGTTTTATCCCGATTTTGACAAAACGTATATTACTTGAAAGGTATTTATTTATAGCCGTTTTGCAGATTTACAGATTTTTAAATTTTTTCCTTTATTTTGAGTAAATTGCATTTAAAGTTGCTACTAACACATACATAAAATTATACAATGCTATGTGTGTGTTTATTAAATTTGTTAATGTGTTTTTAATATATATGAGTTTGTTTTTTGTGTTGATTTGAGAATTGGTTATAATTTATTAGCATGAAAAAAAAATTCTTAGAATTTGCGCTCGAATTTCGAGGGCTGGAATCTGCTAGTTTTAAATTATTGCACACTGAATTGTTAGATTTTTTTAGGGTCTTATAAAATAATTTATTAAATGAAAAAATAAAATTTCCCAGAATTTGCACTCATATTTCGAGGGCTGGGATCTGCTAGTTGACAACCAATTTTCTATTTTTTTTTGTGTGTGCAAACGCACAAATAAAAAATTAATAGCATAGCTATGATACGAGCATTTGTAGAGGAAATTGATGTTGTAGAATAACAACAACGAAATAGCCAAAGAATTGCTAGAAGACAATTGCGGGATGAATATATGGAAACCGCAATCAATGCTTGAATTGGCTTCCATTAAAGTAGTTAGAATTTATTTGTGGTCTTCGACCTACAGACCAATAAAATATTTATTTTTTATTTAAATTTTGTTTTATCAAAATACCACTTACATTTGTATGTAAACTCCCGTCTGTTTTGCAAGGGAAATTTTTTGAGGGAAAAAACCAAATTCAAATGCATTGAGAATAACTACTTTTCACATGGTTGATAAAAATTGGATAAAAATGTTAAGCGAAGGAATTTATATTCATAATAGAAAAAAAGTGAAATTTTTGTATGCGGAATTTTTGTTTAGAATTGGGCTGAATATATAAAAATTTTAAAATAGACAAGTAGAACAGTTAAATTCGGCTATGCCGTTTACATCAACATCTGGACTTATTAGCTATTTATAGAAAATGCAAGCAAAAAATTTGGGAAAGTAAACTATTTGATGAAATTAATTTTTAATTATTGCAACAAACACACTGAATTTTTTTTAGAGGTGTCTCCATATTTTAGGCCACATCTTGGCACCATAACGCCCGATTTACCGTATTTTAAATAACAACCTGCTCGATATATTGGCAAATAATATTATGCAAATTTTACCCAGGGAAATGGATTTTTTTTTTGAATGGGAGTGCTTTCAGCAGACGGAAAGACAGACTCATAGACAGACGGACGGAGAGATGGATATCGCTATATCGATTCGAGTTGTTATAAGGATCAGGAATATATACGTTATGAGGTCGCAAACTCATATTTCGATGCATTACAAACGAAATGACAAACTGATACATAACCTCTGCACTGTGGTGTAGCGGTAAAAGTACGAAAATTTTAAATTAAATAAATAATAGGGAAATAGTTTTAAAAGTACGAATTTTCAACAAACGAAAATAATAGAAAATAAATCCATAATTAATACTCATTTCTCAAATATAAAGATTTTTCTTAGATTCGAATGAAAAATAAACTCACAAATTATTAAATTTTATTTTTATTAGATCCTAGTTTTTTTTTCTTCATGTCTTTTAAATTTAAGTTTGTATTAATTATAAAATAATATTTATACTAATTTACAATAAGCCTAAAGAATTTCTGTATATCTATGTAAAATTGTAAATTATTGTTATAAGATATATTCTTATGTTTTTTAATTAAAAATTAAAAAAAAAATTTGTAAATAAACATAAATTATATTAAAAATTCAAATAAATCTTAATATCTTATTTTCACAAAACTTTAAGAAAATGTAAAACAAGCATTAAAAAAATAAAATTATAGAAAACCAAACATAAATTAGCGAAACCATAAAAATGTTTTTTGTTTATTTTCTTAAAAAACGGGAACAGAAAAAAGGTAAAAAAAAAATAATTTCTATCAAACAAGAGACAAAAATTTGTTTCAACAACCAGCTGTTTCAAATTTCCCCCCATTTAAAAAATACATCATAGAAATGTGTTTAAATATTTTTCATTTCAACAAAAAAAAAAAAATACGAAAAAAGATAAAGTAAATAAAATATGTTATAAAAGATTATTAACAGAAAATTATTGTATCTAAAGTATAGATGTATATATAGACAAAAAGAAAATATTTTGAAATTATTATTTAAACATTTTAAGAAAATCTAACAAAAAAAAAATTATTAAACTTTACAAGAATTATGAAAAAATCATAAATCATAAAAATGAAAACAAAACATAAAATATAAAAAAATATTTACTATTTCAAGATCATTAAACATTGCGAGTTGATGATTCTTTTTCTTTCGTAAATATTAAACAAAACGAAATAATATAATTCATATGAAAAGCACACCTGCTTTGCCACAGATATTATGTATATAGTGTTGTTTTCTTTAATTTTTTTGAAAGGGGTATTTTCCCCCTATTTTTATTTATTTTCTTTTAAACAAAGTTTTCTTTCATGCTCCTACTCGTGCTCATTTAATCATAAGATTTATAGAGTTCTGTTACGTCGTCAAACTATTTGACGCCAAGATCTAAGAATAACACAAAACACATAATTTAATTAAAGATGATGGGGTCACAGTTTATGTTTCAGATGTTAAAAACAATTATATTCATATCATGATTCCCCAGAGGGTAGAACATTTCTGCTAAAAATACGATTTTAACGGAAAAAAAATCAAACACTTGTGGGTTATAATTTCTGAGGAGATAATTTGTGTGTTTTTCTTTAATAGGAAAATAAAAAAAAAAACAAAAATTTTAAATTAACTTTAAAGCAAATTAAATGTTCCCAAGAACTTTAAAAAATTTAAAAATTTCGTTCTATAAATATTTGTTTATAGCCATCAGCGACACTGTGCAGACCAGGTAAGTATCAGCAGCAATGCCAATTTAGCGCTTTTTGCGCTAGATTTGGTTTTTTTTAACTACTCACCCCCACCCTTTTAAAAAAAACCTAAATGAAAACTTTTTTGTCAAGGAGACCCTGATATTGTGCACCCTCTTTCAGTGTTGTATCTTTTCCTGTTTATCCTAGTCCATTACAGCGTTTAGGAACTTGATGATGTCCTTCACCGCCCATGAGTTATATGTTCCATGGTTTCATCGTCCTCCAGGCAGTATCTGCACGTTTTATCTATTTTATCTGTTTAATGTTAGGGCATCCCTGCTCCTTTATTCGCTTTGATGCAATAATTTTTTCGAGTGTTTAAGTAGTGTTTGTTTGCTCCAATACTCTACTGACTCATCTTTAATCCATCTTTCGATGTTCTCGGTTATGTCTTTTCTGGTGAATCCGAATTGAGGGTTTGGACCAATGAATGGTCTTTCTGCTCCTCGTCTTGCCTGTTCATTGGCTTTCTCATATCCTCCATACTCTTTACGATTCAGTTACTTCTTTTAACGATAATAAAACAACAACGATTTTGGTATTCAGTAAAATTTTTAAACGATATTCACTATTGTTAAAGTCAGCTGTTGTTGTTATTTAAACGACAACAAGGTTATTCATCAAAATTCATAGTGCCCTCCTTCCACTGAAGACGCGGTTTTATGTTTTTATTTATTTTTTTTATCGTTATCACGTTATAATAAAAAAAAATCGCCAATATGAAAGGAAAAATGGAAACGAAAAATGGAAAATAAAAAATGGAAAATGGAAAACTAAAAATGGAAAATGAAAAATGGAAAATAGAATATGAAAAATGGAGAATAGAAAATGGAAAATTAAAAATGAAAAAATAGAAAATGGAGAATGGAAAATGAAAAATGGAAAATGAAACACGGAAACTGGAAAATAAAAATGGAAAACAGAAAATGAAAAATGGAGAATGGAAAATGAAAAATGGAAAATAAAAATGGAAAACAGAAAATGAAAAATGGAAAATGAAAAATGAAAAATGAAAAATGGAAAATGAAAAATGAAAAATGGAATATGGAAAATAGAAAATTAAAAATGGCGAATGGAAAATGAAAAATGAAAAATGAAAAACTAAAAACGAAAAACGAAAAATGGAAAATGAAAAATGAAAATTGAAAAACTAAAAATGAAAAATGGAATTTGGAAAATGAAAAAAGAAAGACGAAAAGCGAAAAATTAATAATGAATGATGGAAAATGAAAAATGACAATTGAAAAATTAAAAATGAAAAATTAAAAATTAAAGATTAAAAATTAAAAATTAAAATTTAAAATTTAAAATTTAAAAATTAAAAATTAAAAACTAAAAATTAAAAATTGAAAATTAAAAATTAAAAATTAAAAATTAAAAATTAAAAATTAAACATTAAAAATTAAAAATTAAAAATTAAAAATTAAAAATTAAAAATTAAAAATTAAAAATTAAAATTTAAAAATTAAAAATTAAAAATTAAAAATTAAAAATTAAAAATTAAAAATTAAAAATTAAAAATTAAAAATTAAAAATTAAAAATTAAAAATTAAAAATTAATAATTAAAAATTAAAAATTAAAAATTAAAAATTAAAAATTAAAAATTAAAAATTAAAAATTAAAAATTAAAAATTAAAAATTAAAAATTAATAATTAATAATTAATAATTAAAAATTAAAAATTAAAAATTAAAAATTAAAAATTAAAAATTATAAATTATAAATTAAAAATTAAAAATTAAAAATTAAAAATTAAAAATTAAAAATTAAAAATTAAAAATTAAAAATTAAAAATTAAAAATTAAAAATTAAAAATTAAAAATTAAAAATTAAAAATTAAAAATTAAAAATTAAAAATTAAAAATTAAAAATTAAAAATTAAAAATTAAAAATTAAAAATTAAAAATTAAAAATTAAAAATTAAAAATTAAAAATTAAAAATTAAAAATTAAAAATTAAAAATTAAAAATTAAAAATTAAAAATTAAAAATTAAAAATTAAAAATTAAAAATTAAAAATTAAAATTTAAAAATTAAAAATTAAAAATTAAAAATTAAAAATTAAAAATTAAAAATTAAAAATTAAAAATTAAAAATTAAAAATTAAAAATTAAAAATTAAAAATTAAAAATTAAAAATTAAAAATTAAAAATTAAAAATTAAAAATTAAAAATTAAAAATTAAAAATTAAAAATTAAAAATTAAAAATTAAAAATTAAAAATTAAAAATTAAAAATTAAAAATTAAAAATTAAAAATTAAAAATTAAAAATTAAAAATTAAAAATTAAAAATTAAAAATTAAAAATTAAAAATTAAAAATTAAAAATTAAAAATTAAAAATTAAAAATTAAAAATTAAAAATTAAAAATTAAAAATTAAAAATTAAAAATTAAAAATTAAAAATTAAAAATTAAAAATTAAAAATTAAAAATTAAAAATAAAAAATTTAAATTGAAAATTAAAAATGGAAAATGAAAAATGATAATTGCAAGATGAAAAATGAAAAATGGAAAAAAGAAAAATGAAAAATTAAAAATAAAAACAAAACTTAAAAATTACTAGCTAATTCAGATAAAAATATTTTAAAATTTGCTTTTTTTAATATTAATATCTGGAAATTTTTAGCCAAGAATCAGTTTTTTTTTTTTTTTGAATTATGATGAATTATCCCAAAACTTTCTAATAGGGATCAAACTTTGGGTGTTATATGGGGGTTTCTACTCTAGTAAAAGAAAAATAATGCCATTTTTCAAATAGTAACGAATTCTTTCTATAGAAGATAATTGTTTTTTATAACGAGGAATTATAATAGAAATCGGTCAATAAGAAAAGCAATTAACTTTAAATTTAATTGGTATTCGAAATTTAAATTTCAGTACCGACAACAGTTTTAAAGTGGTAGCCGTACCCAATATTTGTTGTAATATTGAGTTTAAGATGCAGGTGGAAGGTATCAAAGATTCGGCCCTGCCGAATTTAACACTCTTATTTGTTTTTAAACATGTAATTTTCAAGAGTTATTAATTTTTTTTATTCAAAATATTGGCCATCGGTTTCTATACATTACGCCCATCTTTCAGGTAACATATGAATACCATGTCAGAAAAACTGTTTGTCTTTTGCGGCAAACCAATCGTCAAACCATTTCCCAAATTCCTCGAATTTCCAGAAGTTCTGCTCTTCGATCCCGTGCTCCATCAATACACCAGGTGCACAATGATGTCCCATTCAAGCGATTTCAAAGTGCCTTTCGCTACTTTTGCTGTGTACAATAATCACTTTGCCGTGTCTTTTGACACATTCTGGTCATATTTCGATTAATGCATGGTTTAAATTAATCATTTGTTGGCGAGGGCGTTGTGTTTTAGCGGTTTCGCCGACTTCAAGTGTTCATAATACACAATACAGCGCTGGTCCCACCCGACACAGAGCGGTCTTCTTGTCGAAGCGATTTGACCTTGGTGTTAAAATACCAGGCGGAAGCCACAATTTTTTCCGCTTCGTGTTTCAAAACAAAACGCTTTTTAGTCACCCGCCGCAAGTGTTCTTTCTCAGGCGTAAACCTCGACATGACCGCTGAACGATAAAACAAAGACGCTAGTCCTTCTTATAATTTTTATGACCAAGTATATTATTTTCCATTTTGTTTATTCCATTTAAGCTAATTTGGCCTAGTGTTTTCGATGTAAATAAAACAATTTATTACATTTACCCGACGTTTTGTCAATTTTATGTTGACACTTTCAAGGTTTCTTTGGAGGTCTTAACTTTTGTGTGATTGTAGTTTAAATGTCAGACGAACAAATTGAGGGATGTGTCAAATTATGCGCTGAGTACTTTTCGCTGGTGTCATCTCTTGGTTAAACCCAGAGTTCAGAAAAAAACACACACTGAATAAAAAACTCGTACATATATGTAAACAAACATAGCTCAGACCAACAAAGACATATTTATATTTTCATATCAATTATGTATGTTTCTAAATTTTGTACGGTGCAGAACACATCATGACTGTGTTTCGTTTCAATATTTCGTTATCTACACGAACGTTATCTATCACGTATTTTTTATTTCGAACACACATAAACCACACAGATTCGAGTGTAGCTTTATTTTAAGTTCGTGTTCTGGTACGTGTACTGCGAAAAAAACAGAACATGAACAATAAACACGTTCGAGTTCAGTTATAATTTAAGTTCGTGTTCTGGCTCGTGTACTACGAAAAATTAAAACATCAATTCTTGATCTGATACACCCCGATAAAAACGACGACAATTTTATTCAAATTTTATTTGCCCCTTTTTTATGACTTACGTTGAAATTGTTTACAATTGTCAAATATTTTCAAATTCTATTGACCCTTTTTTATGATTTACGTTGAAATTGTTTACAATTGTTTTTATTGACTGCTTTTCATTTTAAGAAAAGATGGTAATAAAAGACACAAACACTATTTAGCATCATAAAAGTTGCACTTGTTAGTTGTTAGGTTGTTTTACGTTACCCACACCTATTTTCGCAACCAATTAGTGTCAATAGAATTAATTGTGAAATTATATTGACCATTTTTTTATGATGTACTAAACAATTGTTTTTTTCCCCGTTTGTGTTTTAAATTCGTAACAAACGACTTAAAACAAAAACTCAATTTAGCATCATAAAAATTACACTTGTGTAACTTTCTTCAGCAAAGAATTTTATGAAGCCCATTACAAAAAAATTTACAATCCTTTTTTAAAATTACATACAGTTTTTCTTGTTTCGGTTTTTTGCGATGTTTTGCATACATTAGCACAAATCACCCTCTGTTATTTTGCCAACCAATGAGTGTCACTTGAAATAATATTTACAATCCTTTTTTAAGTTAAGGCTTCATGGGTTTTTTTTTCCAAATTTCATTGATCCTTTTTTATGATTTTCGTTGCAATTGTTTACAATTGCTTTTTTCTCGTAATTTTTATTTCATTTCGTAGACGAAAACTTTAATTTTGAGGCATGAAAGACACACTTGTTGGTTGTTAGGATCTTTTGCAAACATTTTTTTTTTTTTTTTTGTAACAAATAACTTTAGACACAAACACATTTTGCATCATAAAAAACACTTGCTGGTTGTTAGGACGTTTTGCATCCATTAACACAATCACCCACCCTTAATTTGCGAACCAATTAGTTTCAATGCACAAACACGAACTTAAAATATAACTGAACTCGGATCTATTTACTGTTCATGTTCTGTTTTTTCGCAGTACACGTACCAGAACACGAACTTAAAATAAAGCTAAATTCGAATCTGTGTGGTTTATGTGTTCGAAACAAAAACTACGTGACAGAAAAATGTTCGTGTAGATAACGAAATATTAAAACGAAACACAGTCATGATTTGTTCGGCACCGTACAAAATTTAGAAACACACATAATTGATATGAAAATAAAAATATGTGTTGCCTATGTTAAAATTACTTAGTTTAGTCTAAACTTCCCTTAGATCAGAAAAAGAGGATAAAATGCAACAGAAAAGTAATTAAACGTAGTAATTTAATTTTTCATTTGAATTTCAATTGGTATTATTTAATTAATGATAATTTATTTTAAAAATAATCTAACCCATAAAAACAAAGTTTTTATTAAAACTCTTTCTTTCCTTTATGCATATGAGTTTTGGATATCTCCGTGACTGTGCGTGACTGAGTGTGACTATCTTAAAATTAATCTTTGACCACAACAAGTCTATGGACAAAGTTTCAGATCCAACGGATGAGGGGAAGTGGGGTTTTAATATCTCCGTGACTGTGCGTGACTGTGCGTGACTTTGTCAAAGTTAATCTTTTTTCACAGCAAGTCTATGGACCTAGTTTTAGATCGATCGGATAAGGAAAAATGGGTTTTAAATCACTCCGTGACTGTGCGTGACTGCTCGTGACTATGTCGAAGTTGATCTTTCTTTCCAGCAAGTATATCGACCAAGTCTCAGATCGGTCGGATGAGGAAAAATGGGTTTTAAATCAATCCGTGACTGTTCGTGACTATGCGTGACTGCGCGTGACTATGTCAAAGTTAATCTTTTTTCACAGCAAGTGTATGGACCAAGTTTTAGATCGATCAGATGAGGGGAAATGACATTTAGATCACTCCGTGACTGTGCGTGACTAAGTCAAGCAACTGTATGGACCAAGTTTGAGATCGATCGGATGAGGGGAAATGACATTTAGATCACTCCGTGACTGTGCGTGACCACGTGTGACTGTGCGTGACTACTCCAAAATTAATCTGTAGTCACGACAAGACTATGGGCCAAGTTTCAGATCAATTGGATAAGGGGGAATAGGGTCTACCCATGGCAGACAGACAGACAGAGAGTATGAGTTAAGAGTTTAAAAATTGCAAATTGATCATAATTTCTTGAGTTTTACTAATTATAATAAATAATTATTTATCATTACATATGCGGAATAATATGATAGCTAAATTTTTTAAACTTTTTGTGTGAGTTGATTGAATATTACTTTGAGTAGGTATGTCAAAAATGGGCGGTATCGGACCAATGGGCGTGGCACCTTCCAGACAAAGTCAAATATCTGAAGTACTAAGAAAGCTAGTCTTTAAACTGTGTGTGAGTCCATAAACTTTTCATATCAGACAGAAGTAGTAGTAGTAGTAGTGATCAAACAAGTGGATGTGGCACCTCGTATACAAAATAAGTATACGACGGCGGTCCCAGAACAAACCGATCTGGCGTATAGATGGCGGCAGTTGTTATTAAAAAATTACTTTGGTGAAGAGTGGCAACCTTTTAAAACATATGTTTTAAGTTTCAAGGCGCCCTGTGAATTTTTAAACATGGGAAAAATTGGTCACCGTTATGTAATTCAATACTTTCATTTAATAGTTCTCAGTCCAATCAATATTAAAGCTGAGCTAGACTCTACTCTGGGAGAGTCTGCTCCTTCGTTTACGACTATAAAATATTGGTGGCTGTACGATGTGCCATGATGAACACCAGTGGTTGTAAAATTCAAGTGACCACGCCAGAAACGGTTAAGAAAATTCATATAATGGTACTGAGTTTTACTAATTAATCAGACCAAAACTGGCATATTTGTACATGAATGTATTATGAAAAAGAATTTAAAAAAAAAGATTTATTTAAAAAACATTTAATTAAAAGTCGTTTTTTTTTCATTTCTACGAAATATTTTAGTTTATCATTTTATTTAACTAATTTCTAAATATTTTGTTTAACTATTTTGCCAAACCAATATAATGGCTTATACAATTTTTTTTTTGTTTGTTATTTTTTTTTTCTCTTTTTATAAACAATTTAAATACATACAATAGAAAAAGTTTACATAGAAAACAATACAAAAAACAGTACAATTATTAAGTATAAAATTAAATAAAAATAATTAAAAAAACAAAAGACATTTCTACCGACAACTACAACTGCCACACATTTAAAACAGCAATGGTGATGTTTGGGACTTTCGAAGAATAAGATGAGTGTCAACAACACAATATGTGATCATTTAAAGAAATAATGCATGACAATGGCGATGATAAGAACCAATAGAGCAACCGAAATACCGAGCATGTACATGGTGCGCGTTAGATCTCTATTGGTGGCACTTTGTTCAGCCAATTTTAAAAGTTTCTGTTTTGTGGTATGCATTTCGAAGGAGGTATCACTGAACGAATCATCATCGGGTAGGCCTTCCAAGTCGGCCACAATGCTAGCGGTGGCCACGTCCAAATCGAGTATATGTTTAGCTTGAGCAGCAGCCACTGTAGGAGTTTCACCACCAAATATATACTCAGAGAATTGTATAGGCATGGCCGAGTGTGCAGTGGGATGAATATTAAAGTAAACTCTTCGTGGTGGTTCGGATATAAAAATCGCATCCGAATTGATATTGGGTTCCGTCAGACCATCACAGTACACCTGAATGCGTGCCATTAACGAGCGCAAAATATCATCGCGTATAAAACGTTTAACATCACCCAAAGTATTTTTCGGATTACACCACACTCGTGATGAAATAACACCATTCAATCTGATGGTACCATTAAATTCTTTCACTTGTACAGGATTAGGAATTTTATTCATTTTTTGGCACTTGACGGGTAAATATATGGTAGCCTTAAAACAATCAATATTCGTGGGACATTTTGTATTTCCGGCATTCTTTTTCTGTTTGACAAATGTTTCCAATATTTGATTATTTTGCACATTTTCATGTTGTATGAAAATTTCACTGGCCATCAATTGTTTGCGCACAGCATCAATGGTCCTTTGAAATTGTGTTTCGATGTTAAGTTTTTGATCTGCATCCAAAATGGGAAAAACATCATCCAGTTCGTAGTTGCATTCGAAGGTATGCCATTCGAAGGGTTTTTCAACAAAACGACAATCCATGGGCGAAAATGTACCACCACTATAATTGGGAAATGGGGATTTTTTATATTAATTTTTAGTTAGATTTTTTGTATGATGATCTTAGTTTATTGTTAATAATAGCCAGGAACAAAACAATGATTTAATGTAGTGTTAGGGTGTTTTTGTTTTCTTCCTTCAAATGTATGGAAATGATAAGCATGTGATACAAACTTTTAGCTCAATTTAACTGAAGTTTTTTTTGTTAATAAAACACTTCTTCCAAAAAATAAATAAATAAATAAAAATAATAAAAAAAAAATAAAAATAAAAAATTTAATGAAATCATGTAAATCCAGCATGTTCCTCATTTTAAATCCAAGTTTTAGATAAATATTTTAAATATTTTTTAAGTTAATCTATAAAATATCATTTCTGGTATCTAAACATTAAGGGCTTTATCTAACTCTAATGAATCTTCAGGGTAGAGTTGATATATATATAAAGTGAGCGTGTCTTCTCCCATATAGAAGTAGCTTTTAATATAAAATATGTGGAGTAATATGAAAGCCAGAGTAACCAGTGGTGTAGCCGGAGGGGTGGGGGAGGGGGGGCAAGGGGCAACATGCCCCGGGCGCTACTAACAAAGCGCCAAATGGTCCGCAAAACAAAAAATTTCTGGATAATTTTTATTTTTATTATAATTGATTTCTGGAAAATATATTTAAAATTTAGTGCCTCTGTAATATCATAATAGCACTAATAGTCTAAATCAAACTGTAATAATATATTCATAATAGAAATGGCACGTCTTTTCTACTGGCAGGGCTGACTCGACCTGTGTCTGTCAGCACTTCCTTATGTCATCTACGCTGTGTTCTTACATAAATTATCTCCTTTCATGATTTGTCTAATAAAATTGCAGTATACAAAGTATAAACATTCTTTCTTTCAGACCACTACTTATTTTTATTTCTATAAACGCAATGTTGCTTACGCTTGTTATTTTAAAACTATAACAATAACAGGTTGTGAAAGGCCGCAACAAATTAGTGAAATTCCCGAAATATTAACGTGTATTTTTCAGTTTTGCGTCCTTGTCATCGCGCTCTTCTTAGAATAAAAATGAAATATTATTAAATATTAAATGTTATAAGTTTAATATTAGATTCAGTCAGAACCAGATTCAGGTTGTACACATACTGCTGCTAAACTTTTATGTGCTAATAACACAAGTCAAACAAGTAAAAAAATTATAGTCGGTCTAGACCGACTATACGATACCCTATACCATGCGTTTAGAAACCCTATCTCTTAGGCCCAACTAACTGGACATTGAAAATAAGCAAAAACCAAATTTGAGTGGGATTTTTATTAATTTTTTTGGCTGCAGATATGAAAAAGTTCATATCGGATGCTATATCTATAAAGGGACTAGGTCCAAAAATGGACCGATCCTGATCATGTTTGGTAGAGTCTCTTGTATTTTGCAAAAATATGTACAAACAAAATTTGAGAAGAATCAGTGCAATATTTTTGTTTTTTAATAGATTTAAGTGAAGATCGGGAAGCAGCTCTATATGGGGTCAAAGGGATCATTTTTGGACTATTCATTAGTGGATGTAATGAACGCATACAAACCCAATTTGAGTAAGATCTATATGACAATTTGGATCTTATGGCAATTTATGTCGATTTCATATGGGTAATTTGTATGGGGGCTAGGTCTGAACATGGACCGATTCTCACCAATTTCAATAGCGTTCATCCCATGGCCGATAAAAGCTTACCAAATTTCATCAAAATATATTCATATTTGCGACCTGCAGTTTGATTACAAGCTTTACATGGACACACAGACGGACGGACGGACGGACGGGCGGACATTGTTAAATCAACTCAGAAAGTAATTCTGATTCGATCGGTATAATTAAAGATGGGTCTAGGTCAAATAGTTTTGGTTGTTACAAACAGCAGCACAAAGTCATTATACCCAAACCACATAGTGGTATAGGGTATAAAAATACAAGAGTCTGAAGAAGGTGGCCCAAGTACATCAGAAATGAAAAATGAATGTTCACAGAAAATACAACAGAAACACTTGCTGTAATTCCGGACGTTCTGTGGTTCAAGGATGTTGTTTATTTAAAATTTAGCAACAATCTTCCAATAAGATCGAACCAACTTAACTAATCGTCTCATGCCAAATAACTTGGTTTTCTTTACGGGTCGGTAATGAAGAGGAAGAAAGTGAAGTTAACCGATCTTGGTTATTATATTCACTCAAAAATAATGCAGCGTACTACTTCTGTTGCTTACTATTTATTCCATTAAATTCCGCTACACAATCATCTTTCGTAACATCTGCTGGTTTCAATAAATGGAGGAAAAAAGAAAAATTGATTAGCCATTAAAGAAGTCGAAATCACCGAAAATCTCTCACGGCTTGGAAAGAAACAGAACGAAGATTATTAAGTAGAACGGGAACTGATGTATCATCAGTAGCGAGCATTCAGTCCGAAAAAGAACGGTGGCGAAAAACCTGTATTGCAAAGAATATTAGCTTGAATGAGGTATTTTATTATACAAAATCTTCCACTACGTGGCCATATTGAAAAACTAGCACTTCAAGATGGTACAAATGTAGGAAACCTATTATCTTTACTTAGACTTGTAGCTCAGTTTGATCTGCTACTAGCAAATCATTTTAAACTGCCACAGAAACTCCAAAAACTGTCTCATATTTGTCACCACAGATTCAAAATGAATTCATTCATCTTCTTGTATCTACAAGCCGAAATCAATTAATAAATTATATCAAAAGAAAAAAAATATTATGGACTTTCGATATCTGATATCTCTTATCGAGAACAAATGTCCCAAGTCTTTAGGTATGTAGATGTTGATTTTATCAATAAAACAAGTAAGAAAATTATAGAGTCGGTCTAGACCGACTATACGATACCCTATACCATGCGTTTAGAAACCCTATCTCTTAGGCCCAACTAACTGGACATTGAAAATAAGCAAAAAAAATTTGAGTGGGATTTTTATTAATTTTTTTTGGCTGCAGATATGAAAAAGTTCATATCGGATGCTATATCTATATAGGGACTAGGTCCAAAAATGGACCGATCCTGATCATGTTTGGTAAAGTCTCTTTTATTTTGCAAAAATATATACAAACAAAATTTGAGAAGAATCAGTGCAATATTTTTGTTTTTTAATAGATTTAAGTGAAGATCGGGAAGCAGCTCTATATGGGGTCAAAGGGATCATTTTTGGACTACTCATTAGTGGATGTAATGAACGCATACAAACCCAATTTGAGTAAGATCTATATGACAATTTGGATCTTATGGAAATTTATGTCGATTTCATATGGGTAATTTGTATGGGGGCTAGGTCTGAACATGGACCAATTCTCACCAATTTCAATAGCGTTCATCCCATGGCCGATGGAAGCTTATATACCAAATTTCATCAAAATATATTCATATTTGCGACCTGCAGTTTGATTACAAGTTTTACATGGACACACAGACGGACGGACGGACGGACGGACATTGTTAAATCAACTCAGAAAGTGATTCTGATTCGATCGGTATAATTAAAGATGGGTCTAGGTCAAATATTTTTGGTTGTTACAAACAGCAGCACAAAGTCATTATACCCAAACCACATAGTGGTATAGGGTATAAAAAGTTTCCATCAAAAAATCTTTTTTGGGTTTTATTGAAATACATGATAAGGATGCAGCCTCGATCGAAAATACAATTTTAGAGAAATTAAATTCCGATGAAATTTTATTAACAAACTGCAGATCACAATATTACGATAATGCTGCCGCGATGGCAGGTCACACATCTGGCGTTCAACAAAGAGTAATGGAAAAAATCATAAAACATTATTTGTAAATTGTGATAAACATTCATTGAATTTAGTAGAAGTTACTACAGCTAAACAAGATCCAATAGTTGTGACATGTTTTGGGATAAGTGGAAACATATAATTCTTTTTCTCACGTTCAACGTTACGAAGGGAATTGATAAAAAATGCTTTAACAAAAACTGTCAAACGTGGATCTGAAACATAATGGAGTGCCAATCGATGGGCTAGAGAATATAGTAGAACTATTAGAAAAATTAGCAGAGGACACTACCACTAGAAGTGACACCAGAAGTGAAGCTACAATTCTGTTGAAAAATATGTTAACTTTTAGTTTCATTACTTAGTTCATTTTTGGTATGAAATCTTAAGGAGGATTGATTGTGTGCAGCTCAAATTACAAGATCCTAGAATGAATTTTAGAGATGCGTTCCGTGATCTTGAATTATTAGACTAGACGAAATTCGAGACAAGCTCTGTGAAGAGGCAATAGAAAATGAGAAGTCTCTTTGTGAAAAATGGGATGTAGATACAACAATACGTGTAACAAGACGCCTCAAAATGCCCGGAGAATTGGCTAGAGATCGTCTCCAACAAGAAATATGAACACGATTTACACGATTAAGTGACCTTAATTTCAAATTTGGATTTCTACTAGACGTTGAAAATTTATTAAACAAAAAATTTAAAAAATTTTAAAAATTTGATTGAATTTTATAACAGAGATTTCAATGGAATAGAACTTACTCTTTATCGAAATATGTGACTGCAAAATGTTACTCCGCAGTAGAAAAGAAATTGAATCTAAAATTCCATTCGAATTTCTTACTTTTATAATCTCGTATGAAGAAGATGTTTTTCGAAACGTGAGAGTGGCACTTCAAATACTCCTGAGAAACATTTAAATTGATGATATTATAGATAAATTTGCAATGAAAAGGTATTGCGCCCCGGGCGCGAGTTAAGCTCGCTACGCTACTGAGAGTAACGACATTCTGTTTGAGTAGTTTTCAGACCAGTGGGCGTGGCACCTTCCATACAATATAAAAATTTACCTTCATATGTGAATAATATTATAATAGCAAAAATTTTTAAATTTTGTGTAAGATGATTGAATATTAATTTGAGTAGTCATGCCAAAATAGGCGGAATCGGAACAGTGAGCGTCTGCAACTCCCATATAAATTAAATATTCATCATTACATATGCGGAATAATATGATAGGAAAATTTCACAACATTTTGTGTGAGTTTATTGAAAATTACTTTGAGTAGGCATGTCAAATATGGGCGGTATCGGACCAATGGGCGTGACAACTTCCACACAAATTCAAATATCTGAAGTACTAAGAAAGCTAGTCTTTAAACTGTGTGTGAGTCCATAAACTTTTGATGTGAGTAATAGTAGTAGAAGTTATCAAACAAATGGATGTGGCACCTCGTATACAAAATAATTAAACTGTGCTAGTCGCAAATTGTAACAAGCTAGGCACCCTACTGGTAAAGCTAATTCGCGTACGCTGAATTCAATGGCGATAGCCGTTTTTCAAAGTTAGCGCTCATATTCGCGATATTCGTGATTTAAAACTAAATTATGTGCGCCAGTTTATTCTATGTCATGATGTTTGTGTGATCATCATAATTTTGTTTGCTAATGATCATAGGCCCTTAAATTTTTACATTTGAAATTTAGTTGGCGATTCTCTCTTTGTGTCGCATTTGTTTTCGACTTACCGCAGTCCCCTTTGCATCTGCATTCCGCCTGTTGAAGTGAAACAGTTTATTGTTATTGGAAATAAACTGTTACACTTGTATACAGGCAGAATGTAGGCAAAGGGTTGAGTTGAGTTATTGAAATCAGTTTGCTGGAGATAAAAACTGCGGTAAGTAGTCATTTGGTATTTGTTGGTTCTCTTTACTTTAACTTGTATTTTTTTTTAGAAATAACACTACATTAAATCAATAAACATTACATAAACATAGTTAAGTGTTATTAAAATGAAACAACATGTTGATTTTGATAACTTTTGCTACGTTTGCGGAAAACGTACTATTACAGACTCTCGTCGAAAAATCGGCGATGACTTTGCGGAATTATATAACCAATATTTTAATCGGGTAGTTTTTCGTAATGTGAAGTGGGCCCCACCTGTCGTTTGCATGGATGCTTGTCTATATTAAATAGGTGGAAAAAAGGTAAGATTGGTTCTATGCCCTTTGGTGTTCCAATGATTTGGTCGGATCCACAAGTTCATACTTCAGGTTAGTGCTATGCGTGCTTAAATTTTGTTTCTGGAACAAATTACGTACATTTCAATATACAGCAACAAAATATACCCAATTACCGTTGCCGCACTCGGAAAATATTCCAATTCCCAGAAGACCAAGTATAACAGAGGAATGTACGTCACTAACAATACAAACTGAAGGAGAGTCATTAGTATCACAATACCAACCATCCCACGTCACTAACAACTGCAATAATTTAGAAATTACACAAAACCGTTTGGACATTATGGTACGTCGCCTTAAACTATCTCAGCGGAAGTCAATTCTTTTAGCTAAGGAACTGAAACAAATTTTTTTAAATCAATTGATAACAACTCGTTGGCATTTTGCATTGACATTCGCGATATAATTTTAACAATGCATCACGAATATAAACCCGAAGATTGGCGATTGTTCATCGACTCATCAAAAAGCAGTTTAAAGGCAGTTCTTCTTCACATGACAAATACCAAAAATTCAGTTCCGATTGCACTAAGTACCAACACAAAAGAGACTTATTTATCTTTGAAAAAAATTATCGATGTAGTGATATACAACGATCATAATTGGAAAAATTGTGCCGACTTAAAAGTGATAGCTCTTTTAAGAGGTATGCAAACGGGTTACACTAAAAATATGTGCTTCATGTGTTTATGGGATACCCGATATAGAGGTGATCAGTACGAAAAGCAGGACTGGGGAGAGATTCCATCCAGTGACGGCTAGACTTGAGCACTGGTACAGTGGTAAAAAGTTGGATTCTCTGTTAGGTGATATTTGCTGGAACTTACAAGAAGAAATGCTTGAAAATGATGAATAAATAATGAATAAAATAAAAAAAAAATTCGGGAAAAAAATTTTTCCGCGAAAACAATTGACAGAAAATGTATTTAACAAAGTTGGGTTGATTAAAATTCAAAAATGATCATAAAAATATAAAAAATATAGTTTTTTGGTACTTTATTATTGAAATTTTAAATCGCGAATATCGCGAATATGAGCGCTAACTTTGAAATACCGCTATCACCATTGAATTCAGCGTACGCGAATTAGCTTAACCAGTAGGGTGCCTAGTTTGTTACGAAAAAAAAATTTCAAATTCGAGCACAGTGTTATTTATCCTCATACGAGGGCGGTCCCAGAACAAACTGATCTGACGTATAGATGGCAGTATAGGTTCCAGTAGTAAGTAAAAAATTACTTTGGTGAAAAGTGGCAACCCTATAAAACATATGTTTTAAGTTTCAAGGCACCCTGTGAATTTGTAAACATGGGAAAAATTGGTCACCGTTATGTAATTCAATACTTTCATTTAATAGGTCTCAGTCCGATCAATATTAAAGCTGAGTTAGACTCTACTCTGGAGGAGTCTGCTTCTTCATTTACGACTATAAAATATTGGTGGCCGTTTGAGGAGCCAAGACGAACACCGTGGTGGTCGTACAATTGAAGTGACGACGCCAGAAATGGTTAAGAAAATCCATACAATGGTATTGGATGATCATCGGCTGACAGTGCGTAGGCTAGCTGAAATGATAGGCATTTCATATTGACCCAAAATGTGAAAGCTGTCCGCAACATGTTTCAATAAAGTGTTTGGCCAGTTTTTGCGTCGATTCGTAACCATGGATGAGACATGGGTCCACCACTTTACACCTAAGACAAAATAACAGTCAAAACAAATGATTAGAATGTGAAATGATGACTGCTTTCTGGGATGCCCGTGGGATAATTTTTATTGATTATCTTCAAAAAGGATAAGCAATTAAAGGCGAGTACTTAATTTTAGCGTTTAAGTGATTATAGGGGGGGGGGGGAGAAGGCCGCATTTGGTGTTGTTTCGTCAAAATATTGCACCAGTTCACACATTCACAATTGTGATGGCAAAAATCAATAAATTAAATCTCAAATCAGCATCATCTATGCACTTTATTCGCCAGATTTAGCACCCTCGATTTATTTTCTATTTCCAAACTTGAAAAAAAAGTAGGTCGGTCGTAAAAGATTTGCGATTGATGCCTATTTTAAGGAGCTAGACAGTTCCTAATATAAACAGGATATCGAAGATATTGAATATCGCTGGAAAAAGTGAGTCAAGCTAAAGGGGGTATAAATTGTGAAATAAAGAATATTTTCGCCAAATTTTTTGTTTTCTTTGTCAGGTCGAGTTTTTCTGGAACCGCTCTCGTATATCTTGAGTAATACGCCAGTAAGAGCTTTCAAACGTTGTTTGGGTCAATAAGTTTTTTAAGCCTAGTTCCGCGAAGCCGATTGGCTTGTCTGCAGTTTCTAATTTGGCTATTTTTTTATTTTTTTATTTTTTTGCAGCGACAGACCAAAGCCTCTGGTGGGAATCGAACCCACGAATCCCGCATGATAGGCGAGCAGGCTACCTACTCACCTACCGGGGTGCTTAGTCAATAAATATGGGGGGAATCAAATTAGTGGGCGTGGCACCTCCAATAAAAAGTAAAATATCGAGAATGCTATGATACAGTGAACGTTTAAACTTTCTGTGAATTCGTAATTTATTAAAGTGTGAAGACGCGGCAAAAATAGATGCTATCACACTAGAGGACGTGGCACCGCCCATACAAAATAAATATAAATATTTGAACTTAGTGATATTATTTATGTAAACTAGCAGAGACCAGACCTCAAAATTCGAGTGCAAATTCTAGGAAATTTTATTTTTTACTTTTTTTTTTTTTTTTTTTTTTTTTTTTTGTAAGAGCCTAAGGATATGCTAATCAATTTAAGCCAATTCACAATTCGACACAAATTTAAGAAACACACACACAGCATTGTATAGTTTTTTATTTGAACATTTATGTATGTGTTAGTAGCTACTTTAAATGAATTTTACTAAAAAAGCTTTACCAGATAATGCACATCTGTAAATATGGTGAACGTCTGCAAAGAAATACCTTTCAAATGGTATACTTTTTGTAAAAATCGGTTGGTAATTGAAAGTGTAGAATATGTCACAAGAAATCGCCTTGCCTATTAATAATATAGATAGTCGAACAAAAAGTGGGCGTGATACAAAATGGGGGTGACACCTCCCGTTTCATATGTCTGGAATTCTAAGGTAAAGAGTTTTGAATGTCGTAGGAACTAGTGGCATAGTTTATTAGTTCATAACAAAATTCCAAAAAGCGGTTAAATTTTTTCTATTGAAATTTTTAAATTTTTTATTAAAAAAATTTTGAAATTTTGAAATTTTTTATTAAAAAAGTTTTAAAATTTGCTAGAATATCATTATGATACGGGCATAAAAGATTTCATATTGTTTTCTAGTTTCAATTATTCGCC
The DNA here is from genome assembly GCA_963682025.1 of Cordilura impudica. Taxonomy (NCBI): domain Eukaryota; kingdom Metazoa; phylum Arthropoda; class Insecta; order Diptera; family Scathophagidae; genus Cordilura; species Cordilura impudica. Next base: position 42,682,988 of record OY821519.1, on the reverse strand, counting down.
AGAAATCTTGTTAATTGGAATATACTAAAAAATTAGACTGCATTGTTGAGACTAGCAAAACTATCTATAATATTAATATGCTAAGCAATTTCTTGTGACCGATGTTTTGTTCTACCGTTTTATTCCGATTTTGACCAAACGTATATTATTTAAAAGGTATTTTTTTAGCTGTTCACCAGATTTACAAATTTTAACATATTTTTTTTTTCTTAGTAATTTGCATTTAAAGTTGCTACTAACACATACATAAAATTATACATAGGCTATGTGTGTGTTGATTAAATTTGTTAATGTGTTTGTTAATGAGTTTGTTTTCTGCATTCACAATAATAATAAACCAAAAAAGTGTTGGTTTGTGAATTGGCTAAGTTGAAAAATAAAGTTGACTAGAAATTGCACTCGAATTTCGAGCGCTAGAATCTGCTATTAATAATAATATAGCTGTTTTTGTTTTATGAAACAATCAATGTTTAAAAAAATTAGTTATAAAAATAAATTTGATTTAGTTAAAAGTTATTTCCAGAAATATAAAATCTATATATTAATACGGGAAGGTAAATTTTCAGTTCCCTTTTTAAGCAATATGCGGGCTTGGCGGAATGTGAAAATTGGCAGGTTATAGTTCATATGGAGGAGAAGCTGAGAATGGTAAAAGTTATATTTAATCTGTCTTAAAAATATATTAAATTAAATAAAATGCGAATGATTTAAATTATATACCAGACGCTCTGTGTTGAATTGTGAATTGCTACAATTGATTAACATACCTTTAGGCTCATTTAAATATTCATAAATTTTATATATATAGATTGCAAAAACATTGGAAGACAAAAATTGAATGAAAAAATAATATTTCCTAGAATTTGCACTCGAAAATCGAGTGCTGGGCTATACTAGTATATATAAACTCATGAATGGCCAATTAACTGTATTGGAATAAAAAATTCAAGTCTTTTCTATTATTTTTCCCATCATATTTAATGAAAAATTCCAACAGAAAATTCTTCAGGTCAAATTCTATTTATTTTTTTTAACAACACCCCGCAGATTTTAAGGAATATTATCTCTGAAAGATCACCCGATTTCAGAAAATTCATTAAATCGAAGAAAAAAAAAGAACTCCGATTTCTAATGAGAAACTTTCAGACTGATGTATTTTCTTAAAAATAAAATCTTGAAAATAAGAGGATGTTTCTTTAAGTAAAAACTGCTTTTAAAAACTGTGATTCCTAAAGAAAATTGCTAGATTCTGAGTAATACATCCTTAATTTAACCTTTTTTTAATAAAAAAAATTTTTTTTGAGAAATAAAATGAGGACATTATAATAAAATTGGGATTTTTAAAGGGATTGTAAGATATATTAACCTTTTTGTAATAAAAGTAACAAAATAAAATGTATTTTTTGATTTTTATTTTTTTCGAGCAAATATAAAAATCAAGCATACGCATAAAGAGTGAGTAGGTCTTCTAAAAAAAAAGGTTTTCTTTGGGATTTTTAATCGGCATTAATATTAAATTCCAACAAATTATTCAATGGATTTTTTTCATATTTTTTTGCAGTGGTTGATTTTACAATTGTTCAATGAAATAAAAATCACAATTTATTTCGAAAAAATAAGAAACACAAAATAACTTTAATTTCTGCTCGAAAAAATAAAAATCAAAGCACTTTCTAATAAAATAAAAATATAAAATAATGTAACCCATAAAAACAAAGTTTTTATTAAAATTCTTTCTCTCCTTATGCATATGAGTTTTGAATCTCTCCGTGACTGTGCATGACTTTGCGTGACAACTTTGAAATTAATCTTTGGTCACAACAAGTCTATGGACCAAATATCAGATCGATCGGATAAGGGGAAATGGGTTTTAAATCGCTCCGTGACTGTACGTGACTATGCGTGACTGTGCGTGACTATGTCAAAGTTAATTTTTTTTCACAGTAAGTGTATGGACCAAGTTTCAGATCGATCGGATGAGGGGAAATGACATTTAGATCATTCCGTGACTGTGCGTGACTACGCGTGACTGTGCGTGACTATGTCAAAGTTAATCTTTTTTCACAGAAAGTGTATCGACCAAGTTTCAGATCGATCGAACAAGGGGAAATTTGTTTTAAATCACTCCGTGCCTGTGCGTGACCATGCATGACTGTGCATGACTAAGTCAAAGTTAATCTTTTTTCCCAGCAAGTGTATGGACCAAGTTTCAGATCGATTGGATGAGGAAAAATGGGTTTTAAATCACTCCATGACTGTGCGTGACCACGCGTGACTGTGCGTGACTATGTCAAAGTTAATCATTTTTCACAGCAAATGTATCGACCCAGTTTCAGATCGATCGGATAAGGTGAAATGGGTTTTAAATCACTCCTTGACTGTGCGTGACTATGCGTGACTGTGCGTGACTATGTCAAAGTTAATCTTTTTTCACAGCAAGTGTATCGACCAAGTTTCAGATCGATTGGATAAAGGGAAATGGATTTTAAATCACTCCGTGACTGTGCGTGACTATGCGTGACCATGCATGACTGTGCATGACTAAGTCAAAGTTAATCTTTTTTCCCAGCAAGTGTATGGACCAAGTTTCAGATCGATTGGATGAGGAAAAATGGGTTTTAAATCACTCCATGACTGTGCGTGACCACGCGTGACTATGTCAAAGTTAATCATTTTTCACAGCAAATGTATCGACCCAGTTTCAGATCGATTGGATAAGGTGAAATGGGTTTTAAATCACTCCTTGACTGTGCGTGACTATGCGTGACTGTGCGTGACTATGTCAAAGTTAATCTTTTTTCACAGCAAGTCTATGGACCAAGTATCAGATTGATTGGATGAGGGAAAATGGGGTTTAAATCACTCCATGACTGTGCGTGACTACGCGTGATTGTGCGTGACTATGTCAATGTTAATCTTTTTTCACAGCAAGTGTATCGACCAAGTTTCAGATCTATCGGTGAGGGTAAATGACATTTAGATCACTCCACTGTGCGTGACTATGCGTGACTGAGCGTGACTATGTCAAAGTTAATCTTTTTTCACAGCAAGTCTATCGACCAAGTTTTAGATCGATCGGACGAGGGGAAATTACATTTAGATCACTCCGTGACTGTGCTTGACTATGCGTGACTGTGCGTGACTACCCCAAAACTAATCTATAGTCACAGCAAGACTATGGGGCAAGTTTCAGATCAATTGGATAAGGGGGAATGGGGTTGACCCACGACAGACAGACAGACAGAGAGTAAGAGTTAAAAAGAGTTTAAAAATCAAAACATCACAGGGATCAGTTGCTCTACATTTATTTTTATATGCTTTTTTGCTAAAAAAAAAAAAAGAAAAGGTAAAAATTACTGATATTCGATCCCTGGTTCTTAAAATTTAATGTTCCTTTAATATTAAATTGGTAGATTTTAAATAAAAAGCATTAAATAACTGGTATTGTTCAAATTCAAAACACGCTTCTTCCGAAAATTTTTGCTTAACAACACAAAATGTTTTTTTTTTTTAATAAAACAAATACAAAAACAAAATTCTTTACTTAACACAAGAACTGTTAATTGTGTTTTTTGTTTAGAAATATGTAAAATTATTTACCATAAAACACATTTAATATGTGCTGTAAAATACGTTTTCTTGCATTCCCTGGTAATATTAGTAGATTGTAAGAATATTTTTAAATAGAAAATATTAAAATTTATATATATTAGAATTTTGATTTTTTCTTATTTTAAAAGTTTAAAAAGTTATATGAAAAAACATGCATTCACATTAAAAAATATAAGAAAAATAATGTTTAATATTTGTAAAACAACGAAGCAGAAGACTTTATTTCTTTAATAAAAACTTAAAATTATAAATCAATTAAGCCACCAAATGATAAAGCAAAGTTTTCAAGTGCAAGGTGTTAAAAGTGTTAACCCAAATCGATAAATTAATGAAAAGCTAGCTAAATAAGCTAAAAAAAAATTCTGAAAATTATACTCACTTTGTTACATAGTTGTAAATTTTGCAGACGGCTTTTTTCGACGCACTTGAATAGGCCAAGTACAAATATTCGGTATTGTCCTGATCACTACTTTTAAATATATTGGATTGGCTAAGTAAACTGAAAATATGTACATATGGAAATTAAATAAAATTATATAATATGTAGTTTTCTTTTCAGATTTCAACTCACTTATGCATGTCATAAAACAGTCTTTTGGCAGTTTTAAAATCTTCAGATTGCTCATCTATATAATCTTTGCTTATGCCCGTAACAAAGACACCTGTTGTTCATATATATTTATATATACATATATATATGTATCAAATATTTCAAATAATTTTCCACATTAATTTATTTTATATAACTCACCTAAAATATTAAAGGAGCCGGGTATCATTTTATTAGCACTTAACCATTGATGTGATAAGGCCTGCAAATCAATATCTTCTACTTTTTGTGGGCCATGTGAGGGAGTAATATCTTCAGGGGTGATAGGAAAATCAATTTCCTCTTCACCATTTTTAGCCAAATGCACAATGACATACTTGCCGGGTTCAGCTTTCTAAGAAAATCAAAATGTTTAATATAATTTAATATGATGACGTGACTGTTTGTGGTATGTTGGTGGTACATATGTATATTTTCTTCTTATTGCACTCCCTTGTGAAAGCAATGCTGCATATTTACCACTACTCTCACTCACCTGTCCAATGATGATGCCATAGGCAAAGTTCAATTGTGTGGCACATTTCTGTAGATATTCTTCATCAGATTTACTCAATAAAATAATGGGCATTGCCAAGCTGCTAGCATTTACTATATTTTATATTAATAAATATCCCTAAATAGTTTTAATAGTTATTCTTTCACAATTCTTACAAATACGTATGAAAATATATGACCAATTAGAAATGTTGTTTTTGCTTATTTATGGAAAACGTCAAATTAAAGTTTTGTTTACGTGTGTGTACAGTGTTGTATTTTCTCCCAGTTATTAAATCTTTATGAATACCTGGACCAAAAGTATGAATTGCCAACTATTTTTTAGTGTGATTAACGGAGTTTTTTTAATGTCCAACAAAAACTTGGCTGCACTTAAGTTTTGGTAAATAAAAATAAACGTTTTAAGCGGGAATTCTTTAGATTTCCTTTACAAAGAAAAATAAAGTTACAATTAAAGTGTTTTTTTATGAATATTTGTTATTGTTATTGTTTTTATATATTTGAACAAGTGACTGAGTTCTAATAAAAAGTTTTAAGATCTCCAACTGCCAAGCCAGTACATTGTTCTAGTTCTTTTTTGTGTTTTGTAATATATTAGCGTAAAAAAATTCAAAGAATGATTTATATGTGAAAAAAAACACCAGTACGATATCAAATCTTTTTATGCCAAATTATAGTCTAAAAACCTATCTGGCCGAATATACAAAGAAGTAACACTCCTTCGGGTAAGTAATGAATTATATTTCCTTAATTGAACAAATCGTCATCTTATGTGATTAAAAGGTCCATTAAGCAAATGTATTACACATATGTACATACATATAAACATATGTACATTAAGTAATCAAGTTAGTTATTTCATTCAATTAGTAGTTAATGTATGTTAAAAACTTTAGTATAAATATAAATAGTAAACTTGGAATTCTATAATTATTCTCTTTATGTTTTCCTTTTGTCAACAATTTACATACACTTGATAGAAAAAGTATCCGTTTACTTTAAAATATAAATGTAATATCTGTGGTCACAAGCATCAACCGCCTAAGTCGAAAATCATGCTTTCGAGAAAAATAACTTTTAATACAAATGTAATCAGGCTTCATTACAACTTAGGTCAGTATGTTTTCATTAATAACTTTTTAGTAAGCAGTGATAGAGAAATGGGGATTTCACGTAAATATAAAGCGTTTTTAGTAGAATATGATAGCATACATAACTCAAATCGTTCTTAAGTCGATTTAGGCGGTTATCGCTTGTGACCACAGAATATATCAATAAAATATTTTCCACTACTAAATTTTTACCATTGACACTTGTTCTCCAAAAAAACTTACGGAACGTATCTATTTAATTTTTGTTTTACAATGCAAAAAATGCAGTATGCCAATTATAAGTGCCAAAAAAGTATTCGTACATTTGGAAATAGGGGAATCCCACGGATTATGTAAGACATACAGGTTTGTTATATCAATTTTATTTTAGTAAATAATTAAAAAAAAAAAAAATATTTCAAAACTAAATAATTTTTTTACAAAAAAAAAAAAAAATAATTCAGCCAAGTTAATATTTCCTTATTTTTTTTCCAATATAAACCAGTTTTAATATTGGGTGTTCCGATATGTTTTCTATGAAGTGTAAAACACATCTTTTTGTTTACAAAAGGATGATTGTTTAATAATCCCATGATTCACAAACAAAAATAAAACAAAGCTCCCCCAAATCTAATAAAAATTACATTGTTGTACATAAATAGGCCCCATTTAAACAACAAAATTCATTTTCGATATACAGTGAGTGACAATACAATGGAAACTCTTAAGGAAATACTTTTTTGATGACTTGTAGTGTCAATTCCAAAAAATTGTTTCACAAAATTAAAACCTTTTCTATTTATTTAAAATTTTTTATTATTTTTTATTTATTTGAAAAAAAAAAATTATTCAGGTGAAACCTTAAAGGATATCGGGCAATATTTTAAAATAAAACTATGTTGTAAAATTTTACAATGTCATTTTTATTATTTTTTTATATTTTTCATTCCGCGATGTTGCTAAAGTAGATTTTTAAAAAATATATCTCTAACGTTTTGGTATGTATAATCTATAATATTAATAGGTAAGGCGATTTTTTGTGACCGATGATTTGTTCCACAGTTTTCTCCCGATTTCGACCAAATGTATCTTATTTGAAAGGTACTTATTTTTAGCTGTCCACCAGATTCACAGATTTTTATATTTTTAAAATTTTTTGGGGTAAAATGCATTTTAAGTTGCTACCAACACATACATAAAATTATACAATGCTATGTATGTTTTTATTAAATTTGTTAATGTGTTTGTGAGTTTATTTTCTTCATTCACAATAATAATTGTGTAGAATTGAAAAATAATTTTGGACATAAACCAGTAATTGCACATAAACCAATAACGACAATAATCGTTATTTGACAATTTCCTAGAATTTGCACTCGAATTTCGAGGGCTGGGATCTACTAGTTAATATTAAATAAGATACAAAGTTCGCTTTTAACTAAATTCTACGACATTCGGTTACGTTCATTTGTCCATAGATTACCCATCACACTATAAATCCTATCAACATTAGCATTCGAATCTGGAATTGGAAAGAACGGACTGAGCTATTTTCAATAAATTTGGTGTAAACTCTTTTTGAAAGATATAGTTCCACTTTTCAATAGAATATGTTTCTTCATGTGTCTTTATTACCGAATTCAATATGTTGGCGTGTAAACAGCTGGTGGAACTTCATCTTTCAATGGCGACAACATCCAAATTTTCAAAATTTCATCCAGACTTATAGACTTTTTACCGTCTACAAGACTCATAGCTTGAAAGAGCATACAAGGAGAATGTTGGAAAGCAAAAAAATTTTTCCAAATAGTTCAATGCTTTAGCATATACATTTTAAGCCTCTTGTTTGAATTTATTTACCTGACAAATATCTAAATAGTATTATATCATGGCAAATTTTATTTTCATGCTAAATAAATCGGTGTAGTTTCAACGACTATCGAAATTTTACCAATATTAAATAAAGATAACATGCCAGAGTTGTAGGGGTGTCTTGAATTAGTAGAATTTTTTGAACGGAAGACATAAATGAGTGAACGAAATAGATATAAATTTCGGAAATTGTAGGTTCATCCTCTGGCGACATTTCATTTCCTTGATCTGATATCATTACCCATATTGTTCTTGGACATTCGTCTTCACCTAATGCCTGCTTAGTAACAAGCGATCAACTGTTTTAAATGAAGATAGCCATATGGTAGGACTATGTCGAACTACTTCAGGAAATTCTGATTCATAAGTCATATTTTCTCGCTTTTTGGCTGGATTAGAAAACCCAGCAAACGCTTTCAATATAACGTTTTCAATATCGAAGCATCACAATTTCAAAGCATTTTCAGCACAATTATGAATTATATGATCATTGCAATGAGCTGCAATAATACTTTTATTTTCTTCATTCATTAATTTTTGAAAAAACGAATTGTTAACTCCGTAATTCACACTAGCGTTAAGGCGTAGTTAAAATGTAACCGTAACGTTGATATTTACTGCAATTATAGAACGTAAAAAACGAACCAGCAATATGCTGTGTAAAATAACATAAACTTTGTCAGCTGTTTACAAATGTCACGTACAAACGTAGCAAAAATCTAAAATCAACAGAAGCTAACGATACGATACGTTTAGCTTAAGTTGGGTAAGCACTCGTATGTGTTTTTCATAAGACAGGTTGAATCAGCTGATTCGCACCGATACCGTTACGCGTGGGCAACTAGACCTATATCAGCTGCATATGCAGTTACATTGTTCCAAATTAATACGTTCTCATTTAATACTAGACAGAGCTGATTTGTATTTGATCTTGAATCTTCGAAAGCATCTTCATAAAAATCTAATATTTTAAAACACAATCCATTCTGTAGAGTTTAAAATTGAACGGCTACAGGAAATAGCTTACAATTACCTTTGTTCGACGCGTCAGTAGCAATAGAAACTGGTGCGTTGTTTTTCAATCTTCTACTACAAGTGCAATTGAAAAAGGGTAAACAACATTTTGTACAACTGCTGAACTTTATTTTTTTTAGCAATTTCAGGGTCAAAAAATGCCTGTTTTATAATTTGAATTTCGCCAGGTATGATAAATGGTGTTTTAATCCTATTATCAATAGGCTAGGTGATTTTTTGTGACCGATGTTTTGTCACCAAACTTACAGATTTTAAAATTTTTGCCTTTGTTTTGAGTAAATTGGATTAAAATTTTAAATTTTATTAAACTTGTTAATGAGTTTGTTTTCTTTATTCACAATAATAATAAACCAAAAAAGTGTTGGTTTGTGAATTGGCTTAGTTGAAAAATAAAGTTGCCTAGAAATTGCACTCGAATTTCGAGCGCTGGAATCTGCTAGTCATGATAAACATGCAACAATTCAGCAATAGCTACTACATCGTTTTGGGCATTATCTTTCGGTGAAAGGAAAGATCTTAATCTTTGAGAAGAAGCTGCAGCAGTTTCAGCTTCAATGTCTTTTTTTGTGTTTGCATAACAGTAAACGTTATCTTGCATAGTTTGCATCTAGCTTTGCTATTAGATTTTTCATTTATAACATAGTCTTCGCTGACCCAATTATATGTTTTTTGTCAATCTGCATTGTAATTGCACTTCCTTCTCTTTGTTGTAGAACCTCCTTCTTTCAACTCACTCATTTCTTAGCTAGAATTACTTTATATTAAACTAAAATTAAAGTTATACAAACCTCTTAGTTGATTGTTTAAAAAAAAAAAACAAGTTTAATATTTCATTTTTCACTTAATAATTTAAATACTTTAGGATTTATTATTTAATTTATCACTTTATCACCAGCTGTCAGCAGAAAACTTTATATAATAATTTAATATATTGCAGTTCTTATTAAACTATAATTTTTATAAAATAAAATTTTTCATAGCCTACTGCGATAAAAAAAAAATAAAATTTCACAAAGTTCAAATTTCTTATACCATTTATCTTATATCATGGCCTGCTGTTGTAAAAATACCATTTATAACCGTTTACGTGCCTATCAAAACTTTGAGCGACAAAAAAAAATAAAAAATACCGATACCTAAAATTTGAAGTCTGTGGAAACGTGGAAAACAAATGTAATCAACTGTTATATTCGCAAACTAATAAGCTTCAGGAGAATACCGGACAAATGTACGTCCGGTCTTTGTAATATTTTCCCACCGGACAAGTAGTTGAATTAGCGAAATATCCGGTTCAAAAGCGTAAAATTGTTAATGATAGATATAAAGGGTGATTTTTTAGCTATTATCTTTTTGGCAACACTGGTTTAAACAGCCGACGCACGTTTCGTGTTTTGTTTCATTGTCAAACATCTTCAGTTTGGTCTATAATTTAACCATGAATCGTCTTACAAACGAACAGCGCTTGCAAGTTATTGAATTTTATTATCAAAATGCGTGCTCTGTTAAGAAAGTTCATCGCGCGCTTCTTCCATTTTATGGTCAGTTTAATCGACCCACTGAAGCGGCTATTCGGGAGTCGATTTTGGAGTGAATATCAGCCAAAAGCATTGGAAGAGCTACCAATGCATCCAGAAAAAGTCACAGTTTGGTGCGGTTTATGGGCTGGTGACATCATTGGACCGTACTTCTTCAAAGATGATGCGAATCGTAACGTAACTGTGAATGGTGAGCGCTACCGAGAGATGATATCCAACTTTTTTTTTGCCCAAAATGCAAGAGCTTGACTTGCATGACATGTGGATTCAACAAGACGGTGCCACATGCCACACAGCACGCGCAACAATGGACTTATGAAGAGGCGAGTTCGGTGAACATTTTATTTCACGTTCGGGACCGGTTAATTGGCCGCCTAGATCGTGCGATTTAACGCCTTTAGACTATTTTTTGTGGGGCTATGTTAAAGCTCATGTCTATACAGACAATCCCGCTTCAATTGACGCATTGGAAGACAACATTGAAGCATTTATTCGTGAGATACCGGCCGAAATGTTGGAAAGAGTATCCCAAAATTGGACTAAGCGGATGGAACATTTGAGGCGCAGTCACGGTCAACATTTGCATGAAATAATCTTCAAACATTCAATTATATGGACCGTACTATTGATTCAAATAAAGATTTCATGCATTTTTCTGAATTTTATGTGCTTTTTTTTGGAAAACTTTTCTATAGCTCTTAAAAAATCACCCTTTACATACATACATTGACATTTTTTTTGACTGTTAATTAACTGTCCTTTGAGATCTATCTTATTTGTGTAATTTCGTATCCATATTGTTCGATCTACAATTTCCCATAGATTTTCTATATGTTTGAGTTCTGGTGATTGGGCTGGCCATTCCAAAACACTAACTGCATTATATTGTAGTCATTTGGTTACAACTTTGGAGGTGTTTTTTGGGGGCATATTTTCTTGCGCGTATGGATACATTACGTCATTTAGAAGTTGCCTGAATCCAATTCTAGTTAGAGTGTTCATTACTTCATGAATTGCATTCATTCCTTGGCCCGAAAAGCAACCATAATATTGCCAACGCCAAATTTAACAGTTTAATTTGTATGTATATTTTGGGCTTAGTATAAGGTCGTCGTACAAACGTTCCTCCATCATGGCCTCTGAAATTGAATTTGAACGTAACTGAAAAGAGAACAGTATTCCAATTACGCCTTGACCATTTCATGTGTTCTTTAGAAATATTTATGCGAGGCAGACGATTTTTCTGTAATATCAGTGGTTCCTTCACAGGCCGACAACAACCAAGATCAGGTTCATATTTTTAGTGAATGACCTCTTTAGGTAGGAATTTTGACATATTTGAAACTCTATTGCTATTAAATTATTCTGTACTTGACTCATTTTTCGGGGCCTGCGCCTAAATGTTGAGTGGTCCCTTTCTCGTTTTTTTTGATTATTTTTGAAATTATGGATTTATTCATAGAACATTTCCCACAAAATTCATTCGCTTAAGACCAGCACTAAAATCATCGCTTATTTTGGTTTTTAACGAGGGCGAATCAATAAGTCCCTGACTTTTCCAACTTCCCTCGTAGTTATATGAAATGCTCCACTGCTCCCATCAAATACCACCTGTTAGTAGACTACTGTAAAATTTTGTGCAAGTTACGTCATTTATTTTGCCTTTAACAGCTGTTCAAAACATCCTCGTATTTTTTTTATGGAAAAAAGTGAATTTCGTGTGCTAATTAAACATTATTTTTTGCGAAAAAAAAACCGTAAATCAAACCAAGAAAAAGCTTGATATATACTATGGGGACTCTGCACCATCGATTTCAATGGTAAAAAAGTGGTTTACTGACTTTCGTTATGGTCGCACAAATACAAATAACACTGATCGTTCTGGACGGCCAATTGAGGTCAATACACCCGAAAATGTCGGAAAAATTCACGATATGGTGTTGGCCGATCGAAGAGTAAAACTGCTTGAGATTGTTGATGCCATAGGCATTTCATATGGCAGTGTGGTTTCGATTTTAAATGATCGGTTGGGTTTAAGAAAGCTGTCTGCAAGATGGATGCCGCGTTTGGTCTCAATTGACCATAAACGTAATCGTGTGACAACTTCAAAGGATTGTTTGGAGTTGTTTAACCGCAGTTCGAATGAGTTTGTGCGGCGTTTTGTAACTGTGGATGAAAAATGGATCCATTAAAACACTCCGAAGACCAAGCAGCAGTCTAAACAATGGGTTTCTCCGGCTCCGAAGAAGGCTAAGGTAATTTTGTCGGCCAATAAGGTGATAGCAACAGTTTTTTGGGATGCACGTGCGATAATCCACATCGATTACCTTCAAAAGGGAGAAACAATAAACGGCGAATATTATGCCAACTTATTGAACCGATTTAACGTGGATTTAAAAAAAACGACCCCATATGGCCAAGAAAAAAGTTTTTTTTCATCAGGATAATACACGGGTGCACACGTGTGTAATCTCAATGGCAAAGTTCCATGAATTGAGCTACGGATTTAGTTCCCAGTGACTATTTCCTATTTCCAAACCTAAAGAAATGGCTCGGATGAAGGCGATTTAGATCCAACGATGAAATTATTGACAAAGAAATGCCTATTTTATGGACTCGAAAAATTCTATTTTTTGGAAGGGATACAAAAATTGGAGGAACGTTGGACTAAGTGTATTGAGCTAAAAGGAGATTATGTTGAAAAATATTTTTTTTTGTAAAAAAAAAAAAACTGTGTCACGGACTTATTGATCCGCCCTCGTATTAATACGTGAAGGTAAATTTTTAGTTCCTTTTTTAAGCAATATGCGGGCACGGAGGAGTCTGAAAATTGGCATAGCCATATTTCATATGGAGGAGAAGCTGAGAATGGTAAAATTTATATTTAATCTGTCTTAAAAATATATTAAATTAAATAAAATGAAATATTTATAATAATTCGTTACAGCCTGTTAATGCAACTGATTTAAATTATATACCAGACGCTCTATGTTGAATTGTGAATTGCTAAAATTGATTAACATACCTTTAGGCTCATTTAAGTATTCATAAATTTTTTTATATACATACATAGATTAAATAAACATTGGAAGACAAAAATTGAAAGAAAAAATAATATTTCCTAGAATTTGCACTCGAATTTCGATAGCTGGGCTATACTAGTAATTAATTATAAGGTTAAAATATTGAAAATTACAATTGCTTTTAAAATACAATACAATACTATAAATATTTAAATAACGATTAAGATTTTTACGTTTTCTTTCATATCATCTTCTATTTTTATTGTTTTAATCAACTCTGGTACAGAAGTTTAAAAGTTTCCATTGTTTTGACAGCACTAAAAAAAATACTTTTTTGCATTTATCTACTTTTTATTTATTTTAATTTCATTTTTGTAACAAATTTGTGATCTTTCGAAAACGCTAAAGAGTGATTTCGTAAAAAGATCATTTCAGGACTTAACCCGATATTATTAAAACCACAAAATTGGCAAATTTAGAGTTTTGTAAAAGTTTCCAATATTTTCACCCACTTTAGATTCAAATTTTTAAAATCGGGTGCAATCAAAGTTATCTAGAGTGCTACTTGTCTACGATAAAATTTTGTTCAATTTTGTATAACCTCTATATATCAATTTTATATATATATCGCTTATATGTATATCAATTTTACATAGAAAAAAACTTCACAAATTATACTATTATGGCTAATGCAAAAGTCGCATATGTTTACCGATTTGTCTGACACCTTAAAATAAATTTTCAATTCATGCTATAAAATATAAAACAATTTTTTTTTTGGTATCCAGTTTAAAATATATTTTTATTTACTGCTTCTTTTTTTTCATATAGTTTCACAATTTTTGTTTATTTTCTCATATTGTCTACATAAGACATAAATACATACATATATATCATATATTTTTATATATATATATTAACATAACAATTTTGCACGGCACCTTAATATTATATCATTATTTTTTATTTTATTAAAAAAAAAAATTAGGGAAGCTTACCAAACAAATCCGGTTTCTTAAGGTGTTCTACAAAATCGGCTTGTTAAATATATTCTACAGTTTTGTTTTTAAATTTATTTTTATTTTTTTTTTCAATTATTAAGCAAATTTTTAAAAACCATATTGACTTTAAATATTATAAAAGTTTCATTTCAAGTGAAGTTGGTTTCAAAAAATTTACGAAACAAATAAAAAATTATTTTTTTTAAATATGAAACAGGGCCTTAATTTTGGTTCAGTAAAACAGTTTAAGAAAAAGAAATGCTTCCATATATATTTTTTTAATAATTAAAAAATAGAAATATACAAATTTATATGATTATTCTATAAATTCTATCGCTTTCTGTTAAGATCTGTTAAGTTAATATTTGAAGTTAAGTTGTATAAAACTAAAGCATACTTTTAGGGCTCAATAAAGAATTGAAAAATATAGTTTTCTTATAAAATTTTATTTTTTTTTATTAACCCCCCAAAAATATGTTTAATTTTTATACTGCTTAACATCAAATGTTAACTTAACGGACCTTAACAGAAGGTAACGAGTTGTAGAATAACCACGTTATTAAATTTTATATTAAAAATTTAAAAAGTTTTGAAAACTTTCTTTAACATTTCTAACAGCGCCAAAAAAATGATAACCCTAATTTTTTTAAATCATCATAATTTTTCATAGTTTTTTTTTCATATATATATATATTTTTTAAATATTTATTGAGTATGTTTAGATTTTTATGTATAGTTATATGTATATGGTTTATTTGTTCGGAATACATTAAAGCAAATAATACGTTAAATTGACCAATTATTTATTTTCATATATGTTTAAGTTTGTTGAGATTGAAATTGTTTAAAACTTAACAAATGTCTTAGAAAATTCAACAATATTTTTTTTCTTAAAAAGATAAAAAGAAAATGTTAAAAACATAATATTCAGTGTTCCAAAATTTTATTAATATTTTTTTTTTATTTATGTGTTTAACAATTTCGAAATATTTAAAATTTCAATAATTTTTTTGCAACAAGTTTATTTTTATAAATAGGAAAATGTGCAGTTTAACAATTGGAGTTTAAATATTGGTATACATACATATGTGTATAGATGCATATATATATATATTTATTGTTTAAGTTGTATTAATAAATTTTTAGTAGTGGGTCATCATTTCGGGTTAAAGGTACCAATATATTTGTATTAATATTTTTTGTTTTCATTTTATAGTTTTAGATTTTAGGTTTTCATATTTGGCCATCAAATTCCACTGATTTATTTTTTAGTAATTGTACTCGTTAATGGTTTGAAATGAAAACAGTGGGTTTTTACATAAATTCTAGTAGTTTTTTTTTTAAATATTTATGTTTTGAAATTATTTTTTTGAATTCTTTTGAATTTTTTTGTTTATTTTTTGGTTACAAAATTGTATTTAATTTTCTGGTTGTTTGTTTTTGTAAAAATGTTTGAAATGAAAACAATTAATAATTAACATACTTTTATTGTATGTTTTTTTGTATTTATAATAATAATATTATTATATTTTGTGTATTTTTGGTTCTTTTTTATTTTTATTTTTTTAAATTTTCACTTTTTTTTCTTAAAGTCTGAGGGTTAAATTGTAGAATAATTTTAAAGCTACTTCGAAAAGCTTTATATACGATTATCCTATTGCCCTTATTCCATATGTGGTTATTCTATAACTTTTGTCACCTTTAGTTAAGGTCTGTTAAGTTAACATTTGATGTTATGCACTAGAAAAATTAAACATATTTTTGTGTTTCATAAGAAAACTATATTTTTTTATATTTTTTATTTAGCCCTAAAAGTCTGTTTTATTTTATACTGCTTTACGTCAAACGTTAACTTAACAGACCTTAACAGAAAGCGATAAAAGTTATAGAATAACCATAATAATTTTGTATTTGTTCTGTTAATGTACATAAACGAAGACGTTAACAGTTTGATCTTGTTACCTTTCTGATTGCTAACATTTCCATAAACTATTTTTATGAAAAACATTTTCTTAACTAAATTTAACAAATTTCAAAATTGCCGTATTTATCAAATTATCAAATCAAATTTATAAACATATTGTCTGAGAACTTTAAAGCTTTTTTGATGTTTTTATGATCATTTTAGTTTTTATTTCTCGAATCTGGTATTATTGATTTATTTCAAATACTGACTTTTTCAAAAAATTTCATAACAAAAACAATTTAAATAATTTCAAGTTTCCCAAAAAAAGTAAAGAAATATATAAAAATTTTTAGACAATGTTTGTTAACCGAGGAAGCAAATCTGGGGAGCTGTGCTAAAAATCTTAAAGCTAAAATATTTTCTTATGGCTTTATTCCCTAATTTTTAATTTGCCATTTTGTAACTTTTGTGATTGTTAAAAGTTTCATAAAATTTAAATTTTACGAATATTACGTTATGCCGAATTAAATCAATTTTCAAAATTACACTTTTTGTCAGAACAAACATTTTACCAGAGAACGAAAATAAACCGAACGGTAAACGTATCAATCCCTCATTTTGCATATATTTTTAGTATTTCTTTCATGGTACTGTTCGTGAAATGGAACTTTACACGAAATGCTTAAGTTCCATATGTAACAAACATTATGAATTGTGTAATAGCTCTAACAGTTGTATTGTATAGTTTGTTGTTAAGAGTGTGTTCATTAGAAATAACGGTACAAAACAAAACAAACAAAAGAAAATTATTTTGTGACTCGAAGAATTGTTAATTGAGCGGTTTTCTGTTTTAAATCGAACTCTAAAAATTAAAAATTAAAAATTAAAAATTAAAAATTAAAAATTAAAAATTAAAAATTAAAAATTATAAATTAAAAATTAAAAATTATAAATTATAAATTATAAATTAAAAATTAAAAATTAAAAATTAAAAATTAAAAATTAAAAATTAAAAATTAAAAATTAAAAATTAAAAATTAAAAATTAAAAATTAAAAATTAAAAATTAAAAATTAAAAATTAAAAATTAAAAATTAAAAATTAAAAATTAAAAATTAAAAATTAAAAATTAAAAATTAAAAATTAAAAATTAAAAATTAAAAATTAAAAATTAAAAATTAAAAATTAAAAATTAAAAATTAAAAATTAAAAATTAAAAATTAAAAATTAAAAATTAAAAATTAAAAATTAAAAATTAAAAATTAAAAATTAAAAATTAAAAATTAAAAATTAAAAATTAAAAATTAAAAATTAAAAATTAAAAATTAAAAATTAAAAATTAAAAATTAAAAATTAAAAATTAAAAATTAAAAATTCAAAATTAAAAATTCAAAATTAAAAATTCAAAATTCAAAATTAAAAATTAAAAATTAAAAATTAAAAATTAAAAATTAAAAATTAAAAATTAAAAATTAAAAATTAAAAATTAAAAATTAAAAATTAAAATTAAAAATTAAAAATTAAAAATTAAAAATTAAAAATTAAAAATTAAAAATTAAAAATTAAAAATTAAAAATTAAAAATTAAAAATTAAAAATTAAAAATTAAAAATCAAAAATTAAAAATTAAAAATTAAAAATTAAAAATTAAAAATTAAAAATTAAAAATTAAAAATTAAAAATTAAAAATTAAAAATTAAAAATTAAAAATTAAAAATTAAAAATTAAAAATTAAAAATTAAAAATTAAAAATTAAAAATTAAAAATTAAAAATTAAAAATTAAAAATTAAAAATTAAAAATTAAAAATTAAAAATTAAAAATTAAAAATTAAAAATTAAAAATTAAAAATTAAAAATTAAAAATTAAAAATTAAAAATTAAAAATTAAAAATTAAAAATTAAAAATTAAAAATTAAAAATTAAAAATTAAAAATTAAAAATTAAAAATTAAAAATTAAAAATTAAAAATTAAAAATTAAAAATTAAAAATTAAAAATTAAAAATTAAAAATTAAACATTAAAAATTAAAAATTAAAAATTAAAAATTAAAAATTAAAAATTAAAAATTAAAAATTAAAAATTAAAAATTTAAAATTAAAAATTAAAAATTAAAAATTAAAAATTAAAAATTAAAAATTAAAAATTAAAAATTAAAAATTAAAAATTAAAAATTAAAAATTAAAAATTAAAAATTAAAAATTAAAAATTAAAAATTAAAAATTAAAAATTAAAAATTAAAAATTAAAAATTAAAAATTAAAAATTAAAAATTAAAAATTAAAAATTAAAAATTAAAAATTAAAAATTAAAAATTAAAAATTAAAAATTAAAAATTAAAAATTAAAAATTAAAAATTAAAAATTAAAAATTAAAAATTAAAAATTAAAAATTAAAAATTAAAAATTAAAAATTAAAAATTAAAAATTAAAAATTAAAAATTAAAAATTAAAAATTAAAAATTCAAAATTAAAAATTAAAAATTAAAAATTAAAAATTAAAAATTAAAAATTAAAAATTAAAAATTAAAAATTAAAAATTAAAAATTAAAAATTAAAAATTAAAAATTAAAAATTAAAAATTAAAAATTAAAAATTTAAAATTAAAAATTAAAAATTAAAAATTAAAAATTAAAAATTAAAAATTAAAAATTAAAAATTAAAAATTAAAAATTAAAAATTAAAAATTAAAAATTAAAAATTAAAAACTAAAAATTAAAAATTAAAAATTAAAAATTAAAAATTAAAAATTAAAAATTAAAAATTAAAAATTAAAAATTAAAAATTAAAAATTAAAAATTAAAATTAAAAATTAAAAATTTAAAATTAAAAATTAAAAATTAAAAATTAAAAATTAAAAATTAAAAATTAAAAATTAAAAATTAAAAATTAAAAATTAAAAATTAAAAATTAAAAATTAAAAATTAAAAATTAAAAATTAAAAATTAAAAATTAAAAATTAAAAATTAAAAATTAAAAATTAAAAATTAAAAATTAAAAATTAAAAATTAAAAATTAAAAATTAAAAATTAAAAATTAAAAATTAAAAATTAAAAATTAAAAATTAAAAATTAAAAATTAAAAATTAAAAATTAAAAATTAAAAATTAAAAATTAAAAATTAAAAATTAAAAATTAAAAATTAAAAATTAAAAATTAAAAATTAAAAATTAAAAATTAAAAATTAAAAATTAAAAATTAAAAATTAAAAATTAAAAATTAAAAATTAAAAATTAAAAATTAAAGATTAAAAATTAAAAATTAAAAATTAAAAATTAAAAATTAAAAATTAAAAATTAAAAATTAAAAATTAAAAATTAAAAATTAAAAATTAAAAATTAAAAATTAAAAATTAAAAATTAAAAATTAAAAATTAAAAATTAAAAATTAAAAATTAAAAATTAAAAATTAAAAATTAAAAATTAAAAATTAAAAATTAAAAATTAAAAATTAAAAATTAAAAATTAAAAATTAAAAATTAAAAATTAAAAATTAAAAATTAAAAATTAAAAATTAAAAATTAAAAATTAAAAATTAAAAATTAAAAATTAAAAATTAAAAATTAAAAATTAAAAATTAAAAATTAAAAATTAAAAATTAAAAATTAAAAATTAAAAATTAAAAATTAAAAATTAAAAATTAAAAATTAAAAATTAAAAATTAAAAATTAAAAATTAAAAATTAAAAATTAAAAATTAAAAATTAAAAATTAAAAATTAAAAATTAAAAATCAAAAATTAACAAGTAAGAAAATTATAGTCGGTCTATACCGGCCATACGATACCATATTAACATGGTTTATAAACCCTATCACTTCGGTCCAACCAACTGGATGTAGAAAATAAGCAAAAACCAAATTTGAGTGGCAATGTTATTAATTTTTTTGGCTGCAGATATGAAAAAGTTCATATCGGGTACTATATTTATATGTGGACTAGGTCAAAACATGGACCGATCCTGACCATATTTCGTAAAGTCACTTATAGTTTGAAAAAATCTACACAAACCGAATTTAAGAAAAATCTGTGCAATCTTTTTGTTTTTTGATAGATTTAAGTGAAGATCAGGAAGCAGCTCTATATGGGGCCTATGACTAAAAATTGTCCAATAGGGATTTTTTTTGGACTACTGATTAATGGATACAATAAACACATACTCAATTTTACTAAGATCTATATGATAATTTGGATCTTATGGCAATTTATGTCGATTTCATACGGGAACTGTAGTTTGATTACAAGGTTTACATGGACACACAGTCGGACGGACGGACGGACATCGCTAAAACGACTCAGAAAGTGATTCTGAGCCGATCGGTATAATAAAAGATGGATCTAAGTCAAATATTTTTGGTAGTTACAAACAGCAGCACAAAGTCATTATACCCAAACCAGATAGTGGTACAGGGTATAAAAATGAAAAATGAAAAATAAAAAAAAAGGAAAAATAAAAATGAAAAATGAAAAACGAAATATTAAAAATGATAAGTAAAAAATGAAAAATGAAAAATTAAAAATGAGAATGAAAAATGAAAAATGAAAAATAAAGAATGAAAAATGAAAAACGAAAGATTATAAATGAAAAATAAAAAATTAAAAATAAAAAATGAAACATGAAAAATGAACGATGAAAATGAAAAGAAAAAATTAAAAATGAAAAATAAAAAGTGGAAAATAAAAAATGGAAAATGAAAAATGCAAAATAAAAAATAAAAATGTAAAATAAAAAATGAAAAACGAAAAATTAAAAATGAAAAATGAAAAATTCAAAATTAATAATGAAAATGAAAAATGAAAAGTAAGAAATGAAAAGTAAAAAATAAAAAATGAGAAATAAATGAAAAATAAAAAATGAAAAATAAAAAATGATAAATGTAAAATAAAAAATGAAAAATAAAAAATAAAAAATAAAAAAGGAAAAATGAAAAATAAAAATGAAAAAATAAAAAAGAAAAATAAAAAATAAGAAATGAGAAATGAAAAATAAAATATTAAAAATTAAAAATGAAAAAAGAAAATTTAAAAATTAAAAACGAAAAATTAAAAATAACTAAAAATTATTTTCATATTACGCCCCTGCAGTTGATTGCTATAAATGGTACATAGATGAGGCGTTCTGTTTGATTTTAAAAAAAGTGCCATAAAAAATTCTTTAATTACTAGATGTTTACACATCTCCCCTGTGATCGAACTCACATGATTTTTTTTTTTTGTTAAATAACATGATTGAATAAAAAAGTTAAAAAATCATATAATGACGTCAACAGAATCAATGTTATAAAGGTATTCTATATAATTTGTCCCTTTCTGTTAAGGTCTGTTATGTTAACATTTGATGTTAAGCAGTACAAAAATTATAGAGGCCATTTACATGGCGCGTTTCCACGCTGCGTGAAAAGGCTTGCGTTTCGTGTTTGTAGGCGAACGGGGTAGAGAAGAAAGCGGGGTAGAAAAAGTCTTGTTTTCTGTTTTTGAAGATTTCTTTTTTAATTTCTTTCTACACTCTTTCGTTTTTTTTTGAGAAGTTGTTTTTTCTCATTCTAGTCTCAACAGGTGATTTTATAAAAAAAAGTACGTTTAAAATAATTTTATAATAAAACGTGGACAAAAGAATTTAAATTTTCCATAATTTGTTCACGTAATTAAAAACAAAAATTTTTTTCTTGAGTTGCTTATTTGTAGCGAATGAACAAATGAAAAAGATTGACAAAATAAGCGTCGAAAAAAACAACAGTATTTGCAATCAAACACGCACCATGTAAATTCATGGAGATTTACATAGTATTTTCAAAAGAGAACTGAAGAAAAAGCATGCATGAAATGCCCTCGTATAAATTCCCTCTAGAATAACCACATAAAACTTAAAAACTTTAAAATCTGCTAAGTTAACATTTGATTTTAAGCGCTTTAAAAATGTAACATATTTTTAGGGTTTATCAAATATTCCATTGTGGTTGCAAAAATTTTGAATTGACTGACATACAGACGTGTTTATATATGGTTCAGAAAACTGAAATGTCAATACACATATATCAATATACATATCTCTTTAACGCTAAAAAAGAAGAATTTGGATTGAAAAACATAAATTAAAAATTTAAAATTTTTTCATTCTTTTAGATGTTCTTGCCCTATTAACAAATAAATAAATAAATACTTTGTCTCTTGGTTTCTAGTAAATTTTCATTCAAAATACATGTGCACTAGAATAAATAAGTTAATGCTTCTTCTTTCTTTTTAACATTTAATGTTGTTAAAAATCAGCTGTTATAATAAAATTAAAACAATAAATGAATGATAGAATCGAAAATTTCTTTTAAAAATTTTTAAAGTATATTTTTTTTAAATAATTAATTATTCAGAAATAAAGAACGTTTAGAAAAAACCAAAAATAAAATTTTCATAAATTTTTGGAAAATATAATTTTTATAATGGTTTCTTTTATAAAATCCTCAACATAAAATCGATATTATTTAAAAGTCTGAAGTTTAGTACGGGTAATCTTTAACAAACTTGCGAAAATGAACAAATATTACTTTTGTGTACTTTAATAAAACAGTTCCCCCAAACCAATTTGAAAAATTTCTCAAAACTAATTTAAATTCAAAAAAAACAAAAATATACAAAGAAAGCAATAAATAAAATATTACCTAAGGTCCTATAGATGATTTATGCTTTAAAAATTTAGCTAATAACGAAAATAATAAAAAAAATAAATACGAAATTTATATCGGTTTTGTGATGTTTTTCTTTTTTTCGTTTTGTTTTTTTTTTTTTTTTTGTTTCTTTTGGGCAGGGAGCAAGAGTTTGAGTTTGGTTAGAAACCGAAATTCTGTTTCTTATTAGGATTTAAATTTAAAAAGAACACTGAGCACATATACTTTTAGCTTTAGTATTATCTCGTACAAATTCATGGACATTGAATTTACCATCATCTCCATTGTCATAGCCACGATTTTTTAATTGTCTGGTTTCAATGTGGGTGGTAGTAGAAATGCACACAGATGGCGACAAAAGAAAAAGAAAATTTTTTTTATGTTGATTTAAAATGAAATTGTTGGGATTCTATTTAATATACATACACATACATACATATATGTTTTTATGTCTACAATTACATATTTTACCTGGCAACAGTTTGAAATGCTAATTCCACATTGAGACCAGTTTTTGCTGATGTTTCCATAAAGGGAACATTGTGTTCACGTGCCAAACGTTCACCATCTTCACGTTTTACTTGGCGCTCACTGCTGCTACAATCCGATTTGTTGCCTAGTTAAACAAAAACAAAAACACAAACACACACACACAGATACCATACAAAGGACATTCACTCAATTTAGTTAATTTGTGTATAATATTTAATGCTGTTGTATTTACTCGTACTTACCTATAAGGACAATGACTACATCTTCTTGGGCACAATCTCTGATTTCACATAACCAGGCTCTTATGTTGTCATATGTGGTTTTATTGGTAACATCGTATAGCAACAGCAAAGCTTATGAGAAATTATAGACAAATATTATATAATGTTAATACTATTACGTTTCTATTGTCTTAAGAACTTCAAAGAATATATATTGTTTTTGTTTAAAGTTTATATGAAATCAAGTCAACATACAGTAAACATTTAAATCTCTGTGGTCTAGGGTGTTAGAAGTATGTTTCGAAACTTGGTTAATATTTAAATAATCACTAATATAAAAAAAAAATATTGTAACGAAACTGCAGGACGCAATTCTTAATTGGATGAAATTTGGTTTATATGTTTGTATTGAACTAAGAACAAAGCCAATTGAAATTGGAGAAAATCGGTCGATAACTATAACAATTGAAACCAGGGACTGAAACCGCAACCGAACTCAAACGCGTTCAGGCAAGTACCATATATAATACACATCCTCTATTATATATGGTCCTTACCCGAACCCAAACCTGAACCAATCTTTTTCAGGATTTCAGTTTCTGTTTGTTAGCTGTCAGTTGATCGCCAAATCGTTAAGATGTGTAATATGGATTGTCCACCTAATACGCTGTGCGCGAAGTGTTTTAATACTTTAAAAGCGAATTTCATTAAGTGCCACATATGTAGAGCTAAATTTCATTTTATGTGTGCAAGAGTTGATGATAAAATCCATAATTTGTTTAATGAAAATCCGAATATTGTGTTTAACTGCAATGATTGCCTTAAAGCATCAGCTGAAATGATTTCTATGATCTCTTCACTATCTACGTAGTTAAGAGAACTTAAAAACCCGATT
Source organism: Cordilura impudica (assembly GCA_963682025.1). NCBI lineage: Eukaryota > Metazoa > Arthropoda > Insecta > Diptera > Scathophagidae > Cordilura > Cordilura impudica. The sequence continues at coordinate 42,658,552 of OY821519.1, read as the reverse complement.
ATTTCCAATATAAGTAAAGACTTGAAAGAGATTCAGTTAAAGTTCAATGAACTTACGCATAAATCAAACAAAAATAATTTGCATTTTTCGAATCAAGCTGCTGTTAATAATAATTAAAGTACTGCACAATTCAACTTTTTCTGTAAAAATGTCTTTCTCAAAAATTTCATGCATTGCTATGTCATGTCAACTCAAACAAGGTGTTATGCCATGTCATGCCAACTCAAACATACTGTCTTAGCATGTTATTGCAACTTAGCTAAGCTGTTGTACGTTGTTGTGTTCAATACCATGTCTTTTAATGTTTTTTCTGCAGCATGTTTTTCACAGTCTAGTATGCAAATTTTGATTGTTCTTTATTATTTTTTAAATAAAGATCCTAAATCAAATCAAATAAATCAATGAAATTAAACTTTATTTATATAATCCATATAAAACAAACAAAACATTTTAAAATCCAAATAATGGCAAATAAAAAAAATATTATTTAGTTTTAAATTTTTTCCCATAACACGTTTAACGGCTATTTTTCTGCTTTACTCATCATTTGAATTTATTGTGTGCAAGGCATTCAAATCTAAGTTACTGTGTAAAAATATTATTTGATTTACACTTACTGGGTTTTTTCCGAGTAACGACCTTTTTTCAGATAACAAATGTCGAGCTTTTGAAAAGAGCCTTTCCGATGCAGCGGAGCTGGCTGGTATCACTAATACAAAACAACTTAACTTGAAAAGTAAAGGATATTCTCGTTTTCGGGCTTCCCACCACTCCAGTGGATCTAATTCTTTGTGGTATAAAATTGTCTGACTTTTATATCTCAAGATTTCATTGCGCACTTGGTCATCGTATTCGGGTGGATATACAGCTTGTACGAATTCGTTAAAGGGATCATCTTCAGAATTTACAGAGTCCCATTGCAGTGTCTGTGATAGTCGATGTATTTTTGTATGTTTCTAATATTTTTATGCATTGTTCATGAGTACCTCTTTTCTCACTCTCCGATCAATTTAGCAGTTTGTTCGCCGGTGGAAACAAAAAGAGTGCAATTCTATGAAAGTCCTTTATGTTTGCATCAATCACAGATTCTGTATAAAGTGAAATTTGCTCCTTAAATTTTTTAACAGTTTCTGAATCATTTTGATCGTTTATTATGACAACTTTTTTAAGTTTTCTTATTTGAGGATAAACATGATGAATTGTAGGATATGTTTCTCCTTCCAAAAGCTTAGAAACTTCCTCAAAGGGTTTAAGAATCTCAGTTATATCATTAATATTGGTTATATTAAGATTTGTCAATGTATTTGTCTCCCGTTTTTCTTGAAGCATCTGCGTTATATAGACCCAGTTTAACTGTATCGATTTTGATAAATAGAAAACAGTGTTCCATCGTGTTGGCGTAAAGCTTTTTAACGTAGTATTTAGAGAACTATTACCTCCTGACTTGTTGAAATATTTAACTATCTTGGTGCAAGATCCTACAATTGCGTTGACTTCAGCTGTATCAGATATTGCTCCTTCAATGACATTATTTATCAGGTGGTTGATGCAGAAAATATGTTCAGCAAAATGAAACGCTGCTTTCATATTAGATCCTCTGTCTGTTACTGCTGTGATCCTTTCGTTAAATTCACAGTCAAATTCATGAAGTAAACATTCAATACAGCAAAAACTTACCGGTATTTCTGGCACTTCCCATTCTGATCATTCCAAAAATTTTATTTTGTATGTTTCCAGATTTTATATAGTGAACAGTTGCTCCAATGTATGATGTTCTTAAATAATTGTCGGTCCATAAATCGCAGGTTATACTGAAACCAATTTTTTTTATAGAACACAATTCTTCTTTTAGAATTTTGTGTTGATCTTCATAAAGGCTTCCAATATTTCTGGACACAGTTGTAGAGTGTGGAAGAAGACCTCTGACATCTAAATTGTGATCAAACTCATGGCCAGTGTTAACACAAAACTGAGCAAGATTTAACAACTTTAATAGGTCTACAATTGCCAACTACCCACTAAACAATTAATCGGTACACTTTTTTTTAGCTCGTTCTTTGGTTCTACGTTTGGAAATGATTTTTCTTTCGATGATTTGGTTGATTTGATGTACACTTGTCGTTAAATTTGTAAACGTTTTTACACCGCGAGCAAACAATAAAATTTTAAATGACTTCATCGTTATTTTTTATTTCTTCAAATATATTAAATAATTCGCTTTTTGAATTTTTTTTCTCGGTAGAATATATGCCACTTTCAATTCTTAATTTTATTTCGCTTGCATTGCTCATTTTCACGGAATCGATACAATTTATTAAAAATTCAAAAACTAATTTAGACAATAATTGTTTAATGATTTTTATTAGTTAGGTGCTTCCATAATCTCTTCACGTTCATAAATACATACATACATACATACATACAATGTGATTTATAAGAAAGTAAATGTAAATGTTCCGTTATTCTACTACAATTATCTTTCACTTTTTTTATCCATATGCTTCAAAACATAAGCTTTACATTTCAGTAGAACAGAAAGCAAAGAAATGTCGCATGTGTCGCATGTGTTGACATGTTAATTTTCCATGTTCATGTGTGCAAAATCACTGTAAAAACTATGCATAGATTTGATTTGAATTTATTCGACAGTGTCTTCATATGTCATTGTCAAACATGTATGAACGACATAGCATGAATTAACACTTGCATGATGTGACACATGTCACATGTTGTATAGTTCAACACTTGCAGGTCTCTAATAATAACACAAGGGAACAATGGTTCTGTTGATTAAGAACTGAATATTGTTTTTAAGGTTATTTGGGACGCTGAATCCAAATCTGCCCTTGGTTTTTTTCTATCAGCTCGACTTTTCGAGATATACCGTTATGTTCAAAATTAAGGCACTTCCGCTACATATATTGGAATAACTTGAAAACGGTTCACCATATTAAATTAAAAAAAAAATCCGAAACTCGCAAACAATATTCTCTTAAAGCCGTGCTTACTTTGTTTTTAAATTTTCCAAGTAGTTTTAGAGATATCGTTCAAGTTTTGAAAAAAAAATTAAAATTTTTTAAAAAAAAACATTTTTTTTGTTCTTTAAAAATTCCTAAAAAATAAAAATGGGACAAAAATCACAGTTTTGGTCTACAAACAGTTAGTTAAATATATTTCGAATAAAATATTTATTTCATTGCAATCGGTGCACAACTTTTGATTTTGTTCACGATTTACTGAATTGATATAAATCGCGATTTCCATACAAAAATAACATTTTCTAATGTGTAAGTGTTTGTATGTAATAAGTTAGTTTTTTATGATTCTAAGAATTAAAAAAATTAAGTAATAAAAAAAGATTATTTCATTTTTATGGTTGCGGTAGCAAACTCATAACGCCTATAAATTTTATTGTCCCTTTATGACACCTAGTCAGTTCACAGTCAATTAAAGAGAAAAAAGAAAAGTCCACTTGTTTTTATTGATGTGTGGTTTACCGTTGGTACCTTGGACTTTCGAAAAAAGCATCTGAAATTCTTGCTTCTCGATTAAAGCAAAAAAATCTGTTAACCCAAGGAACAACAATTTCATACTACCGTAACAGAGAAAAAAACTTACTTCCATTCTTTTCCGAAGACGATGAATTTGTTTATTGTTCAGATGTTCCTGGTTTAGTAACAGCGATGGGATTAGAGGAGTATGATCCAAATGACTGGCGACTATTTATAGATTCTTCTAAATGCAGCCTAAAATGTGTACTTCTGCATAACGGTAATAAATTGGGTTCGTTGCCCATTGCACATTCAACTAAAGCTAAAGAAGAATATTCTACAATTGCCTCAGTTATAAATAAAATAAAGTACAACGAACACCGCTGGCTAATTTGTGTGGATCTAAAAATGGTGAATTTTCTTCTAGGCCAACAAGGTGGCTACACAAAATATCCGTGTTTCATTTGTTTATGGGATAGCAGAGCCAGATCTGAACACTGGAGTAAGAAAGTCTGGCCTTCGAGGGAAGCTATGGTTCCAGGAAACCACAATATAGTTAATCAACCACTTGTGCCCAGGGATCGCATAATACTGCCACCTCTCCATATCAAGCTAGGACTTATGAAACAATTTGTCAAAGCTCTCAACAAGGACGGTGATTGCTTTAGATATATCAGTAAAAAGTTCAACAATTTGAGTTTGGAGAAACTGAAAGCTGGCATTTTTGATGGCCCTCAAATCAAAAAATTAATCAATGATGAAAATTTTAGTAATTCCATGACAGATATTGAAAGAAATGCTTGGAATGAATTTGTTTGGATAGTGCGCAATTTCCTGGGAAACAAAAAGGGTGAGCACTATTCGGACCACGTGGATAACCTGTTGTCACATTTCAAGCAGCTTGGTTGTAATATGAGCATTAAGGTGCACTACCTACACAGTCATTTGGATTGTTTCCCTGAAAATTTTGGAGACTTCAGTGAAGAACAAGGTGAACGTTTCCATCAAGATATCCGCACTATAGAGGAGCGGTACCAGGGTCACTGGGATAAGCATATGATGGCGGACTATTGCTGGAGCATTAAAACAAATCCCTCTAAACAAGGTTATTTAAGAAAATCTTATAAAAGAAAATTTTTCGATGAGTTGTAATTACATTGTAATATTTGTGTATTAAAATTTTTTATTTTTCTTTAAAATTCTCTTTTTGTGTTAAATTAAAAAGTATAGCTGACCATAAAAATGAAATAATCTTTTTTTATTACTTAATTTTTTTAATTCTTAGAATCATAAAAAACTAACTTATTACATACAAACACTTACACATTAGAAAATGTTATTTTTGTATGGAAATCGCGATTTATATCAATTCAGTAAATCGTGAACAAAATCAAAAGTTGTGCACCGATTGCAATGAAATAAAGCTCATTTTATTCGAAATATATTTAACTAACTGTTTGTTGACCAAAACTGTGATTTTTGTCCCATTTATATTTTTTAGGAATTTTTAAAGAACAAAAAAAAGGTTTTTTTTTAAAAAATTTTAATTTTTTTTTCAAAACTTGAACGATATCTCTAAAACTACTTGGAAAATTTAAAAACAAAGTAAGCACGGCTTTAAGAGAATATTGTTTGCGAGTTTCGGATTTTTTTTTTAATTTAATATGGTGAACCGTTTTCAAGTTATTCCAATATATGTAGCGGAAGTGCCTTAATTTTGAACATAACGGTATATCTCGAAAAGTCGAGCTGATAGAAAAAAACCAAGTGCAGATTTGAAATCAGCGACCTCAAATTAGTAAAAATTTGCTATAAATTTCAAATCAACACAAAAAAAGTTCAATTTTGTTCCCTTGTGTAATACATATGCAAATCAACGAACACATATTGATGCAGTTGTTCGAACGAAATTAATAGACAATGTGATGACGATGCTCGCTCTTCTCTTGTTTCTTTTCCTACAGCTGTCTCAAATGTTGGATCAAACATGCTTGAGTCTGATAGTCATGAAACTCATTGGACGAAAGTGCATAGGCGTAAACGTAGAAATCGTGTGATTATTGTTGGAGATAAAGACACAAACTATCTTGATGTGGTTGTGAGAAAAAAATATTTACATATTTCTTCCTTCAAACCGACTGTTACTGCTGATAATATCATTGCTTATATTGAAAAAAATACAGAGATTGGTAAACAACATTTCGAATGTCCGAGGTTGGTTTCAAGTTAGGTGTATCACCAAGCTTTTATGATGAAATTTTAAAATCTACCTTATGGCCCGCGAATATAAAAATTCGCCCTTTTCTGTTTTTTTCCAAATAAACCGGCAGAACTGCCAAATATGTCGTAAATAATATTCAGTTACCCCAGTCAAATTGTAAATCAAATAAAAGAAATTGCAGCTATTCAATATATTATCAAAATGCAAGTGGTATTAGATGTAAAGCTACTCAATTTTGCCTTGCTTCTTCTTTAACTGAATATGACATAATTGCCGTAACTGAAACTTGGTTATCAAGTGAAATAAATAGTGCTGAATACTTTGATGATTTTTATAAAGTCTACCGTTGTGATAGATGCTTTTTGCCTGATGGACCTAAAAAGGGTGGCGGTGTGCTGTTGGCAGTAAGAGGTGACATTTCCAGCCGTTTAGTGCCTTTAAATTATATTGGTGATATTGAGCAACTATGTGTTGAAGTCGCATTTTCTAATGCATTTGGTAAATCAATATTTTATATTGTATCGTATATACCTCCTTCAAGTACTAGTGATATATATCAAAAACATTTATATAATATTAATTATGTTATAAATTTATGTTCAAATAACCAAGAAGTTATAGTTTTGGGTGATTTTAATCTAAAAACTTTGACTGGGATATTTGAAGATAATACTCTTTTGCCATTTAATATGAAAAATGATATTGATGAAGATGTAATTAGTTTTTTCTTTTCTCACGATTTCAATCAAATTAACTACTTTAAAAATAATATTGGAAGAATTATTGATTTGTTTTTTGTATCAAATATATTAAGAACATCCTGTAATTTATGTTTAGACCCCACTTCTAGGAATACTGTGCATCACAAAGCAATGATGATAGATTTTGAATTTTACGTTTTCGAAAAAGAGGCTTCTTTTGGCACCAACTCTTACAATTTCTTAAAGGGTAATTATTCAGCATTAAATGATTTTTTTGCGTCTGTTGACTGGTCAACAATTTTCTATTGCAATGATTCTGATGATAAAATTGATTATGCGGTTTCCGTGATGGTGCCTTCTATGACAACATCTCAAGGTAAAAAACCCCCTTGGTTTAATAGAAGGCTTAATAACCTAAAAACGTCAAAAACAAAGCTTTTAAAACATATACAGAAAGTAAAGAAAATGCTGATTTAAGATATTTTCAACAAATTCGACGTGAATTCGATTTTTTATATAACTTTTTGTATAAGCAATATATGTATATTAAACATGGAAAATAGGCTTAGCTCTGATCCTTCTGCATTTTGGAGTTTCATAAATAAAAAAAGAAAGAATTCTGGTTATCCATGTAATATGTTTTATGGCTATAATGTTTCAAATAATAATATTGAATCTTGCAACTTGTGTGCGTCGTTTTTCCAGACTACTTTTACTGCACATAGTAACTATACAAGTGTAGATCACTTAAGTACTCCATTTCTAAACAACCTTGTCATAGAAATATCAGAAGATGATGTTCCTTTATCTATTCTATCTTTAAAAGATAGTCCCTCATGTGTATTGGATTCAGTTCTACCTTTATTTTTAAAAATATGTATAAGCTTTTTAGTCCGCCCCATAACAATACTTTTTAATGCATGCTTAAAAAATGGCAAATTTCCAGATCAGTGGAAATACTGTTGCGTGATTCCTATATTCAAATCTGGTGATAAATCCAATGTTTTAAATTACAGGCCCATTATTAAACAGTGCGTTCTGGCCAAAGTATTGGTTAAGATTCTGTATAATAAACTATTTCATCATGTTTCATCAAAAATCTCAGTTTTTCAACATGGGTTTTTACCCGGTCGATCCACATGTACAAATTTAGTAGTATTCACTAATCAGATTATAGTTTCTATGGAGAATAGAAAACAAGTTGATGTGATATATACTGACTTTTCGAAGGCTTTTGATTCAGTTAATCATGATATTTTGTTAGGAAAACTTCAGCAATTTGGTATTAATGGAAATTTGTTGCAGTTTTTTAAAAGTTTTCTTACGAATAGGAAATTAATAGTTAAAATTAGTTCATGCTTTTCGGAAAATGTAATTAATGCATATTCTGGTATTCCTCAGGGGACACATTTAGGTCCACTATTATTTTTAATTTTTATAAATGACCTACCTGACTGTTTGCAATTTTGTAAACCATTATTATTTGCCGATGATTTGAAATTATTTGCTGATATTACAAGTATATCACATTCAGTTATGCTTCAAAAAGATTTGTTATCACTAAAAGAGTGGTGTGATTTAAACAGACTTGTTTTAAATATTGATAAATACTGCATTATGTCATATACTCCTTGTCATAATCCTGTTTTTTATAATTGCACTATAAGTGATGTCACTCTTGAGAGAGTTTGTGAAGTTAAAGATTTAGGAGTTATTTTTGATTCCGAGTTGAAATATCATAATCATACAAATTACATAACATCTAAAGCGTATGCAATGTTGGGATTCATTAAACGAAATACTGCGGACTTTAGTAACCCTGTCGCATTAAAATCATTATATGTTTCTTTCGTTAGAAGTAATTTGGAATATTGCTCTATAATCTGGAGTCCTTATTATGAAAGCCATTCTGCCAGAATTGACAAAATTCAGAAACTATTTACAAAGTTTGCATTTAAGAAAATAAATTGGTCCGGAGATGTTCTTTCTTATGAAAGCAGGCGTAAATTTCTAGGACTACAATCTTTAAGAGATCGTAGATCATCATTTGTTATAATGTTTATATTTAATATTTTAACAAATAATATATGATGTGATGCTTTGTCTGATTTAGTGAGGATTCATACTCCTCATCGCGATTTACGCCACGAGCGTTTATTTTATGAAGATTTTCATCGTACGAATTATGGGGTTAATGAACCAATTACAAAATGTTTAAAGCTTTGTAACAGTTTAACAATCCTTTTAAATTTCAGCTTAGATAAAAATAATTTTAAGTTGAACTTATTTAAGGTTTTCAATTAATTCATATTGTAAGTTTTTTTTAAACTAAAAAATATTAATTATTGTATAACATTATTATTATATTTTTGTAGTCTGTAAGATGTAAATCAGTAGACTAAAATAAATAAATAAATACTTTAATAAACAAGGAACGTATAAGTAATATTGAGAGCATATAAAATATTAATCATACGCTGCGTATGATAAAAGTTTCGCAAAATTCTCCTAAAATAATACTTATAATATTTTTATATTCTCCTCTTAATGTTCATCATAATGCTGTAATATTAGAATTAGAATTTTATAACTACACCATATCTTCTAATAACACTGTAAGTAGGTGAAAATGACACACCAAAACGCCGAGACACGGCAATCTAATTTTGGATCGTAGATTCCAGTGGTGTATCCCGTTTTGAAAAGTTAGCTCAAAATCACGAGATATTTCGATTTTAAATTTGTAGTAGATTTAAGGCGATTTTTGATTTTATTTGAATGAAAAAACTTTAAAAACTTGGTTAAAATCAATTTGTTTATTATTTACTTGTCAAAATTTATATCTAGAAATATTGGACGTCCATTTTCAAGCGGACATGGAACTATATTTGCTCTGATTTTGATGATTTTATAAATTTTTTTGGATTTATTTAACTTTTACTCTTTGTTTGCAATCGACCAGCAGAAATCAGCAAGCATTGAGTCTATTCTTTTTCCAGCGAAACGGTCTTCGAATGCCATTATAGTTTGATGAAATCTTTCACCAGACTCGCCTGTTTCTATGGACAATTGTCATTCATAAAAATCGAAATGTGCATGTAACATATGGATTTTCAACGACATATTAACGCCAAGTTTGTCGAAAGACTTCATCATGTTGTCAATATAATCACGGTTCTCTGGTGAGCGATTTTTGCAAAGAACGTTTTCAGTTACCGCACGAATTGAGTTCCATGCGTTTAGTTCAGTTTTATCTAACATTTCAGAAAAACTCGTATCCCTTAAAAGTTTCCGTGTATCTAGACCGTTAGCTACACCTGTTAAAAAAAATTCATATAAAATACATTGCAGTCACACACTTTTAGTTACACAAAATTACCCTCTTTTAATTTTTCAATTGGTAATTTTGGAAAAGCGTTGCTTTTCAAGTATGGTAATGCATTTTCGTTAACGCGAACCAAACGCTTTAAAAAATTCTTCACAACTCCCAGCTTGATATGAAGATCCGGAAGCATTATTTTCTGAAGCGGGATCAATGGTGGACGAATTACATTAAATTCGCCAACAACTTGGAAATCGAGTTTTGGCCAATCTCGCTTTTCATACTGGTTGCATTTTGCATGGCTGTTCCATTTACAAAAAATACACATTTACTTTGTATATCCAGTTTGCATTCCAGCTAATAGTGAAAGAACCTTAAAATCACAATTTACGTGCCAATTAATTGCATGCTATCATACGACTCATGCATTCCAGAACATACATCAATGGCACTTGTTTAACGCTGCTGTTTTTAAATAGCAAGACTACTTTTAAGCTTCTGGTTGAAGAGTCTATGAAAAGACGCCATAAAGATGGATTATAGTTGCAGATTCCCATTTCATTTATTAAAACGGGAATATCTTGACAATATGCATAAGCTGCGTCCTCGGAAAGCATGAAATAAGGCATTTATGGTTCTTACCGGTATTTGTCAGATGTAACTTTTACACCTGGTGCCAGGACGTTGATGCTTCTTAGTTCCGAAGCCAAAGTCATTGCATTATTTTGAGATAGCTTCAGATTTCGAACGATTCTATCTAAATGTTTCTGCGAAATTTATGATGGATATTGTGTAACTGGCTGAAGGTAATCAGAATCAGCATGATGCAATGATGTTGCTGAAGTTTGTGATTGTGTTTCATAGGACGCAGTATCATATTGGTATGTCGATGGATGTACTGGTACAGGTAATTCATCACTGTGTGGAACTGGTACGTGAGCATTTGGCACACCTTTGTATATAAAACCGGATCGTTCTATAAGAATAAATTATTGTGTATTCGATATATAGTCTATCTAAGTGACCTTACTGTTTCGATTGAGACCATACACATCGTTCTTGCACGCGTAGCAATTTTCATGTTCCCCTGGATCGGTCCATATCATTCCCCTGAATCGGTCCATATCATTGGAAGTCCAAATGGCATCGAATATCGCCGTAATTTTCACCATTTGTTTAATGCGCTAAAACATGTGATGCACGTAAATTCAGGTGCATGATCAACATTTCGCATTTCTTCAGCGGGGGTAACCAAAAAATACTGATTGTAAGCTTTGAGGGCATCTTCAACCAAATGTCGTCGCTGTTTTTTCGGTGCAAATTTTCCACACACAAAACAAAACATATTTAATTTTTCGCAATGTGATCTGCATTTTTCGTCACTCATTTTTCTATTTTTTCAAAATGGTCAATAAAATGCTTATATTTTTTAGAAAGATTTCTCTTATCAAGTGAGTTTAATTCCAAGTTTTCACACTAAATTTCAAGTTAAAGCGATGTTAAAAAGCACTGATCTTTGATATATATGTTGCAGCATCTGTTTGTAATAGGGATGCCAATCCCAAAATCCCGAATCCCAAAATTATTATAATTATTATGGCCCCAAATTGTAAGAGGTAAACTAATTCTGCTTCCAAACAGATGTCTATTATTTCAGCGGTTACATTTTGTCGAAAAAAAAATATATATAAATTGATTTAACAAGAGCTTTTGCAGGTTTTTCCCTCAAATAAAATCAAAAATCACCTTAAATCTACTACAAATTTAAAATTGAAATATCTCGTTATTTTTAGCTAACTTTTTAAAACGGAGTATACTACTGGATTCTATGACCAAAAAATTAGTTGGGGTGTCTCGGTGTTTTTGTGTGTCATTTCAAAAGTTCCAATTTTACTTACAGCGTACTTTGTCTTTAGAACAATTTAATTATAAAAATTCTGATTTTGATGCTAAAAATTCCACATTAAAAATATTTTGATTAAAAATTGTATAAATTATTCCTATGAAGTATTTTTGGATACATTTCGAGACGTGTGCAAACAATAAAAAAAATAAGTATAAAAATCATCCCTGGTAGGCTTTAACAAAAATTTAATAAACCAGAGGAATAAGCTACAGACTTGTTATTGGACTTCTGGACTTTTATTCGTTCTAAGAAGTACGGATGTTCCATAGATGATTTCTCACTTAATTTTTTTTAGCAAATCAAGTTGGACTAATTTTACCGAATGAAGTCTTAAAAAAAGTGTATTTTCCACTTTTTTAAATTAATTTTTAAATAACATAACTTATTCAGGGCTTATGATTATTTATAATATTAATAGGCTAGGCGATTTTTTGTGACCGATGTTTTGTTCTACCATTTTATCCCGATTTTGACCAAACGTATATTATTTGAAAGGTATTTCTTTTTAGCCGTTTTGCAGATTTACAAATTTCAAAAATTTTTCCTTCATTTTGAGTAAATTGCATTTAAAGTTGCTACTAACACATACATAAAATTATGCATATGCTATGTGTATTTTATTAAATTAGTTAATGTGTTTGTTAATGAGTTTGTTATCTTCATTCACAATTATAAAAAACCCTAAAAGTGTTGGTTTGTGAATTGGCTAAGTTGAGAAAGGGAAATTGCCTAGAAATTGCACTCCAATTTCGAGCGCTGGATTCTGCTAGTTATATTGAAATAAGTACTACATGAATAAATAACTTTGTTGAAAACAATATCATCAGAATATCGGCTTTCATTTTAAAAATATGAATGATTAAAAATGAAGTCGCTGTGTGAATACCTTTGTCCGGTTCAGTATGTAAGTTGGGAAAAAGCCTAGGCAGATTGAAAATTTTGTTCATGAAGTATCGTTACAGCTTATCGACTTCATCAAAATGATTAAAACCCCGTATCTGAGCCGCATATACTTGTATTGCTCTACATACTGCCAGATAAATTTTCCATTTCATTTTAAAATTTATTTCTGGTTTTCCAATTAAACTTTGCCATATTGTATTTATTCCACTTCTTGAGTGCATAATTCTTTTTTCTACACCAATCCCTACAAAGGGTGCGGCTAATAACCCTGAAAATTACTGTCTGCTCTGCGCTCTCAAAGGTGGTGGAGTGCATGATCAATTTCCATCTTGTGAAATACTTAGAGGCCAATTCACTTCTTAATGATCGACAGTATGGCTTCCGTAGAAATCGTTCCACGGGAGACCTGTTAGCTCTACTTTCTGAACGCTGGAGTCGATTCATTCGCAATTTTGGCGAAGTAAAGTGGTTGCTCTAGATATTTCCAAGGCATTCGATCGTGTGTGGCACAGTGCATTGATATCGAAGCTTATTGCATTTGGGGTCGCTAATAACTTCTCTCGATTTATATCGAGTTTTCTCAGAGACCGAACAATACGTTTTGTTATTGATGGGGTCTCTTCTAATAAGTTTCAGCTTAATTCAGGGATACCCCAAGGTTCTCTTTTCCTCATCTTTCTGAACGACCTTCTTGGTCAAACTTTTAATTCTATTTACACTTTCGCAGATGACAGCAGCATTTGGCATTCACTCTCCTTTAATTGTAGGCCAAGCCTCTTGGAGGTTGGGGACAGATGTGCTCAATATTTCCGTGAGTACCTGCCACGGTGGCCTGACCTCACGGTGCACTTAACACCGGGTGGAAACTATGCGTCCACCGGCGCCCTCGCAGTACGAGTACCAATTTGAGGCATGCATTTGGGCATGACCTCCCCCTTGGATGAGGGGTGGAGTACTATCTAAAACTCATACCGATCTATGGGTCACGGCACCCGGTTGCAATGCCACTCCACACCGAGCATGCGCTCTACCCGCGATTTGGATCTAAACCACAGCCACCACGATGCTCCCCAAGGGGGCCACACCGCTGCCAGGCTGGAACTAAGTTACAGGGGCTCCTGACACCCGTGGTACCAGAATAAAGCCTCCGGTCAGGCTTCGTAGCCGAAGCTACTACCAGTTGAACTCCAAACAGTTCGGGACTGGTGGCCCTGGACGACAAACATATAGACATAAAAATGACAAAGGACACAACACAACAATGAACAGCCGCATTCTGAGTGAGCATGTGCCTCCTCAACAGCAGCACACAAAAGGGCAACAATAAACATAGCAACACATAAGACAAAAGAAACGAAAGCGCAGGAGATAGGTAGCAGCAACAACAGCAAACAGAGGGAGAGAGCTGAAGACGGTGCACTGCTGTGGAGGGACAGATACCGATGTATCAGACGCCGCCAACAGTCATACTCATATCTAAAATCCAGGCACGACGATGTGCACTACTGGAGCGACCACCCATTGGCAGTTGAGCACCACCACGGATGCCCGCATCAGAGGCCACCTATACTAACGTCCAGTTCTCCTACGATTGAATACGCCCCTTGCGTATTCACCTAAATTCCTAACAATCCGCCCGTCCTCTAATGCCCTACTAAAATCCCATCCTAACTCCGCTTGAAAAATCCCCATCCTATCTAAACTCCTAATATCACTATAAAGTGAACACCCGGTCAAAACATGTACGATGTCCTCCGGCCCTTCCCCACACCTACAGTCCGGCGTATCGGACAGGCCCCTCTTATGCAGAAAAGCATTCAAGGAGCCATGCCCAGTCAGTAAAAAGCACAGACTTAGGCCGAAGCCAAAGTCCGGGCGGTCTCTAACGAAGGTCACGTCCTTAATAAATTCGTACGTTGTTTGCCCCTTATCGGTCTCCGTCCAACGTGAACGCCATCTTGAAAGAAGATGCCCGTCCAGCAGGAGTTTCACCTGCCTCAAGTCTAAATCAGCGATTTCAGTCGAAGTTAACCAATCACCGTATCACCTTCAAGTCAAGGGGAGGTGCACCTAACAGAACTTGAAGAGCATCTGTCGAAATTGTGTGACAAACTGGCATGCAAGCCAGCATTGCCACTCTCTGACAAGACAAGATTCGTTTCTTGCCCATAGCAGACAGAGCGGTGCCGTACCATACAGACGAGCCGAATGTTGCACAAGCAACAAACAGATCACTATATATGGTACGGACAGCTCTCCTGCTAAGACCCCAGTCATTCCTAAGGATACGTCTGACTCCTCCCACAACTGTCGACAACTTGTCCTTCAGTGTCGAAAGATAAACTAGAAAGTTCATTCTTTCGCCCATGGTTATGCCCAAATACCTAACCTGAGTCACGTATCGAATGCTGGCATTGCCAGATCGAGCTACAGGTGGGCGAGCCTGCGATAAGCTGCTCTTAAGCAGCATGGTAACGGTCTTTTCCCTCGACACTTCAACACCGACATTGTTCCCCCACTCATTGATTTCACGCATGGCCCCCTCACCCTTTCTCTCCAGTTCAGCACGACTGACCTTCGATTAAGATGAGCAAGTCATCCGCGTAAGCACAAAGTTGGTGGGTTGTCCTTAGAGACCTTAACAAGGGATCCATCATTAGGTTCCAAATAAATGGACCGCAGATGGACCCCTGCGGGCAGTCCCTAACAACCTCCCTACAAACAGTATCGTTGGCTCCTACCGCAAAAACTTTTCTACCAATAAAATAGCTCCTCCATAAGGAAAGCTCTCTACAACCTACTGTCCGTAGTCTATCCAGTACCCTATCCCAAGAGATATAATCAAACGCACCTTTAAAGTCAACAAATATGCCAAGGACATATTTGTTCGGACAGTCAGTCACACAATTACGGACATGATGCAAACATTCTCTACGGATTTCCCTTCTTTAAAACCAAACTGAAACTCAGAAGCCACCTCATTGTAGGATTCCTTCAGTCTGTTGACCATAATCCTCTCCAGCACCTTTCCAAGTACTGGAAGAAGGCTTATGCCCCGATAAGAGCGAGGATCGCTCCTCACTCTATCGGGAAACTTCAGGAGCACCACAACTTTGGCTTGCTTCCAAGCCCCAGGGAAGTAACCCTCACTAGTGCACCTCCTGTAGATTGCCTCCAGGTATTCCGGTATGGCCTTCCAGATGCTTTTACACATCTCTCCTGTCATACCATCCAAAACGCGCTGAAGGCTCAATGTTGTATGTTGACCCATAGGGCCACAGAATCAACAATCGGAGGAATCGGATACTCTTGATGTTCTAGGCATGAGAATTCAATGTGATGTTCGTTGGAACGAGCATGTTTTTTAGGTGTCGAAAGAAGCATTCAAGTGTCTTGGTTTTCTAAAACGGTGCAAAAATTACTTCACTCCCTCTGATCTCCTAAAAATCTATACCATCTATATCCGACCGAAAATGGAATACAACTCCCATATATGGGCAGGAGCTTCAAAGTATATTTTGGAGCTACTGGACCGTGTACAAAGGAGGATGTTGGCGCTCATCAATGACAGTAGGGTATCTAACTCTATTGATTCATTGGAACATCGTCGGAATTTGGGTTGTGTATCACTGTTCTATAGATATTACCATGGGAAATGTTCTTCTGAGATTAGCGAACTTATTCCAAGTGCCCGCTCTACCCGCTTCTCTAGTAGATAACATCCGTTTGTAGTCAATTGTCCAGTTGACCGCACAACGCATTACAGAAAGAATTCGTTTATCAGTCGAACTAGCCGTATGTGGAATAAACTCCCCACAGAGGTCTTTCCTGACAGTTATAATCTAATAAAATTTAAGTCAAATATCCACAAGCACTAATCCCTCTTTCCTCCTCCCCACAACCTATTTTCCTGAAATCAACACAATGCACTGCATTTGTAGGGGGCATGCCCTGAGTGTTGGTTAATATAAAAAAAAAAAAAAAACATGAAAGTAGATATGAAAGGATAAAGTTTTCAAAGGACATTATTTAAAGTTTTTCATACTCAAAAATTAAAACAACATTGTTTTCAACATTGTTGATACCCATATTGACATAAACTGATGGGCAGAATAGTTTAAATAAATTGTTATAAATTTTTATATCCTTAAAATTTTTAAGTGCTTTGAAAAGAACGTAGTTTTGCTATACATGATCTCTACTTTCATGTGGATATGATATTATACAGGTCCAATAAATACTGTCGCACGGAGTTATTAGAGAAAAATTTTATGAAATATGTAACAGCCGAATACTTTTCTTTGGGAAAATCTGACTTTTTGAATTTCTTGCAAAGAAAATAAAATGCACTGACCAAATTTAGAACTGAATATCACAAAAGACAGCCAGTTATAAATGATTTAAAAAAAATATATATAAATCGATGACAACTTTATCTCTTCACTGTTAACAGCGATAAAAATGACAATCGAAAGGTATAAAGGCACTAATCTTTCATGAAAACGAAAATATACTTGAAAATAAATTGCTTTTGACTTCAAAACTCGATTTTTTTTTAAAAAGGTCTATTTCTTTGAAATCCTTTTTCTTATTGTTATTCTTCAACTTACCATGAGCATCTCTATAGTAAGCATGGGTAACACTACGAAAACGTTCTTGGCCAGCTGTATCCCATATTTGTAATTTAACTCTTGTGCCATCTACCACCACCACTTTATTCTAGTGACAAAAAAAAGGAAGATATATTCTCATTAATTTTAAAAATTTAAGTGATGAAATAAAAGTAACTCTGCTGCAATTTTTATCTTAAATGATTTACGATAATCAATATTTTTAATACACATTTATTTAATAAGTTTGATGATACTTTAGATATTTTTAGGTCTACTATAAATAACAAAGTTTTTTTTTTAACTACACAAAGCCATACATCAATAAAATAACACAACATGGATAGACAACGAACACATAGAACATCAAGTTATTTTTTTTTATACATATATTTTGTTTTGCATATTATCAACTATTTTTAAGTGACAGACATTTTTTACTCTGTATAGGTTTCCTCTTCCATAAGGTACACATGAAGGTTTAATAAAACTGACTGAGTTATAACATACATATATACATAAATTTACAATACATTTATATGCCTACATACATAAATACATACATATTTTTTTTTTCAATTAATAAAGTTTATACTTAAGTATGTACTGGTAAAAAAAAAAAAATAAAAAAAAAATGTCATAAATATTTATGACTATCAAAGATGTTATACGGATTAATAAAATTCAATAAATACGAGTATCAATTTATGTTTGTAAGTTGTTGTTTTGTGTTCATTGTAGATGTAAAGTCAAGTAATGTCAAGTCAGATTTTATTTGTAGAACAATGGTAAGATATATGACAAGCTTTGGCAGTTGTTGCGTAGTGTTAGCAACCAACCGCTGTCAAGATATCAACGCTCGCACTAGGTGACAGCAGAATGGAGAAATTTAATTTTTGCGTGTAAAATAAATTATGCGAGTATATACATACCTCTCTAGCAGTGTTGCCATATCAGCAGATATATTTGTTTTTAGCAATTTTTTGAAGCACTTAATATATTTTCAGATTTTTTTCCCCAAAAATATAGTTTGTTTCAATTAAATTGAGATATTTTTTATTATTATTTTATTTCGTATTTATATTTAACGACATTAAAAAAGTTTAACCGTTTTTTTTTATTGAAAGTCCACAAATGCATTTACTAAATAGAGACTTTCGTTATAAAATTTAAAAATCTTTATTTATTCTTCCAAATAAATTGGCGTTAGGAATTATCGCCCAAAGAAAAATCGCCCAAAAAAAAAAAAAAATGAAAAATCGCCCAAAAAAAAAAAATGAAAAATCACCCAAAAATAAAAATACGAAATTTCGTCCAAAAAAAAAAAAAGGAAAAACAATCCAAAAAAGAAACAAAAAATCACCCAAATATGAAAAACGATTTTTTGCCCAAAATAAAAGAAAAATCACCCAAATTATGAAAAATGTTCTTTATTTTCAAATGAAAATATTCATTGCTTCTTCAGCAGCTGCGCGACAGTATTGACAGAAGTACCGATTTAAGCCTCCAGCCAAACTTTTTGCCTGCAATTTAAGTACGCACTCATTGCAGTATTTCAAATGACGGCAAGGCAACAATACTGTATTGGGAGATTGAGCCAAATTGCTTGGTAGAAATGAAACCAGCAACCGTAGTATTTTTTAAAGAACTTTGCAATGCAGTTTCAAAGTCGCTCATGAAACTCTATGCCTCCAAATTAAATATATTATTATTTATGTAATTGAATAGATGGTCGTAACACTTTTTGGTTTTTTTATCCATTAAAACAAACGTTTTTAAATTTATTTGTAAGATATATTGATTCATTTTGTTTCTATTGCGGAGAATGAGAATCGCGCGAATTTTTGTCAAAATTTTGTAGTTTTAGTTTTTGGTTTTGATCAAAGCGCCGCAGGCGAAAAATTGTTACATAAATCGCGCGATTTTTTGTAAAAATTTTTCATTTTTAGTTTTAGTTTTTAAATTTCTTTATGCGCTTTTTCCCCGAAAAATTTAAAATATTGTCCAAATCACCGCAGGTGAAAAATTTTACAAAAATCGCGAGATTTTTGTTAAAATTTTTCATTTTTAGTTTTTGTTTTTAAATTTCTTTATGCTCTTTTTCTCCGAAAAATTTTTTATTTTGTCCAAAGATCGCGCTATTTTTTTTTTACAAATTTTTCATTTTCAGTTTTTTTTTCATTTTTCATTTTTCATTATTCATTTTTCAATTTTTTATTTTTAATTTTTATTTTTCATTATTCATTTTTTTTTTCATTTTTTATTTTTCGTTTGTAATTTTTGTTTTTCATTTTTCATTTTTATTTTGCATTTTTCATTTTCCATTTTTTGTTTTTAATTTTTTATTTTTAATTTTTAATCGCGCGATTTTTTGTAAAAATTTTTCATTTTTAGTTTTTGTTTTTAAATTTCCTTATGCTCTTTTTCTCCGAAAAATTTTTTTATTTTGTCCAAAGATCGCGCTATTTTTTTTTAAAAAAATTTTTCATTTTCAGTTTTTTTCATTTTTCATTATTCATTTTTCAATTTTTTATTTTTAATTTTTCGTTTTTTATTTTTCATTATTAATTTTTTTTAATTTTTTTTTTTTGTTTGTAATTTTTGTTTTCATTTTTAGTTTTTCATTTTTCATTTTTATTTTGCATTTTCCATTTTCCATTTTTTGTTTTTAATTTTTTATTTTTAATTTTTAATCGCGCGATTTTTTGTAAAAATTTTTCATTTTTAGTTTTTGTTTTTAAATTTCCTTATGCTCTTTTTCTCCGAAAAATTTTTTATTTTGTCCAAAGATCGCGCTATTTATTTTTTAAAAATTTTTCATTTTCAGTTTTTTTCATTTTTCATTTTTCATTATTCATTTTTCAATTTTTTATTTTTAATTTTTCATTTTTTATTTTTCATTATTCATTTTTTTTCATTTTTTTTTTCGTTTGTAATTTTTGTTTTCATTTGTAGTTTTTCATTTTTCATTTTTATTTTGCATTTTTCATTTTCCATTTTTTGTTTTTAATTTTTTATTTTTAATTTTTAATCGCGCGATTTTTTGTACAAATTTTTCATTTTTAGTTTTTGTTTTTAAATTTCCTTATGCTCTTTTTCTACGAAAAATTTTTTATTTTGTCCAAAGATCGCGCTATTTTTTTTTTTTTAAATTTTTCATTTTCAGTTTTTTTCATTTTTCATTTTTCATTATTCATTTTTCAATTTTTTATTTTTAATTTTTCATTTTTTATTTTTCATTATTCATTTTTTTTCATTTTTTTTTTTCGTTTGTAATTTTTGTTTTCATTTTTAGTTTTTCATTTTTCATTTTTATTTTGCATTTTTCATTTTCCATTTTTTGTTTTTAATTTTTTATTTTTAATTTTTAATCGCGCGATTTTTTGTAAAAATTTTTAATTTTTAGCTTTTGTTTTTAAATTTCTTTATGCGCATTTTCCCCGAAAAATTTAAAATATTGTCCAAAGGCCGCAGTCGAAAATTTTTTACAAAAATCGCGCGATTTTTTCATTTTTAGTTTTTGTTTTTAAATTTCTTTATGCGCTTTTTCCCCGAAAAAATTTTTATTTTGTCAAAAAATCGCGCAATTTTTTTTTTTTTTTTACAAATTTTTCATTTTCAGTTTGTTTCTGTACATATATTTTATGTTCAAAGTATTTACAACCAAACCAAAATAATCCTTCGCATTTATGGATAAAGACGTACTTACCTTTTCATCAAAGTAATCAACATGAATTACCAACAGTTGTTTGAAAACTCCAAATGGAAAAATTTTGGGCCATTTTTCATATGTTATTTTTTGGTGATTTTTCGTAATGAAAAAATTACCCAATTTTATTAAACCGAATTAAGCCCAAAAATAACGAAAAAAAAACCCAATAAATTTGGGTGTTTTTTCATATGAAATTTAACCCAATTTTGTATGGAATTTTTTCGGGCGAATTTTAATTTTTTTTTTTGGCGATTTTTCTTTGGGCGATATTTCCTACCGCCAATAAATTTCATCGGCTTAAATGAACGGGGGCAGTTGCAGAACAACCCGACCTAACAAAGAAAACACAATAAATTTGGGATAAAATTATTTATTTCTCAACACAATCTCGATACAATTTTCTCAGAGATATTCAGCTCCTTAAAATAGCTCCTTAAAATAGCCATCAACCGCAGACTCCACCTCTTCATTGTTCGTAAATCTCTACCACTGAGCCATTTTTTTCAAGATAGGAAACAAAAATAATCCAAGGGAGCTAAATCTCGCAAATAAGGTGCATGATGAAGCAATTCGAACTTTAATTCATGGATTTTGGTCATCGCAATAGTGGAGTTGTGAACTAATGCACTTGCTTTTTGTCAAATGCGGCATTTTTTCCATAATTTCATCATTAAAATGGTGCAATAAGTTAGCACAATACTCGGCGTTGATTGTTTTTCAATATCGAAGATAAATAATAATAACTAACAAGCTCATTCCAAAAAACAGACGCCGTACAGTGGACCATTTCACGAGAAGGCGTTAAAAAATCGAAAACTTTTGATTGGATCGGAATTTTGATATGCGGCTTTTTGTTTGGTATGTGAGATTTTAGCATTTAAAAACGTAAATATCGACCGATGATAAGGAAGCTATGGCTTAAAATATATTTTAATTTTTAATTGAATTTTAGTACAAAAGTGAAGTTTTAAAAGTTTAAAAAAGGCGTTTTTTCTATAATGTCTCATTTTCAGTTAATTTTATAACTAACACTTTTTTAGAAATTTTACAAATTAAATTTTGTCAGAAAATTCCAAACTTTGGCCCCCGTATACTTTTCAGTTCTAATGTTCACAAGGGCCAAAGGTTGGCCTTTTTTTAAATAGCCCGAGTTAAAATATAATATATTAAGCAGCGAACTTAAAAGTTACCTGATTGATATTGGTTCAAGATAGAGAAGTATCAATGAAAATGTTTTTACTTTAGTTAAACATTTTTTTATTGTCTTTTTAAATATTTCTACATCAATTTTAATTGTAATTTTATAAAATACATAAATTTTTTTATGCAGAAAAACTGTTAACTATATAAATAATCTAACCCATAAAAACAAAGTTTTTATTAAAACTCTTTCTTTCCTTATGCATATGAGTTTTGAAAATCTCCGTGACTGTGCGTGACTTTGCGTGACTATTTTAAAATTAATCTTTGGTCACAACAAGTCTATGGACAAAGTTTCAGACCGATCGGATGAGTGGAAGTGAGGTTTAAATCTCTCCGTGACTGTGTGTCACTATGCGTGACTGTCTGTGACTATGTCAAAGTTAAGGTTTTTGACAGCAAATCTATCGACCTAGTTTCAGATAGATCGGATAAGGGGAAATAGGTTTTAAATCACTCCGTGACTGTGCGTGACTATGCGTGACTATGTCGAAGTTAATCTCTCTTTACAGCAAGTGTATGGACCAAGTTTCATATCGATCGGATGAGGGGAAATGACATTTATAGCACTCCGTGACTGTGCGTGGCTACCCCAAAATGAGTCTGTAGTCACAACAAGACTAAGGGCCAAGTTTCAAATCAATTGGATAAGGGGAATGGGGTTTCCCCACGACAGACAGAGAGATTGAGTTGAAAGAAAGAGTTTAAAAAGATGCGTCTTGAAAGAAAATAGTAATGCCAAATTTGAAAAATAAATTTGTTTGTATACCGTACCATAAATATACAAAAAAAAATTTTAAAAGGTTTGTTCTGATAAATACGGTAATTTTTTTTTGATGTGTAAACATCTATAAGCGCAGGGGAGTAAATTTCAAAAACAGCGTAACATGTAAGCGTAACATGTGAGTCGTAAGACAAAATATGATTGTATTGGTGAAAAAAATATGATATGATAACCTGTTTGAAAATTCAAAATGAAAAATAAAAAATGAAAAAAAATGAAAAATAAAGAATTAAAAATGAAAAATAAAAAATGAAAAATTAAAAATTAAAAATTAACAATTAAAAATTAAAAATTAAAAATTCAAAATTAAAATTTAAAAATTAAAAATTAAAAATTAAAAATTAAAAATTAAAAATTAAAAATTTAAAATTAAAAATTAAAAATTAAAAATTAAAAATTAAAAATTAAAAATTAAAAATTAAAAATTAAAAATTAAAAAATAAAAATTAAAAACTAAAAATTAAAAATTAAAAATTAAAACTTAAAAATTAAAAATTAAAAATTAAAAATTAAAAATTAAAAATTAAAAAATAAAAATTAAAAATTAAAAACTAAAAATTAAAAATAAAAATTAAAAATTAAAAATTAAAAATTAAAAATTAAACAATAAACATTAAACATTAAAAATTAAAAATTAAAAATTAAAAATTAAAAATTAAAAATTAAAAATTAAAAATTAAAAATTAAAAATTAAAAATTAAAAATTAAAAATTAAAAATTAAAAATTAAAAATTAAAAATTAAAAATTCAAAATTCAAAATTCAAAATTAAAAATTAAAAATTAAAAATTAAAAATTAAAAATTAAAAATTAAAAATTAAAAATTAAAAATTAAAAATTAAAAATTAAAAATTAAAAATTAAAAATTAAAAATTAAAAATTAAAAATTAAAAATTAAAAATTAAAAATTAAAAATTAAAAATTAAAAATTAAAAATTAAAAATTAAAAATTAAAAATTAAAAATTAAAAATTAAAAATTAAAAATTAAAAATTAAAAATTAAAAATTAAAAATTAAAAATTAAAAATTAAAAATTAAAAATTAAAAATTAAAAATTAAAAATTAAAAATTAAAAATTAAAAATTAAAAATTAAAAATTAAAAATTAAAAATTAAAAATTAAAAATTAAAAATTAAAAATTAAAAATTAAAAATTAAAAATTAAAAATTAAAAATTAAAAATTAAAAATTAAAAATTAAAAATTAAAAATTAAAAATTAAAAATTAAAAATTAAAAATTAAAAATTAAAAATTAAAAATTAAAAATTAAAAATTAAAAATTAAAAATTAAAAATTAAAAATTAAAAATTAAAAATTAAAAATTAAAAATTAAAAATTAAAAATTAAAAATTAAAAATTAAAAATTAAAAATTAAAAATTAAAAATTAAAAATTAAAAATTAAAAATTAAAAATTAAAAATTAAAAATTAAAAATTAAAAATTAAAAATTAAAAATTAAAAATTAAAAATTAAAAATTAAAAATTAAAAATTAAAAATTAAAAATTAAAAATTAAAAATTAAAAATTAAAAATTAAAAATTAAAAATTAAAAATTAAAAATTAAAAATTAAAAATTAAAAATTAAAAATTAAAAATTAAAAATTAAAAATTAAAAATTAAAAATTAAAAATTAAAAATTAAAAATTAAAAATTAAAAATTAAAAATTAAAAATTAAAAATTAAAAATTAAAAATTAAAAATTAAAAATTAAAAATTAAAAATTAAAAATTAAAAATTAAAAATTAAAAATTAAAAATTAAAAATTAAAAATTAAAAATTAAAAATTAAAAATTAAAAATTAAAAATTAAAAATTAAAAATTAAAAATTAAAAATTAAAAATTAAAAATTAAAAATTAAAAATTAAAAATTAAAAATTAAAAATTAAAAATTAAAAATTAAAAATTAAAAATTAAAAATTAAAAATTAAAAATTAAAAATTAAAAATTAAAAATTAAAAATTAAAAATTAAAAATTAAAAATTAAAAATTAAAAATTAAAAATTAAAAATTAAAAATTAAAAATTAAAAATTAAAAATTAAAAATTAAAAATTAAAAATTAAAAATTAAAAATTAAAAATTAAAAATTAAAAATTAAAAATTAAAAATTAAAAATTAAAAATTAAAAATTAAAAATTAAAAATTAAAAATTAAAAATTAAAAATTAAAAGTTAAAAATTAAAAATTAAAAATTAAAAATTAAAAATTAAAAATTAAAAATTAAAAATTAAAAATTAAAAATTAAAAACTAAAAATTAAAAATTAAAAATTAAGAATTAAAAATTAAAAATTAAAAATTAAAAATTAAAAATTAAAAATTAAAAATTAAAAATTAAAAATTAAAAATTAAAAATTAAAAATTAAAAATTAAAAATTAAAAATTAAAAATTAAAAATTAAAAATTAAAAATTAAAAATTAAAAATTAAAAATTAAAAATTAAAAATTAAAAATTAAAAATTAAAAATTAAAAATTAAAAATTAAAATTTAAAAATTAAAAATTAAAAATTAAAAATGAAAAATGCAAAATAAAAATTAAAAATAAAAAATGAAAAATGAAAAATGAAAAACTAAAAATGAAAAAAAAATAATTAAAAATGAAAAATAAAAATGAAAAAAAAAAATGAAAGATGAATAATGAAAAATAAAAAATGAAAAATTAAAACTAAAAAATGAAAAATGAATAATGAAAAATGAAAAATAAAAAATTGAAAATGAAAAATGAAAACGAAAAATAAAAAATGAAAAATAAAAAATGAAAAATGAAAAATGAAAAATAAAAAATGAAAAAAATGAAAATGAAAAATAAAAAACGAAAAATGAAAAATAAAAAATGAAAAACGAAAAATGAAAAATGAAAAACGAAAAATGAAAAATGAAAAATAAAAAATTAAAACTAAAAAATGAAAAATAAAAAATGAAAAATAAAAAATGAAACATGAAAAAAAAGAAATGAAAAATGAAAAACTGAAATTTAAAATGAATAATGAAAAATTAAAAATAAAAAATTAAATATAAAAAATGAAAAATAAAAAATGATAAAAATAAAAATAAAAATTGGAAAATGGAAAATGGAGAAACAAAATAAAAATGAAAAATAAAAATGAGAAATGAAAAATGAAAAATTAAAATTAAAAAATGAAAAATAAAAAATTAAAAATTAAAAATTAAAAAAAAAATTTTAAATGAAAAACGAAAAATTAAAAATAAAAAACGAAAAACTAAAAATTAACCGGTTAAAATAATAAATAATAATAATAATAAGTGATACGCTTTCTGTTTGCTTTTAATAAAGTGCTATAAAAAAATCTTTAATTACTAGATGTTTACACATCTCCCCTGCGATCGGCCTCACATGATTTTTTTTTTGTGGATTTATACTTAACGACCCCACATTTCTCAGCAAAAGTGTCGTCAAAAATATTTAAGGTGGCCCTTAATAAAAAAAGTGTTCAAACTTTCGGTCTCACCCCCTAGAAATATGCGAATACCAAAAAAACTGAGAAATACAAAGTTTTGGGCCAATCAAAAAACATTTAGTAGTGTGTTTATATGGGGAAAATATGACTATTTTTCAGATTTTACGAAAATTTCGTTCTATTGTTCAATTTTTCCGAAAAGTTGTTTTATAATTCGGCATCAGTGTTAAATTATGCTTTCAAAAAGCTATAAAACTTCAAAATCGAATAATACCTCGCCAAGAAATAGCAAATGCCCCAGACCACTTTTGTGCTAAAAAAAAAAAATTAGCTCATGAAATTTGATGGCATTTTTTTCAACTTTGAGAAATTGATTAAAGCCATAATTTCTTTTTGGTCTCTATAGTTATAAGTACTCAGATATGAAGTATAGTTTTATTACCACGTTGTTAACCTATTGCGCATTGAGACCGAATATAGGAAATTTCTTTGATAAAATTTTGAAAAGTCCTTTTTCAAATTTTAAAAATTTTTCTTAAACAAAATTTAAAAAACAGGATCTAAAACTTAAACGTTTGATTAAATACATGTTACAGATTAACTGTGTGAATTTTTAAGTAAATCCCTGTTCCAGCATTTTTTTAACAAGGATTTTATTTTTGCGGATTTCGAGAAAATGGGATTTTAGTAAAATATTCTGTAAATGTACTCTTTCTAAATTCTTTGTATCAAAAATTCATCACTTTTCTACTTTTAAATGTTATATTTTATCTTAATAGCCTATGGTGTCGGGAAAAAGTAATATCACCCCATTAACCCTTTTGCAATTGGGGGCACATATGACCCCAAGCTAATAAAAGAAAATTTATTCTAAAAATTCAAATATTTTGTAAGTCTTGTTGAATTTTTAGATACGATGCTTAAAATATAATAACCAAATATGTAGAACTTCCGCTCCTAAAATTTGGGATAAATCCGGGAACGTTAACCCATTATTTGCCAAGGCTAGCTTTGGATTTTAAGATATTTTTAAATAAAAATGACCGAAAACGAGTTTTTCTGTTAAACTCGATGTAAACACTATTTAGAATTTAAGAAAAATAATTCGGTTAATTTTTATTTATTTAACCCTTCAGTGCTCCTGGGATCAAAATAATCCTTTGTGATATATCTTTGGTGCAATTATCTGCTTAACTTTTAACCATTTTGTTATAAAATTATTTTATGTATAAAAACTATACATTTTTCTAAATAAAATAAGAAGACCCACAAATGACGCAAAGAATATGAAATACAAAATTAATATAATAATATAAAATTAAAGAAAAGTAATACTTCTTGCAAGTCGTAAGTGATTACAGAAAACAATTTGAATCGCACACTAAATCATCCTTAAATACACCAAAATAAATATAATTAATTTTATATTTCATATTCTTTTGAATAAATTGTCTCTTATTAGCTTTGGGTCATTTGTGGGTCTTCTTATTTTATTTAGAAAAATATAGATAGTTTTTACACATAAAACAACTTTATAACAAAATTGGTTGTTTTAATTTATATTCGCGAGCAATAAACAGATAATTGCACCAAAGATATATCACAATGGATTATTTTACATGCAAGTGCTTCGAAGATTACCATAATTGATTTTTTGTATTTTTGAGATATTTAGAATAAACCTTTTTCTAAGTCTTTTTTTTTGTAGTTTAACCAATTGTTGATTTAATACAACATCGTTTGGTGTTTTTGAAAACCATAAATAATGGTTCATGTTATATAAAAATTTGAATGTTTTCGATTCAATAACGTCCGAATTTATCGCATCCAAATATGATTAAAAACCCCAATTTTCAGATTTTCGGATTACCGTCTTAGGTCGTGAGAGTACATGTGCCAACTTTTTGGTACGGTCTGAAAGCTAAAACTATCCTCTGTCGACTCAAGTGAGGTTTAAAAACATCGGTTGGAGAATGTGGAAAATTTAAGAAAAAATTAAAAGTGGGATATATATATCACATTGATCGTGAAAGGGTTAAAGATTCTTTTCTCAGCTTTAAATGGAAAATAAAACCTCTCAACAACGAAGAAAAACTAAAAAATATTCCGATAAAGATTACTCCCATGGGGAGGCAGCACAATTATAATTATACCTTAACCCCCCCTTAAACAACGCTTTATAAATTTGAGTAAAAATTTTCCTGTTTCTAAAAATATTAAGCAGTTAAACATATACGGTTCCAAACTACATGTTAGGTATTTATTAGAAAAACAATAATATTAATGAAAATCATTAAACAGGTATTGTAAATACTCTCACTTATGGTATAAATTATATAAGGCCATAATTTTTAGCTGGAGAAGATAAAAACAGGATAATTTTATTGAACTCCTTAAATACTTAAACTTTATTCGAGAAAAATTACAATTCATTAACAGTTTATCAATTAAACTAAACATTTACGATTAATGTTATTTCAAATACTTAAAACGGCAACAAAATTAATGTTTCTCTTACACACAATAAACACTTAATATGAACGAAATGTAATAGGAATTTATGTGTTTTGTTTTACAAGAACATTGAAAAGCTTTTAATTAAAACATTATTTTTTGAAAACACCATGACTTTATTAAACAATCAAATAAATAACGACAACAAAAAGATACCCCAGGAGACTTTTCCAGGCAAATTGGGTAGATGTATGTATGTATGAATAATAGAGCAAATTTCATTATAATGAATGCATGCTGAGGGATAGATACCAGTAGTTAGGATAACACGAACACACACAGATCTTTAAATAAAATAATGAATTATTTATACACACTTATATAAAATATATTAAAATAAAATAAATCATAATGCAAATAAGTTCAGAGAGGAGTGACAATAACAACTTTTAAAATTTTACAACATTAATCTTAGCTGGCGTTACAAAGAAACCAATGTTTTCCAATAAGGTGACACAATTATGATTTTTATTTTAATATAATATTGTTTCAATCTAAATGTAAAAAAAAATCTGTCTCATTAAAATAAGTGTCATCCTTATAAAGTCAAATGTTGTAACATAAGGACTCTTATAATCAAGTAAGATTTATTACACGTACTCGTGCCACATACGTACAACATCAATATGTGTTCTAACAGTTATCTCGATTTTTTTTAAGGAAAACAAATACAACAACATTTATATATATTTGCGAGATTGCCTTTTCCTTACCATAAAATCAATGCCTACGGTGGTAACGTAATAACAGGGCATATAAACACCATCCCGAAACATAATTAATAGCGACGTTTTACCAACACCCGAATCACCCAGCATTATAACCTGTTGATATGAAAAATAAAATAAAAAACAAGCAAAAAAACACAAGAAAACAAGAAAAAGCAATATAACATGAGTGTGAATGTATGTATAAGTATAAATGGTATTTGATTTCTTTGTGAGTGTGTGTAGGTTCGTGTTTGTTTAGAACCCAAATCATTGACAATATAAATACGTTTTATAAAAGAAAAAAGTTTTTTAAATAAAAAACAAAAAAAAAAAAAATAAATTAAAACGTAATATCAGCAATAACAACAACCACAACAATTTATCAGCCATTGTGTATTTTTTGACTCAAATGCTGTTTATCGAAATCTGAAACAAATTTGGATTTGACAAAGATTTGCAGAATCTAAGATCTAAGACTGTTTTTTGACATTCTTATTGGTTTTTATTCAAACAATCATTTAGGTTCTTAGAAACGAGAGATTGAGAGAATTATATCCTATACAAAAAGCAATTGATATAAGGATTTATATTAAATAAAAAAATAAAATAAGATAATAATAGTTGGTCCATACCAACTAAACGATACTCTATACCAAAACTTAAAAACTTTATTTAAAGTTAGTTTGATTTTCAATAATTATTAAATTATATAAAAAAAAATCTTTATATGCCTCATACAAATAATTTTGTTTTGTTTTGTAGATACAGTTTTGGTCAGAACAAAAGCAGCCAAAATCACTACAGACCTTTCTTGTTGTTATTGTTGTTTTTCAACAATCTTCTTTATCATGTCTTACTCTTTATAACGTTACAAATCAAAAGACAAAACTAAAATTATAAACTAAAAGAACTGTTATATATTAAAAAAAAAAAAAAACTGAAAATGGCACTATTTTAGTTGGACAAAACAAAAGCAACTCTAAGAAAGAACAAATTGCATTGTCTCTATTTTCAATTTTAAAGGCTTATTTTTGCATTCTCTTTTAATTTAATTTAAGTTGACTAAGTGATAAATACTCCGAAAACTCAAAAAATTAAATGAGGATTTTTCGAATGGAAATAGTCAAATAGAACTAGGTAAAATGCATAATATAGATAAATTTATAATATTTCGGCTTATAAAAAAATTAAAAAAAAACTTAATATTTTGTACAACAATATTGTTAGATAGATATGTTTATGGACTGAAGAAACGTTATAGTGTTTCGACTTTCTCAAAAAGTCTTTATGGCGTCTCATTCGATAACCTTATTAGTATAAGGGTTTTAATGTTTTTGCACAAAATTATTCACACCGAGAAACCCCTATATCTTTATGATCAAAAACAGTTTCTCTGGATCTAGAAGGGGCAAAAAACATATTATCTCTATGCGTCGCACAGTGGCCGAAATACCCAATCTAGCGGCGCTTTGTTAATAACTTCAAAAACATAAAAAATAATGAATGATTTTTTTTTTTAAATTTATATATATTTAAATATAACCCATTCATAAAATTTTAAAATTTGTTTGTTTTTTTTAAGTATATGGGTAATTCCATACATAAATTTTTACCCATATGTAAAATATAAAAAAATTTAAAATTTCATTACACAAGTAAATTAAAAAAATGGTTTCTGCTTCGTATTTTTTTACAGTTTACAAGAAAATAAATAAAAAAAAAACTATTCAGAGTCGGAGCTTTCAAAATTAAGGCTGTCAGATAGATCATTTATATTTAAAAGAAGCTGCTTGACCTCATCATCTATTTTGATGTGTTTTTTTTTTTGGCGTATTTCGAGGTACTTTTAGATTTCGATGTAATAAAAGGATCCGACGAAACCAATAGAGCGTGAATTAAGTCTTCCATTGTATGCAATCTCGAGTCTTTTCGCGTGTGGTTCAGCCTGTAACTGCGAAAATCTTTATTTCTTGCCTCAAGTGCCTCTTCTGACATCATTCCTATTGGTAGTGAAACTTTTTCAATAATATCTGCTCCATGTATTAAAATTTTATGTACAGATGGAGTCATATAAAACCAAGGGTATTCGGAAACAAATATTTTTGCTGTTTCCCAGGCATATAAGCGAAAAGCCTCTACATTAACTGCATAACCACATGCCATTGTGCGCAATATTAAACCAAACCTTTTTATCAGTTCCACTTGTACGCCAGTTACTATAGAGGCCAAGGTTGGCTGTTCGAAAAATATTCTGGCTGTATTTCCTGTGTTTCTATTCCCCGAACCTGTTGTTGGAATGTCCACCAATATACCCATTTGTTCTCTTAGCTCAAGTTGAATTTTTCTTTTGGTTTGTTGAGCAATTTCTTTATTTTCTCCACGAATTTGCCAATTTTTTATCGGTATTTTGTAGGCGATATGAATTACACACTCGAAGCACCGTATCCAAGCATGAAGTGTCGACAATCCATATTCGTATAAGTGGTTTTGTCGCTGCCTCAGTTGAACTAAATTTAGATTGTTCATCAATTTTGGTGTCGCCCCACATATTCCAGAAGCCAGAGATGATGACTCCGCTATGGTATTAAACACTTTTCCATCGATCATGGTCAAATAAAATTCGTGTGTTACTTCAAAAAAACTCAATTTTGTCGGCAGAATCTGTGCAATTTTTCTATTTACATTTTCTACCTCAGCTCTAACTAAATCCGCTGACTCTTTTTCAAATATTATTTTAATGGGTCTGCAGAACCGAGTTGAAGAAGTCCGATTATTTTGCCATAGCATTGCAGGTCCTTTTTTAATTTGTAATGGAACAATACATACAGCAAATAAATGCTCATCAATTGTTCCAGTATCAGAAACACTGAAACGTTGACGGTAAGTAGAGTGCCCACTGCTACCGTCACAGCCCCATTTAAATATTGCTTTTATGCAATCGTTATTATTGCCTATAGTCATGAGATCTTCAAAAGCTTTTGAAAAGCCTTGTATTATACGTGCAACTGTATGGTCTACGAGACTTTGCAAACCAACTTCAGCTGAACGTTCAGTTACGTGTATGTCACTGGGGTAACACTCTGTTTTAGTTTTAGCCAAAATATCATAGCTTGGATAAATATTGCAGTTTCGTTCTTTGGCGCCAGATTGCATCAGCTTGTATGACCTTTTTGAGAATCCAGCATCAGTATAAAGAGCTAAGGCTTCCTCAGGTGAATACGGAATAGGGGTTTTTGGTTCAGAGTTTACAGATTTAAGCATTTTTGGAGCTATTTCAGATTCTGAGCATAACTTTGAAACAACCTATGAAGCGCTTCTTTTCCCAGCCTTGCAAAGGCTCACGCTCGCCGCTATCATTAACTCTTGGTTCGGTGTTTCATTGGCGATTGAAGCAATTTTTTTTTTTGAGTCTTGCTTGTGCACTCTGAAAAAGGTTTCTCTTTACGTTGGGCAACGGCTGGCTTAGGGAAAATAATGTCTTTATCCAACCACATTTTATTTCGCTTTTCGAACACTGCCAAAATTCTTTGACTCTCTTTCCACTTTTGTACAAGTTTGCTAATAAAATTTCTTAATTGTTTTTGAATTTGTTGGTATTGTTCTTCGCTATATTTCGAGCGATCAATGATATTGGAAAATACATGATTTTCAACCATTAAAAATTTTTTTGTTGCCACTGGTTCACTATGCCATATTACAAAAACGGTTTGTTTAGATTCTGCCATTGTATCTTAAAAACGAAAAAAATCAAAACTTAGCAAAAGGTAGCAGCCTAAACAAACTATGGAAACAGTTAATCGAATCCGGTCGAATCCACCCTACTTTTATTCCACACAAAATTGGATTTCATATCTAAAAACACTTTCACAATGGACATTTTCTTTTACCACTGTTAAGCATTAAAACATACAATCACAGATCACAAACTATTTTTTTATTTAATACATACCTTTTAATTAAAATGAAATCGCAAATATTATTAAAAAATTAAATATTTAATTTTTTGCTGTCAACAAAATTGCACTTGAAAAAATCTCAAAAATAGTTATTGACTTGTTGAAACATGTGTTAAGTTTGAATGCTCACAGCTGTACGAATATAATTAACAAAACAAAAAGGAAAACTGAAAAAAGTCCGTTAGGGTTTAAATTTAAAAAAAAAGAAAAAAATTTGCCGAATTCTGAATTTTAAAATTTCGCTAAAGCGCCGCTAGATTAGGTATTTCGACCACTGTCCGTCGATGCCTTGTGTCAGAACGGCAATTTTTCATAAACGCCACACGTCTTTGGAACGCAAATCCACACAACCAACAATTAGTTAGCAACGCGATTCATTTTAAGAAATTTTTGTTTAGTTACTTTGTTTAAATATATTTAATTTTCATTTTTTTAAATTCATGAATTTTAATAATTTCTTGTATTTATTTTATTTCATTTTAAATAAGTTATAAATTTTTTTTTTTATTGTATTTTAATTTTGTGGCGAATTTTTTAACGATGAAAATCCTGTACTTTAATTATAAGACATGTCTTGTTGTACAGGAAATTAATAAAGAAATAATTAATTATTCTTGGTAAATAAAGAGAATTAAAAAAAAAATTTGTAAAAACATTGCATTTGGTGGGAGCACCACGGAAGACAGATGAAATGACAGACCGTCACATAGTACAAATTGTTCAAAAATTTCCATTTAAATCATTAAAAATTATTTTTAATGAGTTAAATATAAATAAAGATTCAAGGACTGTTCGTCAGCGAATATTAGAAGCAGGTTTCCGAAGATTCAGGCCAGCAAAAAAAAAAACACAGCTCACTAAGAAACATTTGGCAAAAAGTTAGAAGTTATTTATTTTAATTCTATTTCGTTAAAATGCTTAACATATCGATATTTCTAGGCTTCATTTTGTACAAAAATATTAAAACTGGACTCTTGAAAAATGGAAAACTGTTTTATTTAACGACGAGTCAAAATTTAATTAGTTTAAAGTTGGAAGCACAACTGCGACGAACGACAAATTTTTCGTGTATATGAAAATGCACACAATCAGTGCCTCGAACGAAATACGTAGTGCGTAACGAGCTCTGCGATAGGTTTATTTCTATTTCTTACGCCGACTAACGTGTAGAGTGGCCGTATTTTATTTTAGTTTTTCAAATGTTTTAATAAATAAAGTTATTTTTGTCTTTCAGAATTGTTTTATATTTAATTTATAACTTATAATAAAACCTATTTTTAATTATATAATTTTCTTTTACATAGTTTTTTGTTAATATTTATTCTTTTTCGTTTAGTGCTTCTTTTTTTTTAAAATATGGTCACACTATCAGCTACAACATGTAAACAAAAATGACAAAAAATTTATTTATTAATGAAAATTTATGTAATTTTTTCAGACTTAAAAAATTAAACGCTGCCGTACATAAATGA
Organism: Cordilura impudica; assembly: GCA_963682025.1. Taxonomy (NCBI): domain Eukaryota; kingdom Metazoa; phylum Arthropoda; class Insecta; order Diptera; family Scathophagidae; genus Cordilura; species Cordilura impudica. Next base: position 42,623,636 of record OY821519.1, on the reverse strand, counting down.
AGGCTTTTCCCATCGCACAGTGGGCCCTTTTAACTTTTTTTGTTGCAGAAATCATAACTTTTAAACTAATTAAGGTATTTTGAAAGATGAGGGTGGTAGGTCCACAGGGGGGCTTCAAAGTTCAATATTATTTTGGTGCTAATATTACATGTTGCAAATATAAAGAAAATGTGCTGAAATTTGGAACTTAAAATGTTTTTGACCCAGAGACGAACCCTACTTAAATTTGATGGAATCGGCCCATGTTTGAACCTAGTCCCCATACAAATTTTCTTCAAAATTGGTTTTGATGCCACTGAATGTATCAAATGTTTGGACCTACTCCCCGCACAAATTTTCTTCAAAATTTGGTTAAAATGCCACAAAAGGTGACAAATTTGTTAATTTCTGTATTATATTTAAAAAATTTACAAAAATAGTGCAAAAAAACACTCTAAGATTTTAACGAAATCGGACCACTTTTGGACCTATTTTCCCGATTTTTTTATGTGTAAACATCTATGCGCTCAGGAGGGAAGGGGGGGGGGGTAAAATCCAATTTCACAATACAATCACAAAAACAGCGTAAGAGAAAAACGGTGTGTGGTATATGTAAGTGTATTGGTGTGTTTAGTAAGCAGAACCGCCGAGTTCGCTGCCTGCTTAGCAAAATCACAAATCTTTTTCGTTAATTTTAAATATTCAAGCTATTGACCGCTAGATATGCTGTGAGTTTAACATGTTCACAAACTTACAGAGTTGTTTTTTTTTTAATTCAAGTATATATTTGCTATTGACAGAACTTTTTAGTATGCAGAACCGCCGAGTTCACTGTGTGTTTAGCAAAATCACAAATCTTTTTCGTTAGTGTTATTCAAGTGTATATTTGTTATATATAATATATTTCATACTTTCTGAAATACAATTGGAAAAGGTGTAGATGTTTACACATCACCCCAGTGATCGGACTCACATTGATTTTTTATTTACAAAGAAAAACACCCAAAGTTGACAAAATTCCAAATTTCACATTGAAATTTTGTTAATTAACCACTCAAACGACTCATTATTTCAAATACATATTGTCTAAATCCGAAAGTTTATAAAAAAATACGACTCTAATATAACGTGTTAAACTAATATTAATTTTTTTTTAATATTACAGATACGCATCTTTGAAATATTTTTAATATTAATATATTAATGATATAGATATTAAATTATTTAGTATATTTTTTTTATTAGTTAGTTCTCTTTAAAATAGTCATTAATATTGGGAGCGATATCTAATAGACTTAACATATCGGAGCTATATTTATGTTCTTCCAAATCTTTTCGAGATCTTACGTGTCTTCGTGATGGAATTAGTGGGTCTGAAAAGACCGCCAACATATTGAAAAGGCCCTCATTATTTGTTGTTTTAAATTTCGTTGCTTTAAATCTTTAAGCGCAAATTTTTTATTATGTTAAATTCTTTTTTTGAGCTGGCATCAGGTCAAAACATTCCAATTGGTGCAAAATACATATATTGTAAATTTATCGACCTTTAAAAAATAATCTATGTAGCGCAAGCAAATTTTGTTTTATTTTTTTTATTTATTTTTTTTTTTTTTGAGTGTAAATTTCTAAGTATATTGAACTCATTAACAAAATTTTAACACTGAAAATTTTGGGCTGCTTAAAAATAATTCAGGTAGCGCAAGCGAATTTTTTATTGTGCTGAGTTCATTAATAAATCTGCAGTTTTTATTATTGCCAATATATAAAAATTACAAAACATTAACAATCTTCTAAAAACACTTCGCCATCCTATCAAAATCAAAAAAAATATTAAAAAAATTAAAATTTCTGTTTTCAAGCACCACAAAATGTTGTGAAAAATAAGATACAAATCGGCAAAAATTTGGTAATATTTGGTATTTTATAGCCTTTCAAATAAGCCATGTAACTTTAAAATCGATTACTTTTTCACTGAGTTATGGCAAAACACGTGCACCCATATACAGTGTATGTCAAGATGTTTTTACAACTTTATGGTTCTTGCGTGCAGATAGGCAAGTATATGCAGCCAAGTTCACTTTAAATAGTTAGAGTATTGTATTAGTGAACCATTTTAGGTAATATCTAGTAAAGACATTTAAACATTTTTAGTTCTATTCTATCAAAATATAAAAAACTACCAAAATATTGTATATTTGAAAAGAAAGCGGATATTTTTCAAAAAAATTTCCGCCTTTTTCTAAAAATTCCAACTTTGCGGAGCTCTATCATCCATAATTTTTATCCGATTTTAAAACCGTTTATTGGTTTTTAATCTGTGAGAAATCCTCTATCCTATACATTCATTGATTTTACTGAATGCTTCTATCACATATTTGATTTTAGCCACACTATTTGGGGAAAGTCGCCACTGTGCATCGTGAACATGATGTTTACAATTGTAATAACTCGTACAAAGTTAAAAATTCTTTCCAATATTTATTTATATAAATTACAAACAACTTCAAATGACGTTACAGCTGTTATGTGAATTCGTCGTAATTGTATTTCATTCGACAAATTTACGCAATGAATTGTTGCCGACAAATTCTTCGAGCTGTGCGTAATTCGTCGTTCGGCGCAAGTATCGTTTAAACCCACGCTACTGCAAGCCAACTGTTAAGTATGGAGGCAGATCAATTATAATTTGGACATGCTTCTCTGGTTTTGACATTGGACCCTTCCACGAAATCGACGGATTAATGGACAGATATAAATACAGAGACATTTTTGCTAATGTTATGATGGCACACTCCGAGTGGGAGATGCCGCTACGTTGCAAATTTTGTATTGAATACCACTACTATACAGCCTTTCACTTCTCTTCTTCATATTAAAAGTTTTGCTGTTGTTTTCTATTTCTTAACATCGTGGTAAGTACAGACTCAACATCATTGAACAAATATCACATAATTCTTCGTAATACAAACATATGCATGTGTACAAAATGCTGATAACTGTGAAAATGTTGATAACTGTAAAAAATCCTTTATATTTAATACTTGATTTCCAATAGATTTTTTTTATTGCAAAACAACAATATTGATCGAGTAAATAAAACATTTTTAAATAATCTTATACATTTGAAAAAGAATTTATATAAAAAAAAAAAACCATAAGACAGTTATAGAAATTTTTTCTGAGAAATTAAATATTTACCATACTCGTATGTACAATATACATAGAAGGGTGTGATAAATTTTCCCTAAGCAATAAAATTCATGTAGAATAAAAAGAAATTATTTAAAGACGATGAAAACTTTAAATATTACTAGCAGATTTCAGCCCTCGAAATTCGAGCGCAAATTCTAGGAAATTTTATTTTTTCATTAAATAAAGACTCTAAAAGTATGCTAATCAATTTTAGCCAATTCACAAATCAACACAAAAAACAAACTCATTTTTATTACAAACACATTAACAATTTAATAAACACACACATAGCATTGTATAATTTTTGTATGTGTTAAATGCAATTTACTCAAAATAAAGAAAAAAAATTTAAAAATCTGTAAATCTGCAAATCGGCTGAAAAGAAATAGCTTTCAAATAATATACTTTTGGTCAAAATCGGGATAAAACGGTAGAACAAAACATCAGTCACAAGAAATGGCCTAGCGTATTAATATTATAGATAAAAAAATCTAAAAAAAAACATTTTGAATTACGAAATTTTTACCATTGACACACTGGGAATTTTACTAGGTTTTTCAAAATTATAATGGATCGTTTTTCCTTAAATTTTTTGGTCTACAAGCCAAAAACCGCAATATGGCAACTATAAGTGCCGGATGAAGTATTCATACATTTACAATTAGGAGAATCCCACGAATTATGCAACAACGTAAAGGTCTGTTACAACGATTTTAGATCAACGTGTTTGTATAAATTTGATCTTCCGTAATTATATTCCTTTTGGAACTTATATTTTGAGATGAACCGTCAAATCAAAGAAATCGGTGCTGATAAGAGAAAAATTATCCAAAAGCTTAGAACAAAGAGCAAATGTTTATGTGAAATAGCTGGATTCGTTCAAAACTACGAACTCACCAATTCAATATTATCAAAACCCCATTTCAGCCGCCCCTCCAAACTAATTTAGCGTCAAAGTGGAAATATTTTGCCGTCAGAAAGTCATTAATTTCCGATGTAAATAGATAAAAAGCAAATGAATATCAAAGCAAGGCTCAAGAATTTTGGATGAAAGCAAGTCTAGAGCGCTATACTATACCGTTTACCATGCGTTGAGAAACCCTATCTCTTATATCCAACTAATTGGATATAGAAAATGAGCATAAACCAAATTTGAGTGGCATTCGGATATGAAAAAGTTCATATCGGATGTTACATTTATATGGGGACTAAGTCCAAAAATGGACCAATCCTGGTCATATTTCGTAAGGTCACTTATTTATTGCAAAACCAAATTTGAGAAAAAACTGTGCAATATTTTTGCTTCTTGATAAATCTAGGTGAATATCGGGAATCAGCTTCATATGGGGACTATGACTTAGAGTTGTCCTGTTTAGCGATTTATATTATTATTTGCTCTTATTAGAGTAGGTTTAATAACTACGTGACTTTTTCAATGAAAGACTGTTTTTTTTAGCAAAAATTATATTTCTCAATCCAGACTCTATCACAAATAACTATGTGCAATTTTTTTTTATACATGGAAACTCAACCGACTTATATGTACAGCATTGCCATAATAACAAATTTTCTAAATTATTAAAACTCCTAAAAGTATGCCATCTACTACTACAAACAACTCAACACATAACCCAGTTGACAAAAATGTTAAACGTAAATTAAACGAAACGTCGCCTGAATACCCAAACACAACGGGGGCGACAGATTTGGTTGGAAGTGTAGCGGTAGGAGACTTAATGAAGATGATGGAGGCTGTAATGAAAGACAAGCTTAAGAACTTATCCACTAAACCTGATATCGAAGGCATTAAAATTCAGATAGATGATGTAAATAATAAATTTGAAAAAATTAAAAAAGAAAATGAATCGCTTAAACTTCAATTAGAACAGATGAAAAATGATAGACAAAAAGATCACCAACAAATTCAACGAATTGTCAACCAAGGTAGAAAAAAGAACGTTATATTCAAAGGAATAATGAAGAATGGGTCGCCAAGAACGTCAGCGGAAAATGTATGTAAGGAAGTTTTGAAGCTAAATGATGTTCAAATTAATTCGGCACGAGTCTTATTCACAAGTGATGATAAAATTAGCGTAATTGCGGAAATGGCTACGGAAAGAATGGCGGATAAAATATTTAAAAACCTTAAGAACCTAGCGGGGTCGAGAATAAAAGTTGAAAGAGACTTAAATGAAGAAAGACAACTCGATAGAAAATTGTTGATGTTGGTAAAAACAGAGATTTTAAATATTGATAAAACTCATAAAGTATTTGTTAAAAACGATTCAATAAAAATTGGTGTCAACTGGATGAAATGGAATGAAACCATGAACTAATGTGCGGCGAAAATACAGCTCAAGAAATCTTAACTGATATGTATGGTGATAAATTTAGTACATTAACATTAAGTTATGAAAGTCTTTTAGAAAAATTTAATCTACCAAATCAAAAAAACTAATTAATAGCAATATATGTAATAATAATTCGAATTCTGCAAATTCTTTAAACCTTAATATTTTGTCATACAATATACACGGCCTTGAAAATAAAGTTCTAAATGTTGATTTTTTTAATTATATAAAGTCATTTGATATTTTTGTACTTCTTGAAACTCATTTAAATCATGAAAAATCTTTAAATTTTAATAAATACCTAAGCGGATATGAATTATTTTGGACACCTGCTACAAGAGTTAGTAATTATGGTAGAGCTATTGGTGGATGTGCTTTAGGAGTAAAGAAGGCGTTATCCAAAATGAATTTTAAATATTCTTTTATTAATTTACATGATATTACCATTATAAATATCTAAATAAATTCTTCAATAATTAATTTGATACCACTTTATATGAGAAGCGCTGTATGGAATGATGAGTTCCAAAATATTAATTTACTCTTCACAGAAAACAACATAGTTAATCCTGTTATTATAGGCGATCTAAATGTGAGAATTGGCTTACTTCAGAGAAAAATTGATGATTTAATTCAAACAAACTTTCCGGCGGGCACTGAGGAAAGAAAATCTAAAGATATTTTTATAAATGAAAAAGGAAGACAATTTGTACAGCTGTGCTACGATCACGGTTTGGTTATAATGAATGGCAGGACAAAAGGAGATATTGAAGGAGAATTTACTTTTTCAAGTGAAGCTGGAAAATCCGTGAATGATATTTGCGCTGTCTCTCAAGAGCTTCTTAAAAATGTCGATAAGTTTTGTGTGGAAAATCATTTATGGTCTGACCACTTTCCCATTGTTCTTACGTTAAAGATTAAGACTAATATCACTAATAGCATCACTGCCAAATTATTACCAAAACTACATTGGAGAGAAGACTACAAATCAAAGTACCAAGCTGTGGTAAAAAATGTACTACAGTCAACAAAAACACAACAAGAAAAAGAGTATATGAGCTTTGGTGAACTAACTAAAGTAATAAAGAATTCATATGGTAAAATATATAAAAACGGGTTTAAAGTCCCTCAAAAACAAAAGTGGTTTACTATAAAATGCTACAATGCAAGAAATACTTCCTTTAAAAGACTTCAAGAATATAGAGACAATGAAAGTAATGAAAATAAGGACAAGTATCTGAAAGCTAATAAAAAATATAAAGAAGTATGTCGTGAAGCCCAACAAAGTTATAGCCAAAAACTAGTTGAAAAAATAGAGAGTGTGCAAACCAGCAAAGATTGGTGGAAAATTGCCAAGGAGATACGTAATGATGATTTACCAACAGAATTAGCTATTCAGGCAGAAGACTTTAGGATTTATTTCAAGCAATTGTTAAACCCGATCCAAAATATAGTAGAAATGCAATATGCATACTTTTATACAAGTAATTATGATTTGGACAAGATAATATCAGTATCAGAAATTAAACAAGTGCTGAGTAAAACTAAAACTAATAAAGCTCCAGGAGAAGATAGAGTTCCGTATGAGTTCTATAAAAATGCACCAGACGAACTGTTGGAAGAGATAACAAAAACTTGTAATGTATTATTTGATCGATGCAGTGTTGATGATTCGTTTAATTTGAGTATTATTTATCCAATCTATAAAAAAGGCGATACTTCATTACCAAATAATTATCGTGGTATATCATTTATGAACTGTTTACCGAAACTTATGATGGGATTAATAAATGAAAGACTCTCGAATTGGGTTGAACGTAACAACATTATGAATGAATTCCAAGCAGGATTTCGTAAAAACTATTCTACAGCAGATAATATATATAATTTAACATCTATGGTGCATCTGAATTTTGCGAATAAAAAGAAAACATATGCCTTTTTCGTAGATTTCAAAGCAGCATTTGATAAAGTGTCAAGAAATGCTTTAATTTATAAGTTGCATACATTGGGTGCCTCATCAAAAGTTGTTAAGTTTATAGAATGTATCTATGAAAAAACGCGGACATCAGTTTGAACAGGTAGTGAGCTATCAAAGTCATTTGCTACAGAAAGTGGTGTAAAGCAGGGGTGTTTGCTATCACCTTTACTATTTGCCTTATACCTTAATGATTTGCATGATTGCTTAGAAGGTGGAATATACGTTGAAAACATTAACATAAGATTGTTATTATATGCAGACGACATAGTGATTTTAGCAGATGATGTAAAAGTGCTGCAGAAAATGATCCAAAAACTTGAAGACTATTGTAAAACATGGAATGTTGAAGTAAACTTGGATAAGTCAGAAATTATGGTTTTCAGAAAAGGGGGGAGATTGTCTAGTAAAGAAAAATGGTATTTTAATAGCCAAGAAATCAAAATAGTTTCAGAATACTGTTACCTAGGAGTTTGGATTACACCAAAAATGGTATTTACGAAGCATATTGAACAAAGAAACATAGCAGCAAAAAATAGTATCAACTTAACATGGCAAAACTTTTTAAATAAAAGCACAATATCAATTGCTTCTAAATGGAAATTATTCCTTGCAGTATGCAGGTCAGTGCAATCGTATGCAGCCCAAATATGGGGGTTTACAAATTTTGAGTATGTTGATAAGCTACAAATATATTTTATAAAGAAAATCTTGCGGCTCCCAAGCTTCACACCAACTTATGTGTTATTATCCGAAACAGGTATGGAAAATGGTCATTTATACACCTTAGATCTACATATGAGATATATCAACAAAACCCTGTTTGATTACGGAGAAAATCGGTTGCCTTATCAATTTTCTAAACTATTGATTCAAAAAAATCTGCTTTGGGTAATTGAACTTAACAAGCTCGGATTAGAATTTGAAATTAATTGGACAGAAGCGAACATTAATAAACAACAATGGAATAACAATAGAAAAAACCTTTTAATCTCCTTAAAGTCAAAATATCAAGAGCAAATTTGCAACAAAAAGGCTCTAACAACCAGGATACATTCAAAACTAAATGCAATTGAAGGGAATAAATACATATCTAATGAAATTAAACTAGAAAATATAACTTGGATTTTTAAAGCACGAAGTGATTTGATAAAATTAAATGGTAACCGCTTTGAAACGAATTTGTCTAAATTATGCTCTTTATGTAATTCAAGGGAAATTGAAAATATAGAACACTTTCTTGGTCGTTGTAAAACGCTAAAAGAATTCAGAATTATGTACTTCAGTAAAGCTTACCTTACAGAAGACGAAATCTTAAATATATTAAATGGTGTAAATACAAATTGGAATCTCTTAGCAAATTATATAAAAACATGTATAAATTACAGAAACTTTTTGATAACTGAGTTTAATACATAAAAACATTTATCTCGATTAGGAAATTAAATTTTTATATTATAAGCGGCTGACGACGATAGTCAGAGTCGCATATGGTTATTTTTGCCTTTTATTTTATTTTTAACTTTTATTTTATTTTGTAATTATTTTATATATATTGCTGAAAATAAAATAAATACTACTACTACTACTACTACTATATGAATAAAATTATCTGTTTTGGAGTATTCATAGTTGAAGGGTTATAGTGCGTTTACATCTAAGCAAAATCTAGTAAATACGAGATTTCGAGCACAATCTAGCTCATTTTTACTAGATTTCCCATACAAAACAAAATCTAGCTCGTTACTAGATTTTAGCAATACCTCACAAAATCTTGTCAAACTTGGACACTACCAAATGATACTACTGTGTTTTTTTAATATTGTAGTAGAAAATTACAACGCAGTGACTGAAAAATTGGCATTTAAAAACAAAAAAAAAAGCAAACACGTTGAATAAAAATGAAATAAAATATTAATTAATAATAAAAATGACGAATCTATAGTAAAAAAAAAAATATTTAGTGATTGAAAAGTTATAATTTTCTCTACTTATATGTGCCCATTCGAATCTGTTTTTTAATAATTGTTCAAACAATACATTTAACAATTTCTGTTTTTTTTTTCGCAAAATTTCTATTTCAGCTTGTACTATTTTCATTCTTGATGCATAATATAATAGTTAATCCTCTGCCTTTTTGAATTTTCCATATTTCCATTTTCATATTTGTTTTTTTATTTTTGTATTTCTAGCTTATATGTTTTATTTTAATCAGCTGTTTATTGTTGTGGAAACAAAATCTCACAAAATGTCAAAAATGTTAGATATAAACGGTATAGATTTTGGAATAGATTTCAACTAAAATCTACTAGATTTTCCTTAGATATAAACGCACTATTAGTTAGTTAAACGGAAGCAACGATTTTTGATTATAATAGGGACTTTTTTTCGTTTATAATTGCTATCTTTTTTTTTTTTTTTTTGCCAATTATAAAATCAAAAACAAATGCTTTAATGCAATAAGTCCTATCTGCCATGAAAACGTTTAAGTGGAATATAAAACACATTTTGTAAAAAAAAACTTAAAGGTCGATTGAATAAAATGGTTTTTTGCTCTTGCCGAACAAATGTTTTTTTTTTTTTTTTTTTTTTTGTAGACAGACAATGCATAATCTGTTTTATAAATGGTATAAGCACAGAGTGGTTCAGGACATAAAAAGAAATGGTTTCGAAAATTTATTTTTTCTTAGTGAAACAAAATGAAATACAAAAAGTAATTTTAATTTACTTACAACTGTATACTACACAAATAACTTACGTGTTGTAATTGTGAAAATTTTATGGTATTTGAATGAAAATTCAAAAAAGCAATTACAATTAAAATTAAAAATTTGCCAACAGCAGTGCATATAAACTCATTTCAAGCTCTTCAAAAAAATAATTCAAGAGCTTGTATATCTTAATTTTAGTTCAACTTTTCCTTTCCGATTCTTGATATTAAATTCGGAATAACACCGGTCTTTATTTCTATTTTTTCGAATTTGTATCACGGCAAGTACTGAAAATATTTCATTTGGTCTCAAAAGACGACACAAAATTTTTAAGCACGACTGGTAAATTTTTAGCCGTGCCTCAAGGCACTCTTTATTTTTACTTAACTGCTTGACGTAAAGGATTGTGTTTTGTTTTTTTTTATGGCATATATTTGATTTGAATTTATTGAGTCACACAATTCTTAAACTTATTCAAGCATTAAAAGGTGTCAGACTTTTCAAAATGGTCGAAGTCAACTTCAAACAAAAAAATTTTAAACCAAATTGTGTACAAATGGAACTTAAAAATTTATAAAAAGAAAATAATAAATAAACCAAGGTTCAGAAAATACACACATCAAACACACAATGTTCTGTACTAAAGCAGCCAGCATATTTTTATTTTCATATCAATTATGTGTGTTTCTAAATTTTTTACGGTGCCGAACACAATCATGACTGTGTTTCGTTTAAATATTTCGTTGTGTATACGAACATGTTTCTATCATGTATTTTTTGTTTCGAACACACATAAACCACAAAGATTCGAGTGAAGCCAAGAATCATATATAAATGAGGATGAGCAAACTGAAATTTGTTCATCATAAACTAACTGACCAAGAGTGGCTCAGAATGTTCATGTGAACATTGAACATATTTATGAACAAGAGTGGCAGAACTCAAAATGTTCATGAAGAAGAAGAGTTGCGAGAGCAGCCATTTTGAGGATTGCCAAAGAAGTGTTTAAAAATAGAATAAAGGAAAAATGTAGTAGGAGAAAATTTGAAACTGGAATTGTTAAAAAAGAGGTATATATTATATATTATAATTTGTAATAAAAAAATATATGATTCTTGCTTGTACATTAAACTATTTATTAAAGTGAGTGCAAAACGAAAAAAAAATAATTAAAAAAAAATTAATTAAAATGAAACAATAAGTTGGGGTTTCTAAAAATAGATGGATAAATTGATTGCCTTGGGAAAATTTTATTTTATTTAGTTGATTGTTTTCTTTTAAAATAAGAGTTAATTTAAGAAGAAGAAAAATTTATTAAAAACGTAATGTGTGGTGGTTGGTGATAGAAATGAGTGGAGAAATGTGTTGAAAGATGTTAAATAAAACGTCTTATTAAAAAGGTAAACAAATTTATAAATTATTTTTTCTTAATACTATAAAAATATGCAATAAAAAAAAAACATAAAAAATTTGTTTTTTATTTTTGCAAAAATTTTAATAATGTTAAAAAATTTACGATAATTTTGTATATCCTGTCAACTTGGAAAATATTAAGATTTCTTAGTATTATATCGCAGAGTTTGAAATTGGTTTTGTCTTTTTCAGATATCGTTGAATTCTAATCAGAATTGATATTTAAATAATTTATAAAAAAACGTGTTGTTCATAGAAATGAGTAAATTGAAATGAGTGTTTAAAAAGATTTTAAGTAAAAGCTATTTTTCGTATTAAATTATGAAAATTAATCTTTCCATGTGCAAAAAAACAATATAAAAATTATTTGCTATTTTTTCCATCATATCCTGCACAACTCCGAAATTGATGAGATTTTGTGTTTTCATTAGAAAATAGTTCAGATAAAATTTAATTCGCAAAGTTTAGATTTTTCCTTTTTTTATACATTGGAAACTTTTACAAAATTCTAAATTTGCAAATTGATTTTTAATAATTTCGCGTTAAGTCCTAAAATTATTTTTTTTTGCGAAATCACTCTTTGCTGTGTTCTCTAACGAAAGATAACAAATTTGTTTAAAAAAATTAATTTCACAACAAAATAGGCGAAAAAAAAATTTTTTTAAGCATGCCAAAACAATGGAAATTTCTGTACCAGAGTTGATTAAAGCAACAAAAATTGAAGATGGTAAAAAATTAAACGTGTAAAATCTTAACCGTTATTTAAATATTTAAAGTTTCTGGCATTTGAACTGTTTTTTAAATACAATTGTATTTTTCAAAGTTTTAATTTTACAATTATTTACTAGTGTATCCCAGCACTCGAAATTGGAGTGCAAACTATAGGAAATATTATTTTTTCATTAAATTTTTGTCTTCCAATGTTTTTTATTCTATATATGTGACACGGAAAGTTAAAAGGGACCTATGGTCAGAAAATAAGTTTTGGAGAAAAACGATTTTGAAGTTAACAAGTTGGTTTTGAATATTGAATATTTAAATGAGCCTAAAGGTATGTTAATCAATTTCAGCAATTCACGATTCAACACAGAGTGTCGGACATATAATTTAAATCATTTGCATTAAGAGGGTGCAACGGTGGAAGCGGTGGCAGCGGCATGCCCACAGGAAAAAGATGAGGTGGAAGTGGCATGCCCGCCAAATGAAGTTAAAATGGTAAAGAACCCTGTCCTATATCGCCATAATTCGAAAAAAGGTGAAGCCATGGACGACTTCGACGTGTGCGGGGTTACCGTAGCTTCGAAACTTCGGTAGATGACTATTGAACGGAGCCGAATAGTGGAAAGGAAGATATATGAGCTGCTGTTCAAGGGTTTAGATGAAAATTGCATAATATAAATTTCTTTTATTTTTTTTAATTTTTTTATTTAAATTTATATTTAAGTTCCTGAATTGTTTTTTTATTATTATTATTTAATTTTTTTATTTATATTTATTTAAGTTTCTGAATTATTTTTTTTTTAATTTTTTTATTTCCTTATTTTTGGAATTTTTTGGTTAACATTTAAAATTTAATTTAATTTTTTTTTTATAAAATAAAATTTTTCAAAATATTATACATTTGTGTAAATATATTTGCTTTCAATTTCACATATTTTTTCAACCATGTTTGAAAAATTTCATTCCACATAAAACAAATGTCTTATGAAATTTTTCAAATTAACTTTACTTAATGAAATTGCAAATGTTAAAAAATTGAAACTTTTCTACTTTTTGCCATCTACAATTTGTTTTGTTTTCTTGTTTCTTATTGTGTGCCAATGTGTGTATACCCAGTCAATATTTCATATCTAGTCTCATTTTAATATCTAGTCATAAAACCAAGATTCTTCATAAAACCGTGTCATAATTTCATTAAATGCTAATTGGGTTTTTATGTTCTTGCCGCATAACAATGTCTGCGTTTGTCAAGTAAAGAATATGATTTTTTTTTCGAATGATCTTGCTTATTGTGAACATATTTTGAACATATAATGTGAACATATTTTATGTTCATGAACTTTTGAATATTCTGAGATCTGCCACTCTTGCTATGATGCACAAATTACATTTTGCACATACTCATTTATATCTGATTCTTGGTGTAGCTTTATTTTAAGTTCGTGTTCTTGCACACGTACTGCCAAAAAAAAACAGAACATGTTCTTGAACGCGTACATCTAAGTTTTAAAACATAATAACGACAACAATTGTTTCAACCAAATTTATTTTAAAAAAATCTAAAATAATTCATTAGCAGTTATAAAAAAATAAAAATAGAAAGATAATAATAAAAATAAAAAAAATAAAAAGATAGTCATAAAATAGAACACAGAATTTTTACTTGTTGTTTGAGAATGAATTTCGTTTATTTTTATTTTATAATTTTTGTTTTTTTATATTTTTATTATTATCTTTATTATTATTATTTTTATTTTTTATAACTGCTAATGATTATCCAAAATTAAAATAAAATCATCAATTGAAAAAGTAATACCAGAAGCCGTTTTTAATTCAATAAAAGAATATAAAATCCTTGATCTAGTTTAAATTATTTGCTCTGACAAAACTGCTTGAAGTAAACTAAGTCGCAATATACTGTATTTTCGATGTTGTTAATGCCAAAAGTGAAATCCATTTTTTTTTTGCATTAAATACATCCATAACTCCCCCAATAATTTGCGCCAATCAAAAGGACTGTTCAAATAGATATAAAGAAACACACATTCTTCCTCTTTCCTAAATTACTCCTAAAAATTAAATGTCTAAACTTACTAAATATGTCGTAGATACTATTTTCGACAAAACATTGGCATAACTGCTAGCATCTGTCTTACTGGTAAGGTCGACTTCAAACATTTCGATAAAATATTTCGTGTTTTGTGAATTACAAAACACTAATTCCATAATATTTTGTTTTGTACTTTTTGAGAAAAAAAATACTGGGGGCATTTTATTTCTCGCTCAGCGTATTTATCATCTCCACCCTATTTATCATCTCCACCCTATTTCCATATTTACGAGTTGTTAGTTCGAAAAGTATTTGAAATTTGAGTTGCTACAACAGCCGTTAATAATTTTTAATCGCCTTAGCAAACACTAAAATAATATTGAAAATACAAATTATAAAAGTTGCTTAGAAGATGAACGTATTGTTAAAGTATTGACTGCAGAAGTACGTGAAGGAATCTTAAATTACTGTCTTGATAACTTGAAGCAAACTCATGGTAAAAACGATTACAAAGAATTATTGCAATTAGTTATAAGTCCTCTTGGTGATACGGCGCCGAATTTTAATAACTTTCGAATATCTCATGCTAGATGGATGTCAAAAGCTATTTATACACTTAACATGTATTTTTTCCGTGATCAATTCAATACGACAAAACAAGAGCTGAACGGTGTACGTAGCGTCCGTCTTTTAAAAATTCGTATTTATGTAAAAGTATGATTTGGATACACCATTTAATTTTAAACGAAACTTCGGAAAATATGTGAAGAAACGTTGTTTTATTTACACTAAGCACTTTAGTCCTTATTAGCTTCATTAAATCAATCAATTAAAAAAAATATTTTAGTTTAATGTTCATTTTTTAAATAATTTTGAACAAAATATAAAATAGTTTTTGGTTTTGAACATTAAAATGTTCAAACTCTCGGTCTCACATCCTAGAAATATGCGAGTAATAAAAAAACTGAGAAATACAAAGTCTTGGGCCAATCAAAAGACATTTAGTCGTTCCTCAATGCGATTGAAAATTTTTAGTGTGTTTATATGGGGAAAATATGACTTTTTTTAGATTTTACGAAAATTTCGTTCTATAGTTTAATTTTTGTGACAAGTTGTTATATAATTCGTGATCAGTATTAAATTATCCTTTCAAAAAGCTATAAAACTTCAAAATCGAATAAAATCTCGCCAAGAAATCGCAAATGCCCCAGACCACTTTTGTGCTAAAAAAACTAGCTCATGAAATCTGAGGGCATTTTTTTCAATTTTGAGAAATTGATTAAAGCCATAATTTCTATTTGGT
This sequence comes from Cordilura impudica, assembly GCA_963682025.1. Lineage (NCBI taxonomy): Eukaryota > Metazoa > Arthropoda > Insecta > Diptera > Scathophagidae > Cordilura > Cordilura impudica. Next base: position 42,607,939 of record OY821519.1, on the reverse strand, counting down.
CTCTATACTTATAAGTACTCAGATATGAATTATTGTTTTATTACAACGTTGCTAACCTATTGCGCATTGAGACCGAAAATGGGAAATTTTTTGATTAAATTTAATACCTTTTTCAAGTTTTAAAAAATTTTATTAAGCAAAATTTTAAAAGCTGGATCTAAAACTTTAAGTTTTTGTTAAACACATATTAAAGATTAACTGTGTGAATTTTTAAATAATAATTTTATAACAAAATTGGTTGAAAGTTGTTTTAATTTATATTCGCGAGCAATAAGCAGTAATTGCAGCAAAAGTATATCACAATGGATTATTTTGATCCCAGGAGCACTGAAGGGTTAAAAAAATAAAAATTAACCGAATTATTTTTCTTAAATTCTAATTAGTGGTTTCATCGAGTTTAACACAAAAAATCGTTTTCGGTCATTTTTATTTAAAAATATGTTAAAATCCAAGCCTTGCCTTGGCATATAATGGGTTACGTTCTCGAATTTATCCCAAATTTTAAGAGCGGAAGTTCTAATAATCTGGTTATTATATTTTAAGCATCGCATCTAAAAATTCAACAGCACTTACAAATTATTTGAATTTTTTGAACAAATTTTCTTTTATTAGGTTGGGGTCATATGTGACCCCAATTACAAAAGGGTTAATGGGGTCATATTATTTTTTTTCGAAACCCTAGGCTATTAAGATAAAACATAACATTTAAAAGTAAAAAAGTGATGAATTTTTGATACAAAGTATTTAGAAAGAGTACATTTACAGAATATTTTACTAAAATCCCATTTTTCTCGAAATCCACAAAAATTAAATACTTGTCAAAAAAATTCTGGCATAGGGATTTACTTAAAAATTCACACAGTTAATCTGTGGTATGTATTTAATAAAACCTTAAAGTGCCAGATCCATTATTTAAAATTTTGTTTAAGATAATTTTTTAAAACTTGAAAAAGGTGTTTTCAATTTTATCAAAAAAATTTCCCATTTTCGGTCTCAATGCACAATAGGTTAGCAACGTGGTAATAAAATAAGACTTCATATCTGAGTACATATAAGTAGAGAAACCAAAAGGAAATTATGGCTTTAATCAATTTCTCAAAGTTGAAAAAAATGCCATCAAATTTCATTAGCTAGTTTTTTTTTAGCACAAAAGTGGTATGGGGCATTTGCTATTTCTTGGCGAGGATTTATGCGATTTTGAAGCTTTATTGCTTTTTGAAAGGATAATTTAATACTGATCCCGAATTATATAACAGCCGGTCGGAAAAATTAAAATCTGAAAAAAGTCATATATTCCCCATATAAACACACTTGAAATTTTCAATTGCGTTGAGCCACCTCCAAATGTTTTTTGATTGGCCCAAAACTTTGTATTTCTCAGTTTTTTTGCTATTCGCATATTTCTAGGGTGTGAGACCGAGAGTTTGAACACTTTTTTTTATTAAGGGCCACCCTAGTAAACATCTATACGCTCAGGGGGGTAAAAATATATTTCACAACATAATCACAAAACCAGCGTAAGAAGTAAGAAGTAAGACAAAAACGACGTGACGTATGATTGTATTGGTGAAATAATTATGATACAAAATTGTTTCAGCTAATTCACAACCCTTTGCTGCAAAACGTTAAAAAGTTTAAATATAAACATATAACATTTATATAATTCAACAACTCCACAAGTGTAACCAGAGACCCCGCAGTTGTTTGCTATAAGTGATACATAGATGTCGCTTTCTGATAGATTTTAAAAAAAGTGACATAGAAAAATCTTTAGTTAGTAGATGTTTACACATCTCCCCTGTGATCGGACTCACATGATTTTTTTGTCTTATTTATAATAATAAAAACAAGGATTTGCTTGAGGCACGACTAAAAATAATCCAATCGTGCTCAAATTTTTTGTGTGGTTTTTTAAAGAGTAAATCAAATATTTTTAGTGTTTTCCGAGAAAACAAATTTCTTCATATATATAAAAACAGGTCAAATATGTATATATAAAGCCGTATTTATGAACAAAATTTAAAGAATAACTGCTGTCATTTTGACAGTTCTGTCAACATCCTTTAATAGTAAAGCGATAGCTACACATGACACGTTGAAGACTTTAAATTTGTGTTTTATTTTTATAAATTTTTGTTCCAATTAACCCTTTTTTCCTTTTTTAACTTTTTCTTACATTTAAATTGATATACAAATGCCAAAATCACAGGTGATTTAGAAATAAAACATGACTGATAAAAAAACGAAGGATATTAAAATTTTAGTTTGTCAGAAGATAAAGTTAAAAAACATTTTTGTTGTTAACTCGTTGTTCGTAGCGCATATTGAGTCATAATATAAAGTTATGAATACAGCTGATAGTTCAGAGCAACTGAGGATTCTAATGTTTTAAAGAAATTTATATTCATTCTAAAAACTACTATTTTCTAAAAAAAAAATACTAGTTTCTTTTAGAATATGCCAAAAAAATCGCAAACATTTTTAAAACGTCTACAAAAAAATGTTTGTGCCCAATCGGAATTTCATGTTCTTTCACCAGCACAAAACCATCTAAGTTTGGGTATTCAACCCTTTCAAAAAGGACATTTAAAGATTAAACTATTCCACGAAAATTTTTGCCAGAAAATTTCAGTGGGGATCACCGAAGACACCAAAGGCACCAAAGTTTAAAATAAAGCTCTTTACATTTGGATTATTTAGATCTCTATCTCGCTTTCTTTTAACATAATTTCGCCCAATAGTTTTGAGTTTTACTAGAGACTTTAATTATCAATGCCGATTTATATTTCTGAGTCCTGAATTTATAAAATATCCCTCAAATTCTTATTATTTTTAAAAAGAAAAAAACGATCTTACTTAAAAAAAAAAAAACAACAATTAAATTCTGAAGGTAGTAAAAAAAAACTCAATTTAGAAGGCATGTTTCAAATAAATGCGCTATCCAACAGCACTTTTGGAACAAAGGGCATATTGAGTAGAGCATTTTTGTGGGATAAACTTTTAGACCAGCTAGTCTGATTTTTTTTTACAGTGGCTCCAGTTTTTAATTTTTTGGTTGAAGGTAGCATAATACTAAATGAAAAAAATGTTGTAAGTTAATGTCTGAAAGAATTCTTATTGTTAGGCTTATATTGTCGAATTTTATGAAGATTATTTTTGGGGAAGATCTAAACCCTCTAGCTCCTCTTTTTAAGGGTCAAGTTGACCCTTTTTTGAGAAATCAAAAAAAGGTCCTTTCAAAAAGGATATTTAAGTATTAAAATATTCTACGAAAATTTTTGCCAGAAAATTTCAGTGGGATCACCGAATCAGCATAATTACACGACAGTTTATACAAAAAAAAAAAAAAAAATAATAAAATGTATACATAATTTTTTTTTTCAATATCTTATATATAACAAGTAAGAAAATTAAAGTCGGTCTAGACCGACTATACGAAACCCTATACCATGGTTTAGAGACCCTATCTCTTCGGTACAACTAACAGATATGAAAAAGTTCATATCGGATGCTATATTTATATGGGGACTAGGTCGAAAAATAGACCTTTCCTGACCATATTTGGTAAAGTAACTTATATTTTCAAAAAATATATACAAACCAAATTTGAGAAAATTCTGTGCAATATGTTTTGTTTTTTGATAGATTTAAGTGAAGATCGGGAAGCAGCTCTATATGGGGCCTATGACTAAGAGTTGTCTCATAGGGATCATTTTTGGACTACTGATTAATGGATGTAATAATCACATACATACCCATTTTGACTAAGATTTATATGATAATTTGGATGTTATGGCAATTGAAGTCGATTTCATAGGGGTCTTTTGTATGGGGGCTAGGTCTGAAGATGGACTGATTCTCACCAATTTCAATGGCGTTCATCCTATGGTCGATAAAAGCTTATATACCAAATTTCATCACAATATATTCAAATTTGCGACCTGCAGTTTGATTACAAACTTTACATGGACACACAGACGGACGGACGGACAGACGGACATCGTTAAATCGAATCAGATAGTGATTCTGATTCGATTGGTATAATAAAAGGTCTAGGTCAAATATTTTTGGTAGTTACAAACAGCAGCACAAGCCACATAGTGGTATGGCGTATAAAAATGGAGTTGTGTATGCTTGTTTATTTGTGGTTTATGGGAAACTACACCACTGGACAGATCGTCTTGATATTATTAAAGTAGGCAGTAAAATAGGCTATATTTTTTTTTGTTTTTTCAACTGGGCGTGACACCTCCCATACAAAGTGAATTTTTAACATCTAATTTCACACATAATATCTGGAGTACTACGACAGCAAGAGTTCTGAAACTATGTACATGTACATATTTAAATAATAAGTTGCGGAAAAAATGTGTGGGATCAGATCAGTGGGCGTGGCACCCCCATAGAATATTGTCATATATCTGGAGTACTGTAATAGATATAGATATTGTCATATATCTGGAGTACTGTAATAGAGAATGCCTTGGACCTTTGTCTGAGTTCATGAGTTATTAATCTGAGTAGTCTCGCAAAAAATGGGCGGGATCGTACCAATGGGTGTGTCACCTACATACAAAGTAAATATTTAATATCATATAACTCGGGTACTATATTAAATATTCCTTGGGATTTTGTCTGAGCTCATAAGTTATTAATGTGTTGCCCAAAAATGGGCGAGAACGGACTAATTGGCGTGGCATCTAATATACAAAAAAAATATGAATTACTATAAAAGGACAGTCTTGAAACTTTTTACAAGTACATTACTTACCAATATGTGTAGCTGTGGAAAAAAATTGCAAAAAACAAAAATCGCTAAAGCCAAACATCGCCAAAATCAAAAATCACCAAAATCATAAATGCCAAAATCAAAAATCGCACAAAACAATAATCGCCAAAATTAAAAAACTTAGAAATCAAAAATCGACAAGATCAAAAATCACCAAACCGAAAATCGCGAGTAACAAAAATCACAAAAAAAAAACAAAATACGCCAAAATCAAAAATGGACAAAACCGAAAATCGCGAATAACAAAAATCGCCAAAATCAAAAAACGCCAAAATCAAAAATCGCTAAAAACGCCAATCTTAAAAATCGCCAAACCGAAAATCGCGTATAATAAAAATCGCTAAAACTGAAAATCGCGAATTACCAAAATCGCCAAATCCAAAAATCGCGAGTAACAAAAATCGCAAAAACAAAAATTCGACCAACATAAAAATTGCCTGAACCGAAAACTGCGAAACTCCAAGTCAAGGTGAAAGTACCAGGCCAGTGTATTAAAATACTCAAAAGATTTGGCGTTTTCAGGCCAACATTTTTTTTTATTACCTTTTATAAGTTTTCTTTATCTTCTTAGCAATGCTTAGGAAAAGAAAAAGAAACATTAGAACAACTATTGAGCGTATGATAATTATTGAATAAAAAAAGATCATATTCATCATGCGCTCCATAAACGTCCTAATGTTTTTTCTTTTCCTAAGCAAACTTATACTGCGTTCACACTTAAGGGCCGTACGCAAAAAAATTAAAGTGTACTTCACTTTATTATTATTATTACATACGGCCCTAAGTGTTTAGCCAAGTGTTTATGGGATACACGAGTCAATTGCGACATGTTTCCCCATGCATTTTTCGTTTGGCTTAACATCTCAATTGGCGTTTTTAAATATTAAACGTCTCAAAAAACGAAAAAATTGTAGAGTTGTATTTAATTTTGCGCATGATCAGTGCAATATATCTCATTTTTTCCAAGTTGGCATCCTTGTTTTAGATATTACTTATAAAAAAAAGACTAAAAAAACTTGATCAATATTTTATAAATTTTTTTTTAATTATAATAATTATATTCAATCTTACTAATAGCCACAAGCTTTTTTCATAACTATGTTGATCAGTATGAGCCGCCATTACCAATAAATTGATAGTCTTCTCAAATTTATAATATCTCTTAGCTGTAACCCGAAGTCTTCTTTATATTCATTTGTTTGCATTTTAAATAACACATTTATATTAATAATTGCATCATTAAGGGGGTGGTAAGGTTTTAAGAGCTGATTTATATAATTTTGACACAACACTATCGACACGTTATATATTCAGAAAAAGAAATACAAAAAAGGGTTTTAAAACCTTACCCCTCCCCCTTAAAAGAATTAAAGTAGTTGACTGCCAATTTATTGATATTATTTTAATCTATTTTGAAAATTTTACAACTTTTCAATTGTTTCATATTTTTGAAACAGCTGTTCAATCCACTGAAACGTTTAACTAAAACACATAATATAAAGTGTGAACTACTGTGTTTTATTTTTCAAAATACGAGCTAAAACACGTCAAAATTTCGTAGTGTGAATGCTCTATTAGCAAATGAACATTAAGACAACGAAAAAATATAAAATGCCATAAAAAAAATGGCCTGAGCACGCCACTTTGGAGGTTTTACTATACTGCCCTAATACTTTCACCCTGTCCTGGAAATTGTCATTGTTATATGAATTAAGCATCCTATTTAAATTAATTATGCTTATAATTACTTAATTTAAACAATAAACAATATGTTTATGATTGAGTGTCAGAATCTCAAAATTAATTTAACTGCTATTGTAAAATAAATATATAAATAAAATAAATAATTTTTTAATTAACAAACGGCAGGCCGAATAAATTATAACATCTTTTAAAATTAACAATAAATAAATATATTTATATAAATAAGTTGTCCTATGTTCACCGTTTTATAACTCGAGAACTACTTAACCGATTTACAAACTGGTACATGTGTTGGAAAGGGATAAAATTAAAAATGAAAAATAAAATGAAAAATGAAAAATAAACAAGTAAGAAAATTATAGTCGGTCTAGACCGACTATACGATACCCTATACCATGCGTTTAGAGACCCTATCTCTCAGGCCCAACTAACTGGATATAGAAAATAAGCATAAACCAAATTTGAGTGGGATTTTTATTAATTTTTTCGGCTGCAGATATGAAAAAGTTCATATCGGATGCTATATCTATATGGGGCCTAGGCCCAAAAATGGACCGATCCTGACCATGTTTGGTAAAGTCTCTTGTACTGTGCAAAAATATATACAAACAAAATTTGAGAAGAATCAGTGCAATATTTTTGTTTTTTGATAGATTTAAGTGAAGATCGGGAAGCAGCTCTATATGGGGCCTATGACTAAGAGTTATACAATAGGGATCATTTTTGGACTACTGATTTATGGATGTAATATATACATACAAACCCAATTTGACTAAGATTTGTATGATAATTTGGATCTTATGGCAATATATGTTGATTTCATAGGGGTCATTTGTATGAGAGCTAGGTCTCAACATGGACCGATTCTCACCAATAGCGTTCATCCCATGGCCGATAAAAGATCAAATACCAAATTTCGTCAAAATATATTCATATTTGCGACCTGCAGTTTGATTACAAGCTTTACATGGACACACAGACGGACGGACGGACGGACGGACATCGTTAAATCGAATCACATAGTGATTCTGATTCGATCGGTATAATTAAAGATGGGTGTAGGTCAAATATTTTTGGTTGTTACAAACAGCAGCACAAAGTCATTATACCCAAACCACATAGTGGTATAGGGTATAAAAATGAAAAATGAAAAATAAAAAACATCAAATAAAAAATGAAAAATTAAAAATGTAAAATAGAAAATGAAAAATGAAAAACGAAAGAAAAATAATGAAAAATCAAAAATGAATAATGAAAAATAAAAATAAAAAAAGCAAAATAAAATGAAAAATGAAAATTTAAAAATGAAAAACTGAAAAATGAAAAATGAAAAATGAAAAATAAAAATAAAAAATTACAAAATGAAAAATGAAAATTGAGAAATAAAAAACTGAAAAATAAAAATTAAAAATTAAAAAAAAAATTAAAAATTGAAAAATTAAAAATAAAAAATTAAAAATAAAAAATTAAAATTAAAAAATTAAAAATAACAAAATGAAAAATGAAAAAATTAAAAATGAAAAATGAAAAATTAAAAATTAAAAACGAAAAATGAAAAATAAAAAATGAAAAATGGAAAATACAAAATGAAAAATTAAAAATATAAATTATAAAATATAAAATAAAAAATTAAAAATGAAATATAAAAAATGAAAAATGAAAAAGGAAAAAAAATAGTGAAAAATCAAAAATGAAAAATGAATAATGAAAAATAAAAATAAAAAAGCAAAATAAAATGAAAAATGAAATATTACAAAATGAAAAATGAAAATTGAAAAATAAAAAACTGAAAAATAAAAATGAAAAATAAAAATAAAAAATTAAAAATAAAAAATTAAAAATAAAAAATAAAAAATAAAAAATGAAAAATGAAAAATGAAAAATAAAAATGAAAAATGAAAAATTACAAAATGAAAAATGAAAAATGAAAATTGAGAAATAAAAAACTGAAAAATAAAAAATTAAAAATTAAAAAAAAAAAATATTAAAAATTGAAAATGAAAATTGAAAAATGAAAAATAAAAAATTAAAATTAAAAAATGAAAAATGAAAAATAACAAAATGAAAAATGAAAAATGAAAACTGAAAAATTAAAAACGAAAAATGAAAAATAAAAAATGAAAAATGGAAAATAAAAAGTGAAAAATTAAAAATATAAATTATAAAATATAAAATAGAAAATAAAAAATGAAAAATTAAAAATGAAAAATAAAAAATGAAAAATGAAAAACGAAAAAAAAATAATGAAAAATGAAAACTGAAAAATGAAAAATGAATAATGAAAAATAAAAAATTAAAAATAAAAAATTGAAAATAAAAATTTTAAAATGAAAAATAAAAAATTTAAAATAAAAAATTTAAAATAAAAAATTTAAAATAAAAAATTTAAATTGAAACATGAAAAATAAAAAATGAAAAATTAAAAGTTAAACAATTGAAATAATAAATAATAAATATTTTTATATTAGCAGTTATTTGCTATAAGTGATACATAGAAGACGCTTGCTGTTTGATTTTAAAAAAGTGCCATAAAAAAATCTTTAATTACTAGATGTTTACACATCTCCGCTATCCGATCCGATCTCTCATGATTTTTTTTTTTAATTTTTTATGTTTTTTTAAACTATATTGAGTAGTGGAGCTATTATTACACAAGAGATTTAACTAGATAACTAGTAGTGAAGTCCCATTGAATTAAAATGTCATTGATATTTGATGCAAATATCATATTGCTAATCGGTGTGGAATGAAGTGCATCAAGAGTAAACCGAATAGCCGAATTTAAAATTGATCTGATTTTGGGGAGTATCCAAACATAAAGATCCCTTAGTTTATTTTGGAGGTAATAAGTGATTTTCTATATATATTTAACAATGATATTGTGTTGCAATCAAATTTTGGGCTTGAGAGACCCATATCAATTTTTCGTCGAAATTTTGGCAGTCTCGCAAATGGTTTTAGAGGTATGGTTCTTTGGCCAATAAATACTTGTTATGGCTCATAGTACCAGAATCGTTATGAGCCCATGGAGATTTTTGCGGCCCCCTACAATTTGACCCACTCTACCCACATTACCTATCAGTTATTGAAAATGATTCTGTCAAGATTCTTAGGCTTTTTCGTGTATAAATTTTCTGAATATTAATATGTAATCATTTCATCTTAAATACAGTTAGCCATTGCTATCACTCACAAATCGTATTCAATTTTATTTATTGGCAATTTATTTTAAGATTCTTTTTTTGTTTTTTCGGAAATAATAATAAAACTAAATGCTTCTTTACTGAATTACTAAGTAAAGATAAACAAACAAAATAACAAATTTGTTTTATTTTATCTGCTTCTCCATTTGGTTTGAAAACTTTGAAAAATAAACAATCAATCAAATTTTATTAAGAAAAGTAAATCAAAATACACATGTAATAATATGTATTTCTCAAACATAAATATATAAATACGAGTATGTGTTAGAACAAAGGCGGGAGTTTTAAATTTGTTAATTCAGAAGGATAATGGAAAAACACCAACAATTTTTTTATGCTACAAGTATGTATGTATGGTGGTCAAACAAAAAAAAAATGTTTCTGATAACTAACTAGAATCCTGTTTCTTTTCTTAACTTTCACAAAAGAGCTTAATCAAAAACTTTCCTTTTGACTTAACAATTTATCAACAATTTATTCATTTGAAATTTATCAAATATTTAAAATTATCCCATGACCAGACATTAATTTTGAAAACCCTTTTTTGATTGATTAAACTAAATGCTTAAAGATATTAATCAACGGTAATGAATGTGTTAAATTTGGCTATAAAAATACACGTAAATTAGCTTAATGAAAACCTTTAAACAAAAAGCCGAAACTGAAAATGTAAAATTTTTAATTATATTAAAAAGTTCAGCTAATCCTTTAAGGAGCAAGTGATAATTTTTAGAACAAAAGTCTGCAAATAAATTTTAAATGGCTTTTAGTTTACTAAAAAAAAATTAATTTAAACAAAATTGTTTTTTTTTTGTGTGTAATGGCATGTTGTCATATTATCGTCTTCCGCTTTTTTGGGCCATCACATTCAGTAAAATGGGTTGCACATGGTGGCTAGAATTAATAACAATTATCTTAAATTACAATAATAACACTGCGGAACCAAAAAAAAAAAAAATTAATAAATCTGCGGCATTTATTTTTGTTAACACTTGTAATAGACATTCACAGTAAGCATTTACTTTATTTTTGGATTGACTCTGGTTCTTGAGATAAACGAAATACAAGAAATCAATGAAAAAATTTAGAATACCCTCCCTAAAGATCTATTGATTTGATTAACACCACTAACTTTTATTATCTATTCACGTATATGGTACAAAAATTTCAGTCCTTGAACTTATCAGTTCGTATATATTGTTTAAGCTTAAAAGTGCTTTTTGTCTTGAAAAATATGAGTTCGTTACGAAAACCTTGTGTTAACAACCCAAATTTTGTTAACAAAAGCAAAGAAAAAAGATCACGGAGCTTGTGATAAAAACATACGAAGCATAGTTTGGGAGAAAGCTTGCACAAAAGAATAAATATTGGATGTTCAATATCGTCTGTAAGCCTTGCGTAGAATTTTTGCCGTAAACGGCTTCAATTTGGAGCACCGATGATATCGACTGAGCCCACTAATCTCTTGACTGTTACTTTTGTGCAGTGAATGTGAAAGGTAGCAACCGGTATAAAAAACGTACTTGGGTTTATACTAATGTGGAATCGGTTAAAACCCCAGTATTGCACAGTTATGATTTGCCAATTCCAGTGATTTCAGGACCATATACTGCAAACTGTGATTATGTTGGAATGTTAGAGGCAGCAGTGAAAATGGGTTACAAGAAAGTAGTTCTACAAAACAGGGATTTTCTCAAGAGGTACTCAATGGCTTGGTTCATGATTTGAATTTATCAAAAAAAAAAAAAAAATCGGCCGAACTTCTTGCATTGAGATTAAACGAAAAACACTGTCTTCAACCTGGTGTTACCATTACATCCTTTAGGACCAGGGAACAAGACCTCCTTGTTTACTTTACTGAAGAAGATGCGCTTAAATTTTGTAACAATGTTTCTGGATTCTTGTATATAGCTCAAAACAGAAGTCTGAAATGTATATTGCTGCACAATAGAAATAAATTTGCTTCAGTTCCATTCGATCACACTAGCAAACTAAAGGAGGAATATCAAAATATTAAAATTTTTTTTAGAAAAGATTTCGTACGCAATATTTCTGTGGTCATCATGCGTCGGCTAGAATATAGTGAATTATTTGTCATTTGTGGGGTCGCAAATATACTTTCGAAGCGTTGCAAATGGAATGACAAACTGCACAGTGGTGGGGAGGGTATAAACAGTCATTGAAGTGTTCTAGAAGAATTATGTTAATCTTGAAATCTTGTTAAACTATTAATCTAATCAAGGTCTTAATTTAAAGCTATTGAGAGATCCACTAAAATACCATTTGCCTAAATTCTTATTGCAAAAGGTCATTATCACATGATCAATAGTAATATTTGTAAAATTTAAAAAAAAGTCTGCTGGTGCTGATTGTCCTTTCTACAGTTGTGGTAAATGTAGTGGGTAAGTTTTTGTTGGTTCCTGAGATATATAAAAGAATAAAATTAGATGGATTTTTTATTTAAATTTGCAATTTATTTGGAACAATTAATGAAATATTATGTTCTTTTATGTATTGCATTTTATATTTGTCTTTTAACCTTTTTTTAATAATCAGGAACCAATTTATTTTAAGCTGCGTTGTTAAAAATTTTTTTTTTTTTAATTTTATGTTCAATGTAATTTTGTTGTTGTTTTAGGTTGTGTATAAATTTAAATTTAATGTAAAAAGAAAATATCATGTTACTACGTCCCTTGAAAAAGTCAATAAAAAATTGACGAAAAGTTGAAAAAAATGTAATAGGAAAACATCCCTTTTATTTACATTAAATATATATGCCTTACTAGCTTAATAATTGAGATGTAAAATATAACCTCACCAATAACCAAATAACTATATTAGAATTTTTTTTATTTAAAAAATATAAATTTTTGAGATATACTTGCACCAACTAAAGATTATAGGACCATACCGAAAAACAAGATATGAATCCATTTGTCTTATTAAAGGCGATTTTATTACCTTCGAGATGGCATTTCAACTTAACTTGTGGATAAGGTACTTTTAAAGATAATCGTTAGAATGTTGACGTATCTTTCTAAGTTTTTAATAAATTTTTCACTTTTGGCGCCGCCATATTTAGGGAACTATAAAAGCCAGTATTTTGATTTTTTTAATATTTCTTAGTTGATCAATTTTAAATGACCGATCCGTTTCTTGCTTATGAAAAGTAGCTGCCTTAGTAACTTATATTAAAAGAACTAAATTATTAATATTAAATAACATAATATTAAATAACATAATTGTTAACATAATTATTATTACTAGAAGTTTCCAGTACTCGAAATTGGAGTGCAATTTCTAGGCAGCTTTATTTTTCAACTTAGCGAATTCACAAACCAACACTTTTATGGTTTATTATTATTGTGAATGAAGATAACGAACTCATTAACAAACACATTAACAAATTTATTAAAACACACATAGCATATGTGTAATTTTATGTATGTGTTAGTAGGAACTTTAAATGCAATTTACGCAAAATAAAGGAAAAAAATTTAAAAATTTAAAAATTTGTAAATCTGCAAAACGGCTAAAAATAAATACCTTTCAAATAATATACATTTGGTCAAAATCGGAATGAAACGGTAGAAAAAACATCGGTCATAAGAAATCGCCTAGCCTATTAATATTATAGATATTGTATTATATTATATTATATTATATTATATTATATTATATTATATTATATTATATTATATTATATTATATTATATTATATTATATTATATTATATTATATTATATTATATTATATTATATTATATTATATTATATTATATTATATTATATTATATTATATTATATTATATTATATTATATTATATTATATTATATTATATTATATTATATTATATTATATTATATTATATTATATTATATTATATTATATTATATTATATTATATTATATTATATTATATTATATTATATTATATTATATTATATTATATTATATTATATTATATTATATTATATTATATTATATTATATTATATTATATTATATTATATTATATTATATTATATTATATTATATTATATTATATTATATTATATTATATTATATTATATTATATTATATTATATTATATTATATTATATTATATTATATTATATTATATTATATTATATTATATTATATTATATTATATTATATTATATTATATTATATTATATTATATTATATTATATTATATTATATTATATTATATTATATTATAGTATATTATATTATATTATATTATATTATATTATATTATATTATATTATATTATATTATATTATATTATATTATATTATATTATATTATATTATATTATATTATATTATATTATATTATATTATATTATATTATATTATATTATATTATATTATATTATATTATATTATATTATATTATATTATATTATATTATATTATATTATATTATATTATATTATATTATATTATATTATATTATATTATATTATATTATATTATATTATATTATATTATATTATATTATATTATATTATATTATATTATATTATATTATATTATATTATATTATATTATATTATATTATATTATATTATATTATATTATATTATATTATATTATATTATATTATATTATATTATATTATATTATATTATATTATATTATATTATATTATATTATATTATATTATATTATATTATATTATATTATATTATATTATATTATATTATATTATATTATATTATATTATATTATATTATATTATATTATATTATATTATATTATATTATATTATATTATATTATATTATATTATATTATATTATATTATATTATATTATATTATATTATATTATATTATATTATATTATATTATATTATATTATATTATATTATATTATATTATATTATATTATATTATATTATATTATATTATATTATATTATATTATATTATATTATATTATATTATATTATATTATATTATATTATATTATATTATATTATATTATATTATATTATATTATATTATATTATATTATATTATATTATATTATATTATATTATATTATATTATATTATATTATATTATATTATATTATATTATATTATATTATATTATATTATATTATATTATATTATATTATATTATATTATATTATATTATATTATATTATATTATATTATATTATATTATATTATATTATATTATATTATATTATATTATATTATATTATATTATATTATATTATATTATATTATATTATATTATATTATATTATATTATATTATATTATATTATATTATATTATATTATATTATATTATATTATATTATATTATATTATATTATATTATATTATATTATATTATATTATATTATATTATATTATATTATATTATATTATATTATATTATATTATATTATATTATATTATATTATATTATATTATATTATATTATATTATATTATATTATATTATATTATATTATATTATATTATATTATATTATATTATATTATATTATATTATATTATATTATATTATATTATATTATATTATATTATATTATATTATATTATATTATATTATATTATATTATATTATATTATATTATATTATATTATATTATATTATATTATATTATATTATATTATATTATATTATATTATATTATATTATATTATATTATAATATATTATATTATATTATATTATATTATATTATATTATATTATATTATATTATATTATATTATATTATATTATATTAACTACTATAAAATATAAAATATAAAAAATATAAAATATTCTGAAATTATTCAAAATCCTCTTTTACTATTTAAAATTGGAAAAATCGGAATTAAAATTGTATTTTGCATAATTAAAATAATTGTATATTTTGTATGTGTGTTTTTTGATTTAAATTTATGTAATTTATGTTCACCTTGCTCAAAATATGATAGCTGTCCTCATTTTGTTCACCTTCAATTTCCATGGTGCATAACGGTTTACTGCATCTTCGGGTGGTTGATAAAATTTTTATTAAATTACGACCACTTGCTTTGCATACTCTTATACCAGTGGCCATTTTCGTTGAAATTTTTTTGTGTGTGCCATTAACGTTAGCACCACCACAAGGTGACCAATCGGTGGTGTTGGTAAATTCATGTGTTATTACACTTGTTCTTTTACGAACTTGCTCCTTAATCGAATCGTCATCATCCTCATCGCTACTTTCACTTTGAGCTGAAATACTAGGAATTTTTTCCAAGCATTTTTTTGTTGGCTCAGGCGTCGTTGGAGTGGAAGATGATTTTGAATGATTTACCCTTAAATGTGACGACGTAGTTGGATGTGGGCCAACAGATGTTGATCGGGCCATAATAAGGGGATGTTTTGAAGAACCGGGTGCAGCTGGAATTCTTACGGAATCTGGTCGTTTACGGTTTCTTAAAGTGCGAGACATGTTGTATTTGTTTTTTTTTTTTTTTATTAATTACTTAAATTAATTGACTTCTGTTTTGGTTAAAATATGTGTTTGTATTCTTTTAATGTTATTGTCTTTTTACTAAATATTGAAGAAGAAGAAAAAATATTTAATCAAAAAATTCTTTGAAATTTCGCTTCTGTTTCATTAAAAAAATTTTTTTTTTTTTGTTATTGATGTTTATTTTCATTCCAATATATAAATATATATATATAATTAATCTATAAATAAACAAATAGTTCATATCAAGTAAATAATACACTGCCCCTGAATGGGCTCTCAGTAATATCATAATAAGTAATATCATTAATAAAATTTTATATATTTTTAAATACAGATATATTTCACTAATATTAATATATAATATTATTACTATTTTTTTCTATTTAAAGAAGAAGATTATTTTAGCTGAAAATAAATACACACAAACGTAACGTACGTATGCCTGTATGCATATTGTTAAAAAACTTTGTTGCTTTGAAACGACTTTCAGACTCCAATATTATAATTGATATGAAGGATGGCCATTATTTTACCTTTTTCATTGAAATATGTGCAATAAACTTCAACCGAAAAATGGTTTTTACATGTAAACGTAAATATGATTAAGAGTTCAAAAAAAGTTTCATGATAATATCCCATCATACTCGTTCTTAGTAAGCCAATAAATGGTTATTACAAAAAAAGAAAACAAAAAAAAAAACACATTATTATTTTACTTTAAAAATCCGTAATTTGCAATAAATTTTAATAGACGCATAAATAATTTTTATATATTTCTTTACTTATGTATTATTATATATCGTTGCTTTTATATTTTAATAATAATCAAATACAAGCTTTATATATATACATATATATATAAAAAAAAAACAAGTAAGAAAATTATAATCGCCCTAAGCCGACTATACGATAAATTTTTTGCCTTCGGATATGAAGAAGTTTATATCAGATGCTATATTTATATGGGGACTAGGTCGAAAAATGGACCGTTCCTGATTAGGTCAATTATTCTTTGCAAAAATATATAAAAAGAAAATTTTGGGCAAATCTGTGCAATATTTTTGTTTTTGATAAATTTAAGTGAAGATCGGAAATCAGCTTCATATAAGGGCTATAACTAAGAATTGTCATATAGGCTTTATTTTTGGACTACTGATAAATGGATGTGACAAACATGCACAAACCCAATTTGATCGAGATCTATATGATAATTTATATAGAATGGTAATTTAAGTCGATCTCAGAGGAGCCATTTGTATGGCGCTTAGTTCTGAACATGAACCGATTTTCACCAATTTCAATAGCGTTCATCCTATGGCCGGTAGAAGCTTATACACTATATTTTTTGAAAATATATTCATAATTGAGACAAGGTTTACGTGGACACACAAACGGACGGACGGACATCGCTAAATGGACTCAGAAAGTGAACCTGAGTCGATCGGTATAATAAAAGATGGGTCTACGTCAAATATTTTTGGTAGTCACAAACATCGGCACAAAATCATTATGCCCTGACCACATGATGGTGTAGGGTATAATTATCGTTCTTTTACTTTGAGAACATTGAATTTTAAGCAAAAGTTTAATAGACGCAGCTGTAAATTAGTTTATTTACGATTATAAGAGTTGGCGTATTATAAAGTTTGAAGTTTCTTTAATGTAAAAAGTATTAAACATTAATTACAGCTAAAGAGTTGCTATAAAAATAAAATTTTTGTTTTTTTAACGAGAAACATAATCATTAATTTCATTTTAAGTACTGGTAGAACATGCGCAGTGCAACATACAACATATTTCCGAAGAAAATGATAAAGTTTAAATTTTAATTGAACAAGGGTACTCTAAAACTTAAAAAAAATTTAAATTAAAACGAAGGCGACCAAACGACAAGTGCTATTTAAGAACAGTTTAAAAAATATACCAAATATAACATAAATATATATATGTATTACATAAATATATTTGACTTGCAAGACATCAGATGTCATGCTTAACTGAGCGGAAAAATATAATATTTTCTGATCAAAAGAAAATAATATGGTAGCACAAATAGGCACAGATTATACTAGCAAGATTTGTAGCAGCCAAATACTACTCAATTGGTTGTTATGGTTTGGGAAGTTGATAGGTGACTACGATAAGCTTAAGTGATGATACATTTCCTCGAAAAGTTAGAGAATATATATGTTGATTATTTGGAGGGTAACAGAAATCTTGTTTCATAGGCTTCTATCGCAAGTCGAGATTGTTCCACTAGCAGCACAGTATTGAATACCATTGAAAATATGTGCCCTAATGTATTATCATTAGGGCAAAAAAATTTATTTAAAGTAATAAATAGAAATATGCACTTATATTATTCTCTGAAAAATATTAAAAATATTTGCATTATAATAACATTTTTAATTAATATTAATTGATAAATTACTAAAAACCAAATTTATAAATATAAATTCAGTCTTTTTAAATAAAAATATACAATGCCCGGTTAATATCCTCTAGTATTATTATAATTTTCTTCATTTTTAAAGAAAAATAAATACTTATAGTGCATTTACATCTAAGCAAAATCTAGTGTATATACGAGATTTCGAGCGAAATCTAGCTCATTTTTACTAGATTTCCCATACAAAAAAAAAAAAAAATCTAGCTCGTTACTAGATTTGTGCAAAATCTCACAAAATCTTGTCAAACTTGGACACTACCAAATGATACTACTGTGTTTTTTAATATTGTAGTGGAAAATTACAACGCATTGACTGAAAATTTAACATTTAAAAACCAAAACAAAAGCAAACAAGTTGAATAAAAAGGAAATAAAATATTTTAATCTATATATACAAAAATGAATCGTGGTTTGTTCGTCCGCTTAAAACTTGAAAACTACAGGACCAAAAGGGATACTTTCCTCTGCGAGTTTATTTGCCGCGCGAAGGTTTAGGAAAAAATTAAAGTACAAGAAGTCTCAACAGATGGCGCTATACGCGGTTATTATGTTAAAACATCATATATATTGAGTACTATGAGAGGGAGAGCTTTGTAAATTTGTGTGAGGCCATCTATTATTAGTATGGATAGTCATACCGAAAATGGTCGGTATCGGATAAGTGGGCGTGGTACCTCCCATACAAAATAAATTTTTAACATCATATACCGTGATTACTGTTTTTGGGGAGAGCTTTGCAACTTTGTTTGAGGTCATCTATTATTGCCGTGAGTTGCTCTAATTAGCCATTGTAAAAATTACCATCATCGGAACAGTGGGCGTGGCACTTACAAAAAAATCGATCACTCCATATCAGACTCAATATCATGACAGGGAGAGCTTTAATACTTTATGTGACGTCATTTGTTATTAAAGTAAGTACACCTGGCGAAAATAGGCTGGATCGGATAAGTGGGCGGTGTACATCCCCTACAAAGTACTGATTAAATATTATGTACATATACCGTGCATAATGATAGGGAAGAGCTTTGCAAGTTTGTGTGAGTTCATCTATTATTTCTGTGATTAGCCCTGGCGAAAATGGGCGGGAAAGGACAAGTGGATGTGTCACCTACCGTATAAAATAAATTTTCAAAATAATAAAAGTATCTTGAATAATATAAAAGGGAAAGTGAAGATAATTTGTGTTAGTTCATAGGTTATTAGCGTGAGTGTGAAAATGTGCGGAATCGGATAAATGGGTGGGGTTAGTTCCATAAAAGTAATTTTTGACCTTTAATATATTGGATCGTATTGAAAGAAAATGTTTAAGAGAAATGGCAATTTCAGCAGCATAACAAAAATTGAAATTTCCGAAATTTTCATTCAAGTTAATTGCTACTGCGGTAGTATAAGATGAAGAAGTGAATTTATCAAAAGACTTTTTAATTTACTTTATTTGCCATAATTTAATAGCAAAGTTGGATCTTAAAATAATATACTTAAATTTAAGCTTACATAAGCGCTTTAATTTCAACAAATTGGTTTATTATTGAATAACTGTTTCTTTAAAAATGTATATTCTTTTTGACTTTCGGATAATTTTGTAATTTTTATTACGAAGCCAAGAAGAGTTCATGGTAGCATTGGCTGGCGTTCTCAGGATGCAACGCAGCACTGAAATATCGTCGAACGGAGGAGGAACGTGGAAGGGAATCAGTTCGACCAGAATGGTTGGAAATCGTGTGCGACAGTCAGAAGAGATCAACGAATCACTCTGTGCAACAATGATTGAGAAGAAGAAAAGTTCGTGCTCGGCAAAGTGATGAAGCCAGATCACAATGTGTAATTTTTGAACGACCACGTAGGCTACAACAAATTATTCAGGTGAACATTGAGCATGCACCCTTTCAATATGAGCCCAACATTCAATACAGTTCGCACACATCGGTTCAATTCGGACAGATGTCTGTCGTTTGTGAGCACTGCAGTTACATTTGAGAAAGAACCGCCTGGATTGTGTTTCGTGGGCGGAAAAGTGAAATTGCCAAATTGCTTCCGCTATTTGTTTTTGTTGTTCAAACAATACTGATGTTTTTTTTTTTTGCAAAATTCCTATTTCAGCTTCTGCTTTTTTAATTTTTGTTGCATAATATATTTATAAAATCTGTTCCTTTTTAGAATTTTCCATATTTCCATTTTCATATTTGTTTTGTTTATTTTTGGTATTTCTAGTTTATATGTTTTATTTAATCAGCTGTTTATTGTTGTGGAAACAAAATCTCACAAAATGTCAAAAATTTAGATGTAAGCGGTATAGATTTTGAAATAGATTTCAACTAAAATCTACTAGATTTTCCTCAGATGTAAACGCACAATTAATATTTGCAATGAAAGATTTTTAAAAAAAAATAGCTGTTATAATAGAGAAAATAGTCAATTTATACAGACAACTACCAACATTTTGTGGTATTTATCTAATTATATATACTAGCAGAGGCCAGCCCTCGAAATTCGAGTGTAAATTCTAGGAAGTTTTATTTTTTAATTTAACAATAATTAATTTTCATTTAACAATAATTTTAAAGGAGCCTAAATGCTAATTAATTGTAGCCAATTGACAATTCAACACAGGGCTTTTGATATTTATAATAAACACACACACACCCACAGTATGTGTTTTATGTATGTATTAGTAGCAATTTTAAATGAGCATTACTAAAAAAAAAAAAAAAAAAAAAATGTCCCACACGGTGCAAATCTGTAAATCTGGTGAACAGCTAAAAAGAAAGACCTTTCCAATGGGGTACTTTTTGTCAAAATCGGTTATTATTTACAGTAATTACATCGGTCACAAGAAATCGCCTTGCCTATTGCCTATAGGTATATAAAATCGAAGGAATGTATATCTGTTTGATTGTAGCTTATAGGATGCTAAACCATTGGACCGATCTTCCTTAAATTTTCACGGAGTCTTGCTGTGCATCTGAAAGGAATCACAGGCTACAAAATTGTTTCATATTCTTAGTGGGCGTGTCACCTCCCATACAAAGTGAACTTTTAATATCATATGTATTGAGTACTATGACATTGAGAGCTTTACAACTTTGTGCGAGGTCACGTAATATTAATGTTATAACCATGCCGAAAATGGGCGGGATCGAATAAGTGGGCGTGGTACCCGCCATACAAACTTATTATTTTATATCATATATCTCGACTACTATGAAGTACTGTGAAAGCGACAGTCTTGAAACTTTTGACAAGCACATTAATTGCTAACTAGCAAATTCCAGCCCTCGAAATTCGAGAGCAAATTCTAGGAAATTTTATTTTTTCATTAAATAAAAACCCTAAAGGTATGCTAATCAATTATAGCCAATTTTCAAATCAACACAAAAAAACAAACTAACTTTTATTACAACCACATTAACAAAAAAATTAATAAACACACACATAGCAATGTATAATTTTATGTATGTGTTAGTAGCAACTTTAAATGCAATTTACTCAAAATAAAGGAAAAAATTTCAAAATCTGTAAATCTGCAAAACGGCTAAAAAGAAATACCTTTCAAATAATATACTTTTGGTCAAAATCGAGATAAAACGGTAGAACAAAACATCGGTCACAAGAAATCGCCTAGCCTATTAATATTATAGATGTGAGTAGTCGTGGAAAATATGAGCTGAATCGGCAAATTAAAAAAACGCCAAAACCGAAATTCCCGAATAATACCAAATATCTTCAAAATTAAAGATCGGAAAAATCAAAAATCGCCTAAATCAAAAATCGCTAAAATGAAAAATTCCAAATAATATTCTAAATTCAAGGGCAATCGTTAAAAGTTGTTGGATTTAATTTGGAAAATCCATGTTTTTCTCACGGACAGATATATGTAGCTTCCCCTAGAGTAGAAATGCCGGAAAATTTGATAATTTTTGCACCGAATGAAGAAAAAAAAATATTTTATATCGGCAAATATTTAAATACAAAAATATAAAACTAATTAAAAAAATATTTTAATTGCACAATAAAAACTTCGTTGGAAAATTTGATTACGAAAATATGGCAATAATTCTGAGCAAGTTGTAGCGAAGCACAACAGGGTATATTAGTTTTTTATTAAATATAAATCATTATTTGATATGCTGGCATCATACTTGATATTGATATATTTTGTATTACAATTCGCTGCTTTTATATTGGCTCTTCTATGCTTGTAATAAAAGACTGGAATGTCAATTTTATTTTGTAAACAAAAGCCGCAGGTGAAACAAATCTCGTTTTAGGGCATCAATTATGTAGTTGGGTGCCACAATAAGATTATTTTCTATACATTGAATATATCTTAAAATAATATTTCTAATAAAATTGTCTATTCTAATAATATTTGTACTATTGTATAATATCTTGTTAGAAATCTACTTGATATAATTACTCAAACATGTCCTCTCAAAAAATCTGATCTTTTCCATGTATGTTGGCGATATCATAACCGCAAGTTGTGATTCGTATAATCCAGGAGTAACACATTATTTTCTTTAATCGAGCTTAAATATATTTGGAAGGGCAAAATTAATTTTTTGCTGTTGTAAACATTTCTTTAACATGTTTAGTAAAGTGTAGAAATTTATCTAAAAAGTTTCCCAAGTATTTTACAACATTATTTTTTTGAATATTACAATTTGATAAATTTTTCCATTATTTTCTTATACTGTGATTGCATTTATTAACTGGGGGCCTGAAGAGGATAGTCTCACACTTTTGAGAATTTAATTTCATATTCCAATCAATTATATAACGTTCTACTACATTGAAAGTATTTCAATGAATTCGGTTAGTGAGCTCAATTTTAGTTTCAGCATGATAAATGACAATGTCTAACATGCACAAATTAAAAAGAATGGGAGAATTAACAGTTCCTTGTTGTAATCCGTTGACTATCTTCAAAGTTGTGTTACTTTTTAAGTCTTCATGATAAATTACAAAGCTTTTTTTGATTGATCATATTATATATTGAAATAATTTGATGTAATGGAAATTGATATTGGCATAGTTTAATTATATGACCAGAAATCTATATACTGTCGAACAATACGGCAAACGCATGTATATATTTTTTTATTCCGGTTCCAAGTGATGCTGAATGTTAACAAATGTATAGCGTTAGTTGTTGAATGTTTATATTTGAAACCAAACTTATTTTCGCTCTATTATATTTTTATCTATACAAAATTTGTTTGTGCTATTGTTATATTTGCCTATTTATATTAGGCTTATGAGGCGCTTGTTTTTGATATTACTGGAATCTTTATCTTTTTGCTGTTTTCCATTTATTTGCGGAAATAAGAATTATTAAGCATATTATTAAATAGTTTATAATAGTCCAGAATTAACGAATTTGGTACTTTTCTTAAGAACTATATTTGTGATATTATCAATTCCAGAATATAGTTTATTTCTCAAATTAGAGAATATTTATAAAATACTAGCAGAGTGCAATTTCTAGGCAGCTTTATTTTTCAACTTAGCCAATTCACAAACGAACACTTTCATTGATTATTATTATTGTGAATGAAGGCAAATTTAATGAAACACACATAGCATATATATAATTTAATGTATGTGTTAGTAGCAACTTTAAATGCAATTTACTCAAAATCAAGGAAAAAATTTAAAAATCTGTAAATATGCAAAACGGATAAAAAGAAATATCTTTCAAATGATATACTTTTGGTCAAAATGGGGATAAAACGGGTAACAATAAATCGCCTAGCCTATTAATATTATAGATTTAACTTCGTTATAAAGAAATTGTCAAATCGTATTTCATTGATATTGTCCGATAATATAGAACTGCAATAATTAGTCACAGTGGTAAAACATAAAACAACTTAGTAAATATTTTTATTAGTATACACAAATAGCTTTAAATTTTATAAATTTTTTTAAATCCTCATCTTTGCGAATACCATTTTTAAACAGCTTCATTAAGGTATGATCTCTCTTTAAAAAAATTTGTTTTTGGATTCTTTTTTTTTTCATAAATGTCTTCTAAAATCCTTAAATAAAACTGCGCTAAAAGGATTTTTTAAAATTCGAATTATTTTTGGAGATACATATGTAGCTATATATATCTGTGGTAACAAGCATTAACCGCATAAGTCGAAAATCATGCTTTTGAGAAAAATAACATTTTATATAAATGTAATGGGCTTCTTTACGACTTAGGTCAGTATATTTTTATTAATATATTTTTAATAAATAGTGTTAGAGAAATGGAGATTTCACGTAAATATAAAGAGTTTTTAGTAGAACATGATATCATACATAACCTAAATTGTCAAATATCATGCTTTTGAGAAGAATAGCTTTTTATATAAATGTAATGGGGCTTCTTTATGACTTAGGTCAGCATGTTTTCTTTAATAACTTTTTAGGAAACAGTGATAGAGAAATGGGAATTGCACGTAAATATAAAGCGTTTTTAGTAGAATATGATAGCATACATAACTCAAATCGTTCTTAAGTCGACTTAGGCGGTTATCGCTTGTGACCACAGATATACACATATTTGTATGGTAATACAGAAAATCCTTGTAATAAAACTTTTAATGCGTTCTTATCGAAATCACTTTTTTTAAACTGGGGTGTCGTTTTTCTCGAGAACCAGAAATCGTATGGAAATTCGAAAACTAGGATAATTAGGTTCACTTTACTACCTGAGGAGGGGTGGGGCAAAACCCCCCAAAAACAGCTAATTTTAAATTAAAAAAACGCGCTATTTTGTCAATTTTCGATATTTTGGAAATAACCCAGTTCAGGACCTGCCGGACGTGATTATCAACAAAATGCGTCCGCCGAATTTCGATACGACATCTGGTTCACAAGAAAACCGACACCCCGTTTGTCTTCTGATTTTTGCGTACCCCTTTTTATCGCTCTGGGAGGGGAGGATAAGTATTTGTAATGAAAATATGCAAAAATATTTATTTAAAGCAAAATATGCAAAGACATGTAACTTAAAATCAGTGGCATTTTATTGTAAATTTATTCAATTGAATAGATATTTATGAAAAAATTTTTTAAAAAATAGCATTTTAAAGAAAAAATATGTATTTAAAGCAAAATATGGTAAAATATGCCAATACATATTAGTGGTATTTCATTTTAAATTTATTCGATCGGATAAATATATATGAAATTAGTTTAAAAAATAGCATTTTAATGAAAAAATATGTATTTAAAGCAAAATATGCAAAAATATGCAACTATAAATCAGTGGCATTTCATTGTAAGTTTATTCGATCAGATAAATATTTGTGAAAAAAGTTTTTAAAAAATAATATTTTAAAGAAAAAATATATATTTAAAGCAAAATATGTAAAAATATGCAACTACAAATCGGTGCCATTTGCTGTAAATTTATTGAATCGGATAGATATTTCTGAAAAAAGTTAAAGTAAATGCATTTTAATGAAAAAATTTGCATTTAAAGCAAAATATGCAAAAATATGCAACTATAAATCAGTGCCATTTTATTGTAAATT
This sequence comes from Cordilura impudica, assembly GCA_963682025.1. NCBI lineage: Eukaryota > Metazoa > Arthropoda > Insecta > Diptera > Scathophagidae > Cordilura > Cordilura impudica. Next base: position 42,581,794 of record OY821519.1, on the reverse strand, counting down.
TATTCGATCAACTAAATATTTATGAAAAAACTTTTTAAAAAATAGCATTTTAATGAAAAAATATGCATTTAAAGCAAAATATGCAAAAATATGCAACTATAAATCAATGCCATTTTATTGTAAATTTATTCGATCAAATAAATATTTATGAAAAAAGTTTTAAAAAATAGCATGAAAAAATATGCATTTAAAGGAAAATATGCAAATATATGCAACTACAAATCGATGCCATTTTATTGAAGATGTATTCAATTGGATAGTTATATGTATGTATATGAAAAAATTTTTTAAAAAAATATAATTTTAATGAAAAAATATGCATTTAAAGCAAAATATGCAAAAATATGCAACTTCTAATTGGTGGCATTTGCTGTAAATTTTTTCAGTCGAATCGATATTTATGAAAAAAGTTACAGTAAATGCATTTGAATGAAAAAATATGCATTTAGAGCAAAATATGCATATATATGCAACTATAAATCAGAGACAGTTTATGGTAAATTTATTCAAATGGTAAAATATTTATTGTTTTAAAAAAATAGCATTTTAATGACAAAATATGCATTTAAAGCAAAATATGCTTAAATATGTCACTACAAATCGATGCCATTTTATTGTAAATTTATTCAATAGGATAGATATTTATGAAAATAGTTTTTAAACAAATAGAATTTTAATAAAACAATATGCATTTAAAGAAAAAAATTCGGATATGCAACTATAAATCGGTGGCATTTTGTTGGAAATTTATTCAATCGGATATATATTTATGAACAATTTTTTTTAAAAAATAGCATTTTAATGAAAAAATATGAATTTAAAGCAAAATATGCTATAATATGCGATCACAAACTTGTGGTATTTATTGTAATTTTATGCAATTGGATAGATATTTATGAAAAAAGTTTTTTAAAAAATTCCATTTTAATGAACAAATATGAATTTAAAACAAAATATGCTTAAATATGCATCAAATCGATGCCCTTTTATTGTAATTCTATTCAATCGGATGAATATTTATTAAAAAAAAATTTGAAACAAGTATAATTTGAATGAAAAAAATATGCATTTAAAGCAAAGTACGCAAAAATATGCAACTACAAATCGGTGTCATTTGCTGTAAATTTATTCAATCGGATAGATATTTCTATAAAAAGTTGAAGTAAATGCATTTTAATAAAAAAAATATGCATTTGAAGAAAATATGCAAAAATGTGCAACTATAAATCAGTGCCATTTTATTGTAAATTTATTCGATCAACTAAATATTTATGAAAAAACTTTTTAAAAAAATAACATTTTAATGAAAAAATATGCATTTAAAGCAAAATATGCTAAAATATGCCAATACATATTAGTGGTATTTCATTTTAAATTTATTCGATCGGATAAATATATATGAAATTAGTTTAAATAATCGCATTTTAATGAAAAAATATGCGTTTAAAGCAAAATATGCAAAAATATGCAACTATAAATCAGTGATATTTCATCAGATAAATATTTGTGAAAAAGTTTTTAAAAAATAGCATTTTAAAGAAAAAATATATATTTAAAGCAAAATATGTAAAAATATGCAACTAAAAATCGGTGCCATTTGCTGTAAATTTATTCAATCGGATAGATATTTCTGAAAAAAAGTTAAAGTAAATGCATTTTAATGAAAAAATTTGCATTTAAATCAAAATATGCAAAAATATGCAACTATAAATCAGTGCCATTTTATTGTAAATTTATTCGATCAACTAAATATTTATGAAAAAACTTTTTAAAAAATAGCATTTTAATGAAAAAATATGCATTTAAAGCAAAATATGCAAAAATATGCAACTATATATCAATGCCATTTTATTGTAAATTTATTCGATCAAATAAATATTTATGAAAAAAGTTTTAAAAAATAGCTTGAAAAAATATGCATTTAAAGGAAAATATGCAAATATATGCAACTATAAATCGATGCCATTTTTTTGTGAATTTATTCAATCGGATAGATATATGTATATGACAAAAGTTTTTAAAAAAATAGCATTTTAATGAAAAAATATGCATTTAAAGCAAAATATGCAAAAATATGCAACTTCTAATTGGTGGCATTTGCTGTAAATTTTTTCAATCGAATCGATATTTATGAAAAAAGTTACAGTAAATGCATTTTAATGAAAAAATATGCATTTAGAGCAAAATATGTATAAATATGCAACTATAAATCAGTGACATTTTATTGTAAATTTATTCAATTGAATAGGTATTTATGAAAAAAGATTTTAAAAAATAGCATTTTAAAGAAAAAATATGCATTTAAAGCAAAATATGCAAAAATATGCAACTACAAATCGGTGACATTTTATTCTAAATTTATTCAAATGGTTAGATATTTATTGTTTTAAAAAATAGCATTTTAATGACAAAATAAGCATTTAAAGCAAAATATTCTAAAATATGCCACTACATATTAATGGTATTTTATTTTAAATTTATTCGATCGGATAAATATTTATGAAATTAGTTTAAAAAAATGTAATTTTAATGAAAATATATGCATTTAAAGCAATATATACAAAAATATGCAACTAAAAAGTGCTGCCATTTGATTTTAAATTGGATAAATAGTTATGAAAAAAATCGCATTTTAATGAAAAAATATGCATTTAAAGAAAAATGTTCAGAAATATGCAACTATAAATCGGTGGCATTTTGTTGTGGTCTATCGAGCATATGCATCTATAATATTAATAGCTTGTGACCGATGTTTTGTTCTACCGTTTTATCTCGATTTTGACCAAACGTTTATTATTTGAAAGGTATTTTTTTAGACGTTTTGCAGATTTTTAGATTTTAAAATTTTTCCCTTTATTTTGAGTAAATTTCATTTAAAGTTGCTCCTAACACATACATAAAATTATACAATGCTATGTGTGTGTATTTATTAAATTTGTTAATATGTTTGTATTAAAAATGAGTTTGTTTTTTGTGTTTATTTGTGAATTGGCTATAATTGATTAGCATACTTTTAGGGTCTTTATTTAATGAAAAAATAAAATTTCCTAGAATTTGCACTCGAATTTTGAGGGCCGGAATCTACTAGTATGAATTACCAGTTATCACACATGAAACAGACTTGGTAACCCTTGGGTGTGGTAATGTGACGTCATATAACGAGAAAACACTCGAATGGCGTAATCTTGTATTCTATCGCTCTTGGGTACTATGTACCCGTGTTTAAACAAAACGCGTCTATCTATTGTTACGATTCGGTCAAGAATGTTTTTATTTTTCTTTAAAATACTTAAAATAAATTTACGTATAAAAAGTGCTGACTTAATGTCTGTGCTTTTTCATTTATTTATTTCATACTTAACATACTGAAATAAACTGACTTAAAATATGCTGACCGAATGTCTGCACCTTTTTACAAAATATTCGTGATATTGACCGATACCTACACATAAATTAATGGTTAATAGGGGTATTCCTAGTTAATTATTATGGGCATTACCCTAGTGTTGCTAACTTATATATTTGATAAAAAGGAGAAATAATTACAATTTTTAAGATTTCATTCAATAAAATTAGTCCAACCTGATTTGCTGGAGATATTTGCTGAAGAACAAAATGCTGAGTTATGGTTTATCAATGCCAAATCCGTTGAAGTTTCTACTATACTGCCCTATCTATTTGGCAATTCTCACACCCCCCTCCCCCCCACCAGAATGATTGTTATAGAGTGCAATGAGTTCTCCAATTCGTCAGTAAGACATAAATTACATAACAAGATATATAACTTATAATTAACAACGATTCCAATATGCCAAGAAATATTCCAATAGTAGCACCAAACAGCTAACTTATAGAAACAGTTATACTGGATATGTGGCTTGAGTTGAAGTAACTTTTACATTGTTAATGAAAAATCCTTTGAGATGACGCTGTTCTACACAGAACAAATCGAAAAGTACGAACACTTTATCGCAATTTATAGTTACGTAAATGGAAACAAGTAAGAAAATTATAGTCGCTCTAGACCGACTATACGATACCCTATACCATGGTTTAGGAACCCTATCTCTTCGGTCCAACTAATTGGATATAGAAAATAAGCATAAACCAAATTTGAGTGGCATTGTTATAAATTGTTTTGGCTGAAGATATGAAAAAGTTCATATCGGGTGCTATATTTATATGGGGACTAGGTCGAAAAATGGACCGATCCTGACCATTTTTGGTAGTCACTTATATTTTGAAAAAATATACACATACCAAATTTGAGAGAAATCTGTGCAATATTTTTGGTTTTTTTTATAGATTTAAGTGAAGATCGGGAAGCAGCTCTATATGGGTCCTATGGCTAAGAATTGTCCAATAGGGATTATTTTTGGACAACTGATTAACGGATACAATAAACACATAAAAACCCAATTTTACTAAGATCTATATGATAATTTGGATCTTATGGCAATTTATGTCGCTTTCATAGGGGTCATTTGTATGGGGACTAGGTCTGAACATGGACCGATTTTCACCAATTTCAATAGCGTTCATACCAAATAGCTTATATACCAAATTTCATCGAAATATATTCATATTTGCAACCCGTTGTTTGATTACAAGGTTTACATGGACACACAGACGGACGGACGGACGGACGGACATCGGTAAAACGACTCAGAAAGATTGGTCTAAGGCAAATATTTTTGGTAGTTACAAACAGCATCTCAAAGTCATTATACCCAAACCACATAGTGGTATAGGGTATAAAAACGAAAAGCGCCAACTTAGAGCTTTTTTAAAAAAGGTGCTAAATGGAAAATATGCGCTAAATCTAGTGCGTATAGTTGCCATTACTGATGTCACTAATCCTATTTTTTCAGAAATTCTTTCCCAGAAATTTGAGAGATAATTGTGGTCGTAAATGAAAAAATATACTTTTTTTCAATATGACGTGGAATATACTACGCCAAAATTTATGTGTGTAACTTGAGGGTCAGTAAAATCCTTTTAGGTAATTCCTAAAAAACGATTCCAGGAAAAGTAAACAAATACATGAAAGGCACTGAAATTTAGGGCACACTCAATTCATATTTTCAGTATTGGCCTCACAAAGTTTTCTACGGATCCGACCATTTTTACCCCGAAACTAATAGCGTAGAGTTGGCCTAGAGCTATAATTTTATTACTTGTTATTTGTCTCTCTTATTTTAACTCAAACATTGGGGAATTACAATTTAATGTTATTTTGTTGAATAACAATTAAATAATAGTTTCTATGAAAAATTATGAGGAATGAAAAGTTTAAGTCCTTCAAAGTTAAGTATTTCAAACGCTTTACAACAAAATTGTCTAAATTCGTAACGACAGTAGTCAATTGGGAATTTATTTAGTGATTTACGCATGAATTATAAAAAAACAAATTAACTAAAAAATAAATGAACACTTTATTATGTAGATATCGAATTGACTAAATTTAAATCATTCAATTCTATAAAATATTCTTTGGTTATATAGTCGACATATTGTTACAAAATATTATACAACACTTTTGCAACAGTCAGTTATCAAATAAGAAACACTTCAGTAATACACGTGCCATTTATCAGTTACTATTAGCAACCATCTTTAATTTGAAATATGCGGGAACATGGGGACACGTTTCAATGAGTGGCAATGAAAATTTTCTTAATTTTAAAGTAAAGGGTGACTCAGTAAGATTGCACGACTATGAATGGCAATTGTTATAGGAATATGATGACGGAATTTTTGTATTCTCAACTGGATGGTATGGATGTGAACGACATGTGGTTTCAGCAGGACGGCGCCTCCTGACACACTGCGCTCGAAACATTCGATTCATTGGAGCAACGATGTCCAGATCGAATGATCTCCCGAAATTCCGATGTCAATTAGTCGCCAATATCGCGCAATTTTACGCAACGTGATTGCATTCTTTGGGGTTTTTTGAAATCTCAGGCCAGAAACAACTCCTGAGGTCAAGGTGATATAGATCCACATCTTTCTCAAAAAGTCATTGAACATTTCATGAAGAGAACAAGGGCCTGTTTTCAGAGCTGCGGGAAAAAGCTTAAAAGAAATGTTTGAATAAAATTATTCTGGGTAAAAAGTATTTATAAATATCTTAAAAAGTTTAATTCTCTCTGCTACTGCCATCTGCTATTGGATCCTCACAAACTTTTTACGGATTCCGTTAAATTAAAAAAAAAATTCTAAAAAAAAACGGTATTTACCGAAATGTGTGCCCCGTTTTTTACAAAAAGAATCCAACTATGGAAAAAAATATGTAAAAACGCAAAAAAGTATTCATTCTGAAACTGATAAAAGAACTACATTAGATCCTTATCAGTTATGGAAATTATGCCACAACTAGCTTCATAATGGTGCATAGTATATAATTCCTAAGGCCGAGCATATTAAGTGATCAAAACAGCCATGGTTGGGATTTTGCCGCAGTCATATGACATGGAATACTTAGTTGCACTGCATCGCTATTCTGTTCTTATTTTCACGATCTTCTTAAAAAGAAACATCAATTGTATGGTCAACTGGGAAGAGTGATGATTAGGAAGCTCATATCCTATTCTGAACAAAGTGCTACAAAAGCGAACTTCAATGACCTTTTCGATAACCATTTTTTAGACATGAAGTGGACATTTTAGCAAAACAATACATAAATTCATACTGCCCAAGTATAATAGTCTTTGATGAGGAATCAAGCTGTCATCATTCTTATTGGGTGCTTTATTAGCCAGAACTAAATGTAATGGATGGCTTACTGGAAATGTTCAGAATTTTGGCAAGTAGCACAATAAAAAAGATGACCTTATTAAAGCAGTCAGTGAAGCAACGTCTTCCTTATTGGTTGATTATATTAAATCGTTGTAGAGTTCGATTTCCAGCAGGATCTTCCAAAACAAGGGAGGCTTTACACATAATTGAAATTTCTTTAAAATGTTTAAATTTCAATCAAATCAAAGAAAATAATATCTGGCTTGCAAACTGTACATAAAGGGGGTCCTATTCTCTTGGAGAAAAATTATAAGCAATATTTTTCACATGTTCACATATTCACAACTAATGTTTGTTTTAACTATATATAAATACGCGAAGGTAAATTTAGTTCCCTTTTTAAGCACTATGCGGGCACGCAGGAGTGTGAAAATTTACATAGTTATAGTTCATATGGAGGAGAAGCTGAGAATGATAAAATTTATGTTTAATCTGTCTTAGAACTATATTATATTAAATAAAATAAAATATTTATAATAATTCGTTACACCCTGTTAATACGAATGATTTAAATCATATATCAGACGCTCTGTGCTGATATGTGAATTGCTAAAATTGATTAACATACCTTTAAGCTCATTTAAATATTCAAAAATTTTTTATAGATTGCAAAAACATTGGAAGACAAAAATTGAATGAAAGAATAATATTTCCTAGAATTTGGACTCGAATTTCGAGTGCTGGGCTATATTAGTATCTATTTCTTGTGCATTTACTTAGGAATTAATCAAGATTTGAAACAAATAAAAACAGGTCAGAAAATTATGGTCGGACTAGACCATGTGAAGGATTCCATTATACACAAAAATTCTTTTTCACATTTAATCACTTCAAAACTCAGAGTTGAATAAAATCAGCATCATGCTGCTGAACGCGTTTTATTTACATATTTGAGAAAACGCGTGTTGGCGATGAATAACACTGTAGAACGTGTATTATAGAGTGTACGTAGGGCTTTTTTGGTCACTTTTATTAAATGTAAAATAAAAATTCTTTATTTCATTATTTCCCGACGTTTCGTTGAGTTTTTGTCAACATCTTCAGGGGCATTTATTTTGAATCTAACACAAAGAAGAAAAAACAATCAATATAAAGACATAAAACATTAAAAATAATTTTCCTTTACATGAATTTTTAAATTATAACATTAATAAAAAATTATTGGTGTATTTTGACATCACAAATTGATTGGTTTTAAAACACAGTATATATAAATAAACAAATAAGTAAACTATTGAAAAACTAAAACATTTATATCACAGAATTTAACTTTAGTATCACAGTGCAAATGAATATATGAAGTTTATGTTGTCTATGTCTTCCTTGTTGTTTCATTTTAGTGGTCATTGCCTGGAGGGGGGAAATTCCAAGTTATATCTTTTCCTTATCTTGAAGTTTACTTAGTTTTTCAGCTATAACTTATTTGATTTCATTTCATTTCCTATTTCATTATTCAGCAAAATTGTATTTAAGGCTTAAATAAATAATTTCTATTAATATATCAATGCAAATATGTAATTGAATAATAAAAATATCATACGTATAACATCTCATTTACTCTACATAAAAAACCATACGTCCTGCATATGTTACGATATTCAAAAAATTTATTAAAATGGGAAAAATTAAAATTTTTTAAGATTTCATTCGATGAAATTAGTCGAACTTGATTTGCTGAAGCTATTTGCTATAAAATGAAATACGAAATCAAAAAATAAAAGTTTGGCTTGTAAAGTTTGTAATATATGACATTGCATTTTATGGATTTTGTTTATTTTTGAACTTAACAACAATAATTTATCATTTAATATAAATTACTGATTTATGAATAAACTAATGAACACTTATTTTTTATTTTCTGCTTTACATTTGCATTAAAATAATCGCTGATGTGCTGAACGAATGAACACCCGAAATGATTGGTTTGAAAACGATCGATGCACAGTGATGCCCTTAGAACAAATAAGGTTGCAAAAATCAACATTTTTGTGTGCATTTACGATATTTTGAATAATGTCATCTTATAGGAAATTCTTTAAAGATTAAAAATTTGCTACCTTCAATAAAATCAGATTTTTAGTTTAGAAGATATAACCCTTCAAAGTGAACGATTTTCAGTTTTTAAAAAATACACACACTTTTTAGGCAATTTTGTCCTGTTTCAGGTAGAATTTAAGAAAAAAAAAAAAAACATATAGGGTAACTATACGATACCCTATACCATGGTCTAGATACCGTATCTCTTCGGTCTAATTAATTGGATATAGAAAATAAGCATAAACCGAGTTTGAGTGGCATTGTTATTAATTTTTTGGCTGCAGATATGAAAAAGTTAATATCGGATGCTATATTTATATAGGGACTAGGTCGAAAAATGGACCGATCCTGACCATATTTGGTAAAGTAACTTTTTTTTTGAAAAAATATATACAAATCAAATTTGAGAAAAATCTGTGAAATATTTTTGTTTTTTGATAGATTTAAGTGAAGATCGGGAAGCGGCTCTATATGGGGTCCATGACAAAGAACTGTTCTATAGGTATTATTTTTGGACTATAGATTAGTGAGTATAATAAATACATACAAACCCAATTTTACTGAGATCTATATGATAATTTGGATCTTATGGCGATTTATGTCGATTTCATAGGGGTCATTTGTATGAGGACTAGGTCTGAAGATGGACAAAATTTCACCAATTTCAATGGCGTTCATCCTATGGGCGATAAAAGCTTATATACCAAATTTCATCAAAATATATTCATATTAGCGATCTGTAGTTTGATTACAAGGTTACATGGACATACAGACGGACGGACGGACATCGCTAAATGGACTCAGAAAGTGATTCTGAGTCGATCGGTATATGGGTCTAGGTCAAATATTTTTGGTAGTTACAAACAGCACCTCAAACAACATGGTGGTATAGGGTATAAAATTTGAATAATAAAAATATCACTCATACGTATATATCTCTTTCACTCTACCTAAAAAATCTTACGTCCTACATGTTACGATATTGAAAAAATTTATTAAAAATGGGGGAAAAATTAATATTTTTTAAGACCTCATTCGATGAAATTAGTTCAACTTGATTTGCTGAAGCTATTTGTTATAGAATGAAATATGAAATAACAGTGACGCCCATAGAACAAATTAGGTTGCAAAAGTAAAAATTTTCATTTGCGCTTACGATATTTTGAATTAAATAATCTCATAGGAAATTCTTCAAAGATTACAAATTAGCTACCTTCAGTAAAATCAGATTTTTAGTTGACCGATTTTCAGTTTTCAAAAAATACACACCTTTTTTAGGCAATTTGGTTCAGCTTCAGGTAGAATAAAAAAAATAGTTAACTAATGCCGTTTTCTTCTCTGACAAAAAATGTCGCATTTTATTTGCACTTTTTTCCAAAAGTGTATTTTTTTATATATTCTAAATTAAGAGTAACCTAATGTTATACATCAATCGAAAGGTCTCAAAGTGCTGTGTTCATAAAATGCAAACAATTTTGATTATTATCCTCTTTGAAGTCATAGGGTGAAAGTATTCCAAAAAGGGGAACAATGTGGAAATAAGTCAATGGCTACCACTTTTTGCGATTTAGGAGCGCTCGACTTTGAGACCTATCGATTGATGTATAAAATAAGGTTGCTCTTAACTTAAAATATATAAAAAATATACTTTTCGAAAAAAGTGCAAATAAAATGCGACATTTTTTGTCAGAAAAGAAAACGGCATAATCGTAATTTTTATACCCTATACCACTATGTGGTTAGGGTATAATGACTTTGTGCTGATGTTTGTAAGTATAAAAAATATTTGAACTAGATCAATCTTTAATAATACCGATCGACTCCAAATCACTTTCTGAGTAGATTTAGCGATGTCCGTCCGTCCGTGCATCTGTGTGTCCATGTAAACCTTGTAATTAAACTACAGGTCGCAAATATGAAAATATTTTGATGATTTTTAGTATATAAGCTCCTAGGGGCCATAGCATGAACACTATTGAAATTGGAGAAAATTGGTTCATGTTCAGACCTAGTTCCCATACAAATTACCCATATGAAATCGACTTAAATTACCATAAGATCCATATTATCATGTAGATCTCGTACAAATTGGGTTTGTGTATGTTAACGCCAGGTCCACTTTTTGACCTAGTCCCCGTATAAATATAGCATCCGATATGAACTTTGCATATCTGCAGCCAAAAAAATTAAAAACAATGCCAATAAAGTTTGGCTTATGCTAATTTTGTATATCCAAATATTTGGGTCTTAGAGATAGCCGGCTATAATATTCTTACTTGTTCTATTTCTATTGATTTATGTATTTATTCAGTATATTATAGAAAAAAAATTTTTGTTTGCTTTGTGTTTCTCCAGGTAAATCGCTATTTACCAACTCTCTATGTTTTCACTATTTTTGATGGAAAATTGAAAAATATTTTTTTTTTACCAAATTTCATCAAAATATATTCATATTTACGACCTGTAGTTAGATTACAGATGTACGGACGGGCGAGTATCGGTAAATCGATTTAGGAAACGACTCTGAGTTGATCGGTGTAATAAAAGGTGGGCCTAGGTGAAATAATTTTGGTAGCTGCAAACATTATATTTACCACTATGTGGGCAGCAAGGTGGCCCTTCATTATATGGAGTGAAAAAAGTGTTCAAACTCTCGCCGCCATCACCTAGAAATATGCGAGTAGCAAAAAAACTGAGCAATACAAAGTTTTGGGCCAATCAAAAAACATTTAGTCGTGCCTCAAAGCGATTGAAAATTTCAAGTGTGTTTATTTGGGGAAAATATGACTTTATTTCAGATTTTACGAAAATTTCGTTCTATACTTTCATTTTGCCGACAAGTTGTTATATAATTCGGGATCTGTATTAAATTATACTATCAAAAAGCTATAAAACTTCAAAATCGAATATGACCTCGCCAAGAAATAGCAAATGCCCCATACCACTTTTGTGCCAAAAAAAAATTAGCTCATGAAATTTAATGGCATTTTTTTCAACTTTGATAAAGTGATTAAAACCATAATTTTTTTGGTCTCTATACTTGTAACGACTTAGATATTATTACCACGTTGTTAACCTATTGCGCATTGAGACCGAAAATGGGAAATTTTTTTGATAAAATTTTGAAAACTCCTTTTTCAAGTTTTAAAAAATTTTCTTTAACAAAATTTGAAAAAACTGGATCTGGCACTTTAAGGTTTTGTTAAGTACATATTATAGATTAACTGTGTGAATTTTTAAGTAAATCCCTATGCCAGAATTTTTTGATTTTAGCGGATTTCGAGAAAAATGGTATTTTTGTAAAATATTCTGTAAATGTACTCTTTCTAAATAATTTGTATCAAAAATTCGTCACTTTTCTACTTTTAAATGTTATATTTTATCTTAGTAGCCTCGGGTTTCAGAAAAAAATAATATGACCCCATTAACACTTTTGGAATTGGGGTCACATATGACCCCAAGCTAATAAAAGACAATTTATTAAAAAAATTCAAATATTTTGTAAGTGCTGTTGAATTTTGAGATGTGACGCTTAAAATATAATAACGGAATGTGTAGAACTTCCATTCCTAAAATTTGGGATAAATCCGAGAACGTTGACCCATTATTTGCCAAGGCCAGCTTTGGATTTTAAGATACTTAAAAAAAAATTAGCGAAAACGAGTTTTTCTATTAAACTTGATGAAACCACTATTTAGAATTTAAGAAAAATAATTCGGTTAATTTTTAGTTATTTAACCCTTCAGTGCTCCTGGAACCAAAATAGTCCATTGTGATATATCTTTGTTGCAATTATCTGCTTATTGCTCTCGAATATAAATTAAAACAACTTTTAACCAATTTTGTTATAAAATTATTTTATGTATAAAAAGTATCTATATTTTTCAAAAACGGAAGTATTATTGTTGCAAAAATAGAAGTGATAAATAATACAGCAGAGCGCGATATTAAATTGATTGTAGTGTTTAATAACATATTAACAAAGAACGAACAAATAATAAACGAATTATATAACTTGTCGGAAAAATTAAACTATAGAACGAAATTTTCGAAAAATCTGAAAAAAGTCATATTTTCCCATATATAAACACACCTGAAATTTTCAATCACGTTGAGACACGACTAAATGCTTCTTGATTGGCCCAAAATTTGTATTTCTCAGTTTTTTTGCTATTCGCATATTTCTAAGGGATGAGACCGAGAGTTTGAACACTTTTTTTTTATTAAGGGCCACCCTAGTGAACAAAGTATAATGGGTTTGTTCTGATCTTTATAACTACCAAAAATATTTGAACTAGAGCTATCTTTTGTTATGCCGATTTTGTCTGAATCACTTTCATAGTCGAATTAGCGGTTTCCGTCCGTCTGTCTGTTCATCCGTCTGTATGTCCATGTAAACCTTTTCATCAAATATGATATATATAGAAGCTTTTATGGGCCATAGACTGAATGCTATTGAAAATGACCCTTTTGAGATCAATTTGTATTGCCATAAAATCAAAGTTATCATATAGATTTTAGCCAAGTTCGGTTTGTGTGTGTTCATTACATTTATTAATCATTAGCTAAAAAATAAACCCTGTAGGATAATTCTTAGTTATACCCCCCATATAAAGCTGCTTCCCGATCTTCATTTAAATCTTTAAAGAAGAAGAAAAAATAGTGTACAGATTTTCCTCAAATCTGGTTTATATATTTTTTGCAAAAAACAAGTGGTCCGGATCAGTCAATTTTTCATATCCGCAGGCAAAAAAATTTAACAATGTCAAATTTGGTTTATGTTTATTTTCTATACCCAATTAGTTGGACGAAAGACTCTTTCTCTATACACATGGTATATGATATCGTATAGTCGATATATGACTATAATTTTCTTGTTTATTTTATTCACCATCCTATACGTTTTCTATAGAATGACACAATAAAAATAAACCAAACAAAACAATCTCAAGTATCCCCGGCTTCCCCATTGTTAATCGAGCGCACATGTGCATGCATATTGAAGTCATATATTCATTTCATCCTATTTGCTTTAGGGCTTTTGAAATATGAACATTTATGAATGGTGGATGTATTATTAAGAAAAAAAAAAAAGGAAAAATAAACAAGTAATGACTTTGTGCTGTTAAATGTTTATATTTACTTCATACTCTAATTGCTTTAACTATTTGAAAATGGAAGTTAATAAAAAAATTAAATTTTCGAAATTTTAAATCAAATTATATTTAAATTAAAAAGATTTGAAAACATGCTTTTATATGATTCAGGTTAGTGGTCAGAAATAATGAACAGAAATTCATTTAACAATATATGTATGTAAATGTTGAAAAAGAGCAAAAGAGTCCCCCAAATAGCGCTAAGAGTCATCATTATTAGAATGAAAGTAGAAGCGCTTAAAGGGGCTAATTGTATTTTTATAACGAAACAGAATTGTTTCTATTAATTTTCAAAAAAACTTAAGTACATTTGAAAACATACTGATCGAATGCTACTAAAATATATTGGACGCACAAGGAATTAATCAAAATTTTAATTATGAGTTACTGAGGAAGAAGAAATTATCAATATACAAAGAAATTTTAAAGCTCGAGGAATTGATGAGATAAAACCTATTATACTTTTAAAAATATATAATTTATTTGTGAGTACTCGGACTAATATCTTTAATTGGTGCCTAAGAAATGGATACTTTCCTAAACAATTTAAAATGGCTAAGGTAATTGCAATACTGAAACAAGGAAAGGAGAAAAATTCACCCAAAAGTTACCTACCTATCAGTATGCTGAATGATTTAGACAAATTTTCGAAAAAATTATTTTTAACAGACTACACGAATACACGAAAACAAGTAATATGTTGAGCAAAGAACAATTCAGATTTAGAAATGATCATTCTTAAATACACCAAGTGAAAAGAATATTACACATGATTACGATGAACAAAAATCATCGCAAAAGTTCTGAAGTGGTGTTTCTTGATATAGAGAAAGCCTTTTCACTATATGGCACAAATGAGTCATTTGTAAGCTAACTAAATTAGTTTAAAGTCTGCAAAATAGTGCTGTTCTCCATGAAGAATATTTTTAAAACAAATAAAGCCAATTTTGTTGATATTTTTTTAATGTGTAAACATCTATGCGCTCAGGGGGGTAAAATCCAATTTCACAATACAATCACAAAAACAGCGTAAGGGAAAAACGGTGTTTGGTATATGTAAATGTATTGGTGTATTTATTAAGCAGAATCACCGAGTTCGCTGTCTGTTTAGCAAAATCACAAATCTTTTTCGTTAATTTTAAATAGTCAAGCTTTTGACCGCTAGATGTGCTGTGAGTTTAACATGTTCACAAACTTACAGAGTTGTTTTCTTTTTTAATATTCAAATACATATTTGCTACTGACAGAACTTTTTTAGTAAGCAGAACTGCTAGGTGTGCTGTGAGTTTAAAGAGCTAAATACTATGAAAACTTTGAAGAAGTCGAAAATAAACTTAGGAGTTTTTTTAATTTCTACAACTTTTCCAATTGTATTTCAGAAAACATCAATTGAATATCAGAAAGTATCAATTGATCAATTGATTTTCAGAAAGTATCAATAGAATTTTAGAAAACATCAATTGAATTTCAGAAAGTGTCAATTGTGTTGCAGAAAACATCAATTGATTTTCAGAAATTATCAATTGTGTTTCAGAAAGTATCAATTGAATTTCAGAAAACTTCAATTTATTTTCAGAAATTATCATTTGTATTGCAGAAATTATCAATTGAAATTCGGAAAATATCAATTGAGTTTCAGAAATTATCAAATGTATTTCAGAAAATATCAAATGTATTTCCGAAATTATCAAATGTATTTCAGCAATTGTTAAATGTATTTCAGAAACCATCATATGTATTTCAGAAAATTTTAAATGTATTTCAGAAAACAGCAAATGTGTTTCAGCAATTATCTAATGTATTTTAGAAGTATCAAATGTATTTCACAAAACATAAAATGTATATCTGAATTTATCAAATGTATTTCAGAAAATATCAAATGTATTTCAGAAAACATCAAATGTATTTTAGAAATTATTAAATTTAATGCAGAATTTTTTTTCAATTAAATATTCTTCCTTTATTTACAAATTTTAACAAATTTTTTGATATTTACATATGAGATCTTATCTTTACATATATATATTGCAACAAATAATATATAGGATCTAAAGATATTAAATAGTTTTTATTTTATTTTTTAATGATTTTTAAAGGAAAATGGGAGGAAAAACCTTTATATGATTTAATATATTCAAATACTATCTGAAAATATTTATATGCTTTACTAGCTGGACCCGGCAAACGTTGTTTTGCCCTCAATGAATTTTTATTTTAGTTAGAATCTGTATATACCTATATAAAATGTGTGACGAAGATCTCCAGATAATAAAATGAGAGCTTCACCAAAAAATCTTTCATTGCCTTTCAAGTCTTTTATCAAATCAAATCACAATGTTTGTGAGCCATGGTACATTCATCCCAAATAAAAATACTGCATTTTTGCAGAACTTTTGCCATACCGGAATGTTTTTTGATATTACAGACGGCATTCTCATTTTTTTGTACGTTTAACGGTGATTTGAGTGCTGAATGAGCTGTGCGGCCACCATGCAATAATGTAGCGGCTTTTTACTTCTTCTTCGTTAGAATATTTATATATAAAAACGTTTGTGAGTTTATTTATTAAAATTTATATAAATTTGACAACTCATTATTTTTCGAACGACAGCGCCATCTACCGGGTCCAATAAAAAAATGTTTCTAACATACATATATGTACATTGTTAGTTTCATTAAAATCACACCATAAATAAGAATATTCGAAATAACTTTACCCAGCGCCACCTATCGGGTCCATTTATACATACAAAAATTTCTTATGACGAAACATACGTTCATTCTGAATTGCAGTCAAATCGCGCTGAAAGTAAAAATTTTTGTTTTTAACTTGACCCCAACGCCAGCTAGAGGGTTAAAACTAAAAAAAAAAAACACAGAAGAGCTCGAACCGAACCTATGCTGGAAATCCTACCTCGACAGCTCTTATGGTTCCGGAGATCATTCGTTACAATCAAATGCATCAACGTTTTTATATATACGCCACGCCCCTTTGCCCACTAACAACTTTATATAGCTAAGGTCTTATTATTTCGCAAAAATATACTTTTGTGAAAATTTCATGACGATCCTTCCAGTAGTTTAGAAGATATTACGATTTTTTATTTTTCTAAAAAGGGGCGTGGTCCCGCCCACTTTTCTTCTTGTATGTATTTCTATTCATGCTAATACCATATGTACCAAATATGACTGCTGTAGGTAAAAAAATTCCCGTGATATGACTTTTTCAAATTTTGGGTTATATGGGCGTGGCACCGCCCCTTTGTCCAATCAAAAATTTATATAGCATATTATTCCTTCCAGAGTCACAGTAACACGCTCTGAAAATTTCAGGAAGATCGGTTCTTTGGTTTGGCCTCCTATAAAGCACAAACAAACACACATTCATTTTTATATATATAGATAGATTGAAAGCAGATTAATTATGATTTAAGGTAAAATGGGGCGAAAAAGGGGGACTTGGTAATAAAAAAATGTATGGCTACCTTACCTGTAGATAAAAAGTGTATAAAACTTTAGATAAATACATATTACAAAAAAATTATTTTGTATAGCAAACATTGTTAGTGGTATAAGTAAAAAAAAGGGGGCGGTGAAATGGGCGTGGTTCATAGTTATATGGCGACGTTAACAGTATTAAGAGCAATATACTACCAAATAAAAAAATCCGTTGGAAGGAACAAATTTGTACAGAGAAAAAAAGTTTAAAACTTTCAAACAAAATTTGGCGTGAAAAGGGGCGTGAAAGGGGGCGTGGCGTAAGAAATGTTTATTTCTACCTCGCCTGGAGTATAATGTGTATACAATTTGAAGTAAATCTGTTAAAAACTATATGGGAGCAATTACATAATTTTAAAAAAGTGGGCGTAAAAGTGGGCGTGGTCAAAAAAAAAGTACCCTATTAATCATGCCAGAGTCCCAGTTAAATGCTGTGAAAATTTCAGGAAGATCGGTCCAGAGGTTTGGTCTCCTATAAGGTACACACAAACAAACAAACAAATAAACAAACACACATTCAATTTTATATATATAGATTAGAAATAATAGACCTCTATAAGCATATAATTTTCAATTTGTTGATTTCTTTTTAATTTTACGTTATTTCTCTACATTCTCTTATCAGTGGGTAAGAGGAATTTTAAATTTTGGCAAAGTAATTGTTATTAATCCTTGTTATGAAATCGATAATTTTTTCATAACCTGTTTCTTCATGAAGAAGATTTGTAGGATACCTCCAGGGCTTTTTATTTATCATTTTAAGACATTTGTTTTGTATAATTTGTAAGCGTTTTAGGTGGCAGTTGGCAGCGTCACTCCAAATAGGACACGCGTATGTTAATATCGGCCTTATAACACTTTTATGAGTAGATTTTTGTTTTTGGGGTTTAGAAATGACCTTCTATTTAGTAGTGGCCATAATGCTTTAAATGAATTTATAGCTTTTTGGCACGTAGCCATAATATGTTGTTTAAAAGTAACCTTTTTGTCCAAGACAACTCCGAGATATTTGACATGATTAAGTACATTTATGGTATTATTTCCAATATGAAGATGACGTCTTGGCAGTCTTTTGGGAGATTTAAATTTAATGCAGAAAAAATGAATGGAATTTCAGAAAATATCAACTGAGTCTCAGAAAAATAGTCGGAACGCTATATAAATATATATTTTTTTAAGTATTACACTGGGTTTGTAATATTTCTTGAAAACTACATATCGTCACCTAAAATGCAAAAGGCCGTAACTAATATTTTTATTTTTTTACAGGAGAAGCAAAAAACATCATTAAACAAAAACTACTTTAAACTTAATACATAAATTTTAGAATCAAGCTGAAAAATAAAGATGGATTTTTATTTATGAAAACAAATTTATGGTAAAATAGCGGTTTTTAAGTAAGAGGCCGTAATTACAATACAAAAAGTCAATTTTCAACTTTTTGTTAGTTACGGACTTTTGCATTTTAGGCGACGATATAAACGTTTTTTTTTTCAAAATGATGACTTCAAAATCGGTCAAATTTCTATTCTGCTATTTCTATTGTAGCTGATTAACAAATGAAGTCCTCATCTTCGATTAAAAGGCCGCCCTTGATAGTTTATTTTCCAGTGCATAACAAATAAGTCCAAATATTGCTAAACATTTTCTGCGACTCCAAATCACTAATAGAAACAATAATAACTTTTCGTTATTGTAGGGTAAACTACTTTTTAATTCTGAATTTCAATAGATATTTTCTGAAATTCAATTGATATTTTCTGAAATTCAATTGATAATTTCTGAAATTTCATGTTTTTTGAAATATATTTGAGAGTTTCTGAAATATATTTCATGTTTTCTGAAATACATTTGATACTTTCTGAAATACAATTGGAAAAGGTGTAGCTGTTTACCCATGTTTTCACCCCTGTGATCGGACTCACATTGATTTTTTTTTCACTTGTTTCATGTAAAAATAAAAGTTCTGGCGGTTGAAGCGTTTTAAACGCTTGTTTTTAAATGGCTTATTTCGGAATGGAAAAGTGCTTTGAAAATTGTTGTTAAGACTACCAAAATCAATTTTGATGAAATTTTTTTTTTTTTTTTTGGCACCAAGACCAATCAAATTGCATTTCTCTTTTATCTACCAAATAAAATATTAGTTGATGGTTTGTACTTGACGTTTAGCGAAAAAGTAGAAACAGCAAAAATGGTTAAAAATGGTTAAAAATTACAATTCACTTACAGTTGTTTATTTTTTCAATTTCTTTCTTAAGTTTCCTACTCAAATATTTTTTGAAAATGTTTTTTATATCCAACTTACAGTAGGCAACAAAAAATTTGAAAAATGTCTGCATCTTAGGTGGGACTATTTTTTTATGAAGCTCAAAAAATGCAACAAAAAAATTTTATGAACAATTTTTTTATGATTTTTAATTATTTTTTTTTGATTTTTTGGAAGTATTTTGACTCGATATACTATATCTTAAGTATGAAATAATCTATTTATTTACAAAAATATCAGAATGAAGGTAAAATAAATAACATAAGTGGACATTAGTTTCAAATTTAATGAGAAATTCAGAAGAATATGAAAGGATTTACATTTCAAAGCACTTTTTTAAACCTTTTCGTCACGATAAATCAAAATAAAACAAGTAAGAAAATTGTCTAGAACTTATCTTTTAGCCCCAACTAATTGGATAAAGAAAATAAGCATAAAGCAAATTTGAGTGGCATTGTTATTAATTTTATTGCCTATGAATATGAAAAAGATCATATCGGATGCTATATTTTGATGATGACTAGTTCGAAAAACGGACCGATCCTGACCACTTTATATGGGGGCTATAACTAACAATTGTTTTATAGGGTCTATTTTTATAGGGTCTATTTTATATGATAATTTGGATTCTATGACAATTTAAGTCGATTTCATAGAGGTCATTTGTATGGGGACTAGGTCTGAACATGCACCGATTTTAAACAATAGTATTCATGCTGTGGCCGATAGAAGCTTTTGTACCGAATTTCATTAAAATATATTTATATTTGCGACCTGTAGTTTGATTACAAAATTTACATGGATACACAGACCGACGGACAAACGGACATCGCTAAATCGGTCATATATTTGGTAGTTACAAACATCAGCACAAAGTCATTAACCCTGACCACATAGTAGTAATAGGGTATAAAAAAATAAAATTGTGTCACAGTGTAATTAGTAAATGTACTCTTCGTCAAAAATTATTTTTTGCTGTTGCTTGCTTTCTTTCTTACATACACAGTTGGTCCAGTAAGTATTCTCACTCAACAGTCCGTCATTTTGGAGATATAGTAAACAATTGTGTGATCTTATAATTGTGAACCGCGTCGTAAGAAAGAATTTATTTTTCGTCTAAAACTCAAATATAAACAAGTTATAAAATTATAGTTGGTTTTAACCGACTATTGCGTTTCGACAGAGGCCTTAGATGAAACTTTGCTGAGGCAGTAATAGAATATAGAAAACTAGCAGATGCCAGCGCTCGAAATTCGACTGCAATTTCTAGGCAACTTTATTTCTCAACTTAGCTATTTCACAAACCAACACTTTTTTGGTTTATTGTTATTGTGAATGAAGATAATAACCTCATTAACAAACACATTAACAAATTTAATAAACACACACATAGCATACTCGTACGTATAATTCTATATATGTGTTAGTAGCAACTTTAAATGCAATTTACTCAAAATAAGGGAAAAATTTTAAAATCTGTTAATCTGGGGAATAGCTAATAAGAAATACCTTTCAAATAATATACATTTGCTCAAAATCGGGATAAAACGGTAGAACAAAACATCGGTAACAAGAAATCGCCTAGCCTATTAATATTATAGATAAGCATAAACCAAATTTTAGTGTTACTGTTAGCTTGAAAAAGTTCAGATCTGATATTATTTTTATATGGGGACTAGGGCAGAAAATGGACCGATCATGACCATATTTACTAAAGGTACTTAATTTTCTCAAAAACAGATATAAACCAAATTTTAAAAATTCTATGCTATATATACATTTTTTATAGATTTAGGTGAGACAGGGAGTAGCTTTATATGGCGCCTATGACTAAAAATTAGTGGCTATAATTGAAACATATATATTTAAATTTATCGATATATATAAAAACATATGATAAGCAGGATCTTGTGACAATTTTAATCGAACTGATAGGGGTTAATTGAACGGGAGCTAGGTCTGAACATTTACCGATTTTCAGCAATTTCAATAGCTTTCGTCTTATGGTCGATAAAAGCTTTTATACCAAATTCCAACACCTGCACACAGAAAAAATACTCGCCAACCGAATTGTTCTAAAGTGGAACAACTGTATTTTCGATTGTATTAACAGAAATTTAATAGCATCAGCAAATTTCCTATTATGAAAAAATATTTACTGTTAAGGCAATAGAATTGTAATCATAGTGAACCCGAAATTCGGTTATTAGCGGTATCGCAATTCGGTTGGCAAAAAAATCGGTTGCAACAACGAATCTGTTTTCTGTGTGTGTAGTTTCATCATACGGTTTACATGGACACACGTATGGACGGGCGGACGGACAGACAGACAGACGGACGGACATCGCTAAATCGACTCAGAAAAATATTCTAAGCGGATCGGTTTACTAAAACGAAGGCCAAAGAATTTTGATAGTTACAAACATCAGCACAAACTCATTATACACTCACCACATAGTCGTATGGAGTTAAAAAAAAATTAACAAATCGAAAAAAAAGTTGAAGTGGGGAAAGTCAAGTATATTATCATTTCCCGCATCATTCCAAATATATAGAAGTACAAATATAGAACTTCCGAATTTTTTTTTTATTAAAGGTTTATGTCAAAATAATTTTCGTAAACTAAAAGTTGCAGATATTAATTTATTTTGATGATGTTTGGTACTAAAACTTTTATCAGGCATGTGATAGCTATTTTTCAAAATGGTGGTAATCAATGTAGCTCCCACTCATTTGAAAATAATGCTCAAATTTAATTTTGTATTTTTTTATTACCCTCATACTGTTATCTTTAGTAAACAGATTGATTGTTTTTAACTCTACCTTTAATCTTAAAAGTAACATTTATCCGAAAAAACAATACAAATATATATACAAAAATTTTTAAGAAAAATTTGTCGAAAAAATATTTTTTAATGCGATTTTCGAGTTTAGCAAAAGACAATTACATGAATAAAAAATAGTCATGTTTAAGTTATGTTTTCTATTATAAATTCGAGCTGATGGCCTTAGTAGCTATATATTATAATTATATATTATAATTATATATACTATAATTACTATAATTATATATTAATTTATTATTATATAGTTAATAAATAAATAAATCTATTATAAACAACAAATTTGAATATTTTAATTTGTTATAGAAAATTGGCATATTATTTCCAAAATTTCTGAATTACTTATAGGTAAAAAAAAAATTATTAAAATTTTTTTAAATTATCCACATAAAATACAAAATCTCCAACTAAATAAAATAATTTATATTTTAGAATATCCAACACATTTCAAGTATGAGATAATAATAATAACAAAAATTTAACTTAATAATTTCTATAACATGTTTAAACATGTACTCGTATATATTTTATCTTGTATAATATAAATGCATTATTTGCTAATAATTAACCTTAAATGCATTAGAACTCAAAATTTCAAAGAATTGTTTTTATTTGATTATAAAAATATTTTTTAGCCTAAACACTGTAGACACGAAAATATTGTAAAAATATACAATGGAATATTTTAAAATTTTCACTTTCGAAATTAGACTCTCAGAGGAGTTTTTGAATATTTGTTTGTAAATATTTCAATAACTTTTTATAAAAATTGAAAAAAAAAAATCAAATTTACACAGCAACCGTTTAAAAAATTTTTCAAATTTTTTTCAACACAACCGTAACGAGGTGAAACACAAAACAAACTGATGAAACTTTAACTATTATCAAGGATAATAGATAGATACACCGTAATTTTTGCTCTTGCAAGTGTTAATAATTTAAGCAACATGCTGTTGTTTTTGCAACATCATTTGTTGCTTTTCGTTTCTTGTTGATTGAGAATGTTGACAACATTTGTAAATGGCAACAACATGTTGCTTCATTTTCGGTTTTTATTCATGGTGGTGATGATGGTGGCAAGAACTTGTTTGTTTGCAAACTCTCTCACTGCGCACTCATAAAATGAGTAAGGATTTAGTGGTTAACTATTAAATCCGTTTAGAGTTGCCTGTACTGTGGTTTATGTTTTTTGTCTCAATTTTTTATTGAAAATCTCCAAAGGATTGTAGAATATATGTAAAAATAAAACAAATCTTATTTTCGTTTTCTATGTCCCAAAAAAGTTGTTCAAATTAAATAAATAATTTTGGAATAATTTTTTTTCAGAGGTCTCATTATCTATAATATTAATAGGCAAGACGATTTCTTGTGACCGATATAAGTTTGTCAGTTTTAATCCAATTTTGACCAAACATACCTCATTTGAAAGGTATTTCTTTTTAGCTGTTCACCAGATTTACAGATTTTTACATTTATAAATTTTTTTGGAGTAAAATGTACTTAGGGTTGTATTTGTATTTGTATTTTTTTTATTAAATTTGATTTTCCATTACATTACAGAGACAGTATCTTATAAATTACAGTAATGGAATCAGATAAGTTATTCATTATATTTAACATCAGTAACTCTTAATCTAAATTTAAAATATTATAAATTACAGTTGAAAAACATTAAAAAATCAAATAAAACAGTGGCATTTGTTTTGCATAATATTAGGAAGTTGGTTTCACAGACGAATAGTTAAAAAAAAAATTTACATTCAGAGGCAGGGTCCCGGTATTTAAATTGAATAATTTGACTTCCTTTGGAAGATCTTGCGAACCTTAATGGTTCAAAAATTTATATTTTGGAGGCTTTGTTATAATAATTTTATGTACGACTATAATGTTTTTGAATTTAACATAGTTGTCAAAAGACATGTGTAAGACATGACACGAATATTGGGATACATGATCAAATTTTCTTAATCCAAAGTAATAGCGAATAATGTTATTGAAAGTTACAGTTAGTTTCCTGTTATCTATAGGGTTGCAACCTGTGAAAACCTCAGATGCATATAGTAATGTTGGTAAAAGATATGTTTTAGCAAGTAGCAATCTTATTTTCGGTGTAGTAAAGTGCTGTGTTAACTATAACTACTAACATTGCTACTAACACATACATAACAAATTAGAAAATTATAGTCGGTGTAGACCGACAATACGATACCACATACCATAGTTTAGAGACCCAATCTCTTCGGTCCAACTAATTGAATATGGAAAATAAACATAAACCAAATTTGAGTGGCATTGTGTTAATTTTTTTTGCTGCAGATATGAAAAAGTTCATATCGGGTGGTATATTTTTATGGGGATTAGGCCGAAAAATGGACCGATCCTGACCACATTTGGTAAAGACACTAACATTTTGAAAAAAATATATACAAACCAAATTTGAGAAAAATCTGTGTAATATTTTTGTTTTTTGATACATTTAAGTGAAGATCGGGAACCAGCTCTATATGCAGCCTATGACTAAGAATTGTCTTATAGCGATTATTTTCGGACTACTGATTAATGAATATAATAAACACATACAAACCCGATTTGACTGAATTCTATATGATAATTTGGATCTTATAGCAATTTATGTCGATTTCATGGGGGTCGTGTGTATGGTGACTAGGTCTGAACATGAACCGAATTTCACCAATTTCAACAGCTTTCATTCTATGGCCGATAAAAGCTTACATACCAAATTTCATTAAAAAAAATTCATATTTGCGACCTGTAGCTTGATTTCAAAGTTTACATGAACACAAAGAGGGACGGACAGACGGACCGACATCGCTAAATCGATGATTCTGAGTCGATTGGTATAAGAAGAGATGGGTATAGGTCAAATATTTTTGGTAGTTACAAACAGCAGCACAAAGTCATTATACCAAAACCACATGATAGTATCTATAATATTAATAGGCTAGGCGATTTCTTGTGACTGATGTTTTGTTCTACCGTTTTATCCCGATTTTGACCAAACGTATATTATTTGAAAGGTATTTCTTTTTAGCCGATTTGCATTTATACACATACATAAAATTATGCAATGCTATGTGTGTGTTTATTAAATTTGTTAATGTGTTTGTAATAAAAATGAGTTTGTTTTTTGTGTTGATTTTCGAATTGGCTATAATTGATTAGCATACCTTTAGAGTCCTTATTTAAAGAAAAAATAAAATTTCCTAGAATTAGCACTCGAATTTTGAGGGTTGGAATCTGCTAGTATGGTATAAAAATATACAATGTTGTGTGTGTGTGTTTACTAAATTTGTTAAAGAGTTTGCAAAAAGCCCTGTGTTGAATTGAAAATTAATTTTCGGCATAAACCAATAACGACAATAACGACAAAAATATATTTGGACATAAACAAATAACGACAATAACGACAATAAAAAGTGTTGAATTGTGAATTGGCAAAATTGATTAGCATACATTTAGGGTCGTATAAAGGAATTTATTAAATGAAAAAATAGAATTTGCACTCTGCTAGTTAATATTATTATTTTTTTAGTTACAAACCAACATTCAGAGGATGGCCCCTACAAATGCAGTGCGTTATGCTGATCGCAGGAAAACAAGTTTTGGGCATTATTGACGATACCAGCAGCAATCCGACCTGACGTATAAATGTCGACAGTAGTTTCAAATAAATTTCTCTGTTGAAAAGTGGTAATTTTATATATTGTAAGTTTCAAGGCGCCACGTTGCTTAGCATTTTTTTTTTGAGCCAT
This sequence comes from Cordilura impudica, assembly GCA_963682025.1. NCBI lineage: Eukaryota > Metazoa > Arthropoda > Insecta > Diptera > Scathophagidae > Cordilura > Cordilura impudica. The sequence continues at coordinate 42,555,420 of OY821519.1, read as the reverse complement.
CAAAACTAAGAGATCTCAGCTAATTTGTCATCATGGAAGAAATTTGTCACCGATATATATGTTAATCCAATAATTTCATTTGAAACGTTTCAGTCCAACCAATATTAAAGCCGAACCAAATTCGTTTGCTCTTTCGTTTGCGACTATAAAATATTGGTGGCAAAGATTTAACGAGGCCGTACGAGCTGCCAAGATGAACACCGTAGTGGTCAAACAATTGAGGTGGTCACGCCAGAAACCGTTAACAAAATCCGCGAAATGGCTTTGGATAATCATCGGCTGAAGGTGCGGGAGCTCAAATGATAGGCATTTAAAACGTGCTATGCATCAATTTGCCACGTTTCCTCCCAATAGAAGCAAAACAGCGTAGTGAAAAATTTTGAATAGATCGTTTAGCGATGTTTCATCGCAATAAAGTCGACTCTTTTGTATCGATTCGTAACCACGAAAGACACATGGATCCATCACTTCACACTTGAGACAGTGGACTGAAATGGGATAAGCGTCTCCAAAGAAGGCGAAGACAGTTATATCGGGAAACAAGGTTATGGCGTCCCTTTGTTTTGGGATGCTCGTGGGATAATTTTTGTTGATTAGCTTCAATAAGGGAAACAATTTAAGTGATGAAATTAAGGAAAAAAGGCAGCATTTGACGAAAAAGAAATTGTTGTTTCATCAAGAGAATACACCCAGTTCACACATCCACAAAATCCGTGAATTACATAAAGTTCAAATTGCTTCATCTCGCATCTTAATCGCCGTATTTATCTGCCTGGGATTATTTTCTATTTCCAAACTTTAAAAAATTGCTCGGTGGTAAGATATTTAGAGGCGCGATCTGAGATTGATGGTTCTTTTTAGGAACTATATACATATTTCGTGTTATAAACAGGGCATCAAAGCTATTCGAATACCGCTGAGAAAAGTGTTTCGATCTAAAAGGAGATTATGTTGAGAAATAAAAAACATTTTCTCCAAAACTGTGTTTTCTTTGTTAGGTCGGTTTGTTTTGGAACCGTCCTCGTATGTCCTCATTTCATAAAACGAAATGTACCGAAACTAGTGAAGTGTCATTGAAAACATATCAGATGAATTTTTAAAATTTGAATTTTTCTATCCAAAGTCCAACGAAAATAAAAAAATACAAAATTTGGTCAATTATAAATTTTTTGTAGGGTAAGTTTGGTATAGTTCACCCACACCCGTTTTTTATTATGCTGATCGACATCCCTCCGTTCTTTTCAACTTTCCTATCAAACTACAGGTTGCAAATATCAATATATTTTGATGGAATTCACCCTATAAGTTATTGTAGGTGATAGGGAGGACGCTATTGAAATCGGTGAAAATCGGTACATATTCAGACTTAGCCCCCATACAAATAACCGCAACCATACCGGCTAAAATTGTCATAAGATCCAGACTATCATATATATATTGAACAAATTTGGTGTAAGTGTGTGCCTTGTATCCAGTCAGCAGTGGAACCATTTTTAGTTATAGCCCCCTATATAAAGCTGATTCCCGATTTGCACTTTAATCTGTGAAAAACCAAAAATATTGCATATTGAAAATTTGGTTCATATATGTTTTGGGGAAAAGTATGGCACTTTACTAAATGTGGTCATGACCTGTTCATTTTTTGACCTAGTCCCCATATAAAAACAACATCAGATATGATATTTTTCATATATGTACGCCGCAAATTAATAACATCGAGCAGATTCCAGCGCTCGAAATTCGAGTGCAATTTCTAGGCAATTTTATTTCTCAACTTATCCAATTCACAAACCAACACCTTTTTGGTTTATTTTTATTGTGAATGAAGACAACAAACTCATTAACAAACACATTAACAAATTTAATAAAAACACACATAGCATATGTATAATTTTATGTATGCATTAGTAGCATTTTTAAATGCAATTTACTAAAGATAAAAGAAAATTTAAAAATCTGTAAATCTGGTGAACAGGTAAAAAGAAATACCTTTCAAATAATATATGATTGGTCAAAATCGGGATAGAACGGTAGAACAAAACATCGGTAACAAAAAATCGCCTAGACTATTAATATTATAGATATCACAAATTAATAATAATAGCTACAATTATAGCCTTAGCAAAGTAGGATCCAATATCATTTCTTGAAACGTATGGTATGGGGTATCGTATAGTGGGTATAGACCGAATACATATTTCTTATTAGTGTTCTTTCATTTTGATTGGATGTAAACATCTATACGGGGTAAAAATCAATTTCACAATACAATCACAAACACAGCGTAAGACGTAAGAAGTAAGAAATTAACGGTGTGAAGTATGAGTGTATTGGTGCAAAGATAATGATATAAAATTATTTCAGCAAATTCAACAAATTTCACAATATAAACATTTGGTGGCCCTTCATTATATGGAGTGGAAAAAAAGTGTTAAAACTCTCGGTCTCACCCCCCTAGAAACATGCGAATAGCAAAAAAAATGAGAAATACAAAGTTTTGAGCCAATCAAAAAACATTTAGAGGTGGCTCAACGCGATTGAAAATATGACTTTTTCAGATTTTACGAAAATTTCTTTCTATAGCTTAATTTTTCCAACAAGTTGTTACATAATTCGGGATTTGCATTAAATTAGCCTTTCAAAAAGCTATAAAACTTGAAAATCGAATAAGACGTCGCCAAGAAATAGCAAATGCCCAAGACCACTTTTGTGCCAAAAAAAAAAAACTAGGTCATGAAATTTGATGGCATTTTTTTCAACTTTGAGAAATTGATTATAGGCATAATTTTTTTCGGGTCTTTATACTACAAGTATATATGAGGTATTGTTTTATTACCACGTTTTTAACCTATTGCGCATTGAGACCGAAAATGGAAAATTTTTTTGCTAAAGTTTTGAAAACTCCTTTTTAGAGTTTTAAAAAATTTTCTTAAACAAAATTTAAAAAACTGGAACTAAAACCCTATTGTTTTGTTAAATTCATGTTGCAGATTAACCGTGAGAATTTTTAAGTAAATCCCTGTGCCAGGATTTTTTTTGACAAGGATTTTATTTTTGCGGATTTTGAGAAAAATGGGATTTTAGTAAGATTTAATACTTTGTATCAAAAATTCATCACTTTTCTACTTTTAAATGTTATGTTTTATCTCAATAGTCTACGGTTTCGGAAAAAAATAATATGACCCCATTAACCCTTTTGTAATTGGGGTCACATATGACCCCAAGCTAATAAAAGACAATTTATTAAAAAATTCAAATATTTTGTAAGCGCTGTTGAATTTTTAGATGCGATGCTTAAGATATAATAGCCAAATGTATAGAAATTCCGCCTCTAAAATTTGGGATAAATCCGAGAACGTTAACCCATTACTTTCCAAGGCCAGCTTTGGATTTTAAGATATTGTTAAATAAAAATGACCGAAACCAGTTTTTCTGTTAAACTCGATGAAACCACTATTTAGAAGTTAATAAAAATAATTCAGTTAATTTTTAATTATTTAACCCTTCAGTGTTCCTGGGATAAAAGTAATCCATTGTGATATATCTTTGGTGCAATTATCTGCTTATTGCTCGCGAATATAAATTAAAACAACTTTTAACCAATTTTGTTTATTATTTTATGTATAAAAACTATCTTTACTTTTCTAAATAAAATAAGAATATAAAATATAAAATTAGTATAATAATATAAAATTAAAGAAAAGCAATAGTTATTGCAAGTCGTAAGTGATTACAGAAAACCATTTGAATCGCACACTAAATCATCCTTAAATACACCAAAATAAATAGAATTAATTTTGAATTTCATATTCTTTTGAATAAATTGTCTCGTTTTCGGTCATTTTTATTTAAAAATGGATTTACTTAAAAATTCACACAGTTAATCTGTTACATGTATGTAACAAAACCATAAAATTTTAGATACAGTTTCTTAAATTTTGTTTAACAAAATTTTTCAAAACTTGAAAAAGGAGTTTTCCCAATTTCGGTCTCAATGCACAATAGTTAACGTCGTGGTAATAAAACAATACTTCATATCAGAGTAGTTGCATGTATAGAGACCAAAAGGAAATTATGGTTTTAATTAATTTCTGAAAGTTGAAAAATATGCCATCAAATTTCATGAGCTAGTTTTTTTTTATCACAAAAGTGGTCTGGGGCATTTTTATTTTTTGGCGAGGTTTTATTCGATTTTGAAGTTTTATAGCTTTTTGAAAGGATATTTTAATAGTGATCCCGAATTATATAACAACTTGTCGGAAAAGGTAAACTATAGAACGAAATTTTCGTAAAATCTGAAATAAAAAGTCATATTTTCCCCATATAAACACATAAGGGCCACCCTAATAAACATATAACATGTAATTCAACAACCCCACAAGTAAAATGATATTACTAATATAACAACTATTTCAGCTAATTCAACAACCCCAACCAGTTGAAATAATAATAAATAATTTTTATATTAGCTGAGCCCCTGCAGTTGTTTGCTATAAGTATGCATAGATGACGCTTTCTGTTTGATTTTAATTCATGTGCAAATAGATGATAACACATTTCAGATAGTTTTGTTCCCTTAGCCGTATTATTATCTAAATCCCCAAAATTTTTAAAAGTATGTATTCTACTACCCCATTTTGTGTTTAGAAAATACTCGCTATCTGGCAACTCTAATAATGCTATGCACTTGAACTTGTGTCTTGTCAGTCACTTTATTGAGCTTTGTTTGCAAACAATTGTTGTTTTGTGTTTGGCATGTCTAGCCGCCAATACCATTTGTTGGCCTTATAGACTTATTTAGAAAATCATATCAGCTTCTGGGAACACTAAAGGTGTGGATTTGACTTTGATTTCTTGATTATTTTTTGTAAAAGTAACATTTGTGGTTTGGGGTGCAAATAAAATGTCTTTAGTGTTTCTGACACAAAAAAAAATTCAATTTCTCCACAAATGCTTAAACCAACATTTATTGTAATGAACATTAAGAAAATTTTTGTAGCACACAATAAACTACATGTACTTAAGTCTTTGAGAAAGTTTTAATTCATTTTTGTTTTTGCCTAGTTTGTATTAATTTTAGTATTTTATTGTTTTCGCCAAAGTCAATAAAAACTTCGTCTTAAGGTGCTCAGAACTTTAAATTAAATTTTTTTAGATTAATAGAAAGAGTTAACATATTAATTCACATGAAATTGTGGCCCTTTGCTCCTTTTAGGAACCACAGGACATAATATATATATATATATAATTCACATGAATTCACATGGCTTTAGGGGTTGGCTAAAAAGAGTTAAATGTATTGTTACATTGTTATATACACTTTAAATAAAAGGTAGCCAACCAATTTTTTTAAAACAATTTTATCAGATTTTATGGAGGTTCAAATTTGTGTTTTTTGAAACCATAGTATGAAAATTATAAAATAAATAGAATCTATTCCAAAAGATTAATTTATTATATTTAGTCAAAGAAGAAAAATTTTTTAAATAATTTTTATTTTTATAATTACGTCAATGTTATTTTTATTTCGATACATCAATCACATGATATGTTCGATAAAAATAAAGAGAATTACAAAACTAACTAATTTTGTTTCTATAAAGAGCAACTATGACAGTGATTTATTAAAAATGTTACAAAATGTGATCGCCAGTATATTGTGGCAAGTTTGTAAATTGCAAAAATGTACATATACCTTTATCACCGAAAAACTTGTGATTATTGTAATATTTTCTCTTTGTAGTGTCAACAAAGATGAAAAGTGTGGATTTATTTAATTCTTGGCTGGAAGCTAAAAATTAAAGAAACAACATTGCTGGTGTATTCCATGAAAAATATTAATATTTTAGATATTTTTGTAAACTAATTTTTATCGTAAATTAGTTATTGGATATTTCAAAGGATATTGAAGGACGAGAGCAGAAAGGTAATAATTAACATTCTTTTGTCGTGTTATGTTGAATATGTTGAAAACTTTAAATGATTATTATTGGCATCCTTCTGTCATGATATGTTGAGATAAAAAATTTTTATAAAATTGCCAAGAATTACTTTTTTATTTGAAATTAAACCCTTGGAAATATTGAAGTTCTTTTAAAATGAAATGAAAAACTATTTACGCAGTTTTATTCTATTGGTGTTTGGTTTCAGATTTGTATCATCCGGTTTATGTGTCACAATCTTGACCTTGTTATTCATTTTTCTTTTAAGTTCAACTCTGCTGGATGCGTGAAGCGATTTGTAAGTACGTGACAAAATCAGCAGCAAGCAAAATTCTCACTTTAATTTGCTCATAAGGCTTTTTTTTTCATGTGTAATAGTTTTGCTGAACGATAATAATTCGTATTGTTGGCTAACTCAACCCTTCTGACACGTGATGGATTTCGTTTACTTTTTTTCTTCCGTGTGTAAAGAAATTTAATTTAAAAATTACTCTGGGATGCACATTTTCTAGTAATAGAATTGAAATCCCCTGGGAATAATTACAGGCATCATTTAGACCTTTTTGAAAAGTGTTATAATGAATAGTTCCACGCAAAATTGGAGCTGGTACATTTAAAAGATATAAATTGAACAATATTTACTTTTTAATTTTAGCTGTAATTTGTGAATATTTTGCAATTATTACTAAGTTGCTAGTGCTACAACTAAAGTTTATTGTAATTTTACATTATAATAAAAATTAAATTATAATAAGAATATACCCTATACCACTATATAGTCAAGCTATAATGGGCTTTTTCTGTTGAGTGTAACTACCAAAAATATTTGACTACTTTCTGAAGCGATTTTGTCATGTCCGTCCGTCCGTCTGCGTCCATGTAAATTTTGTAATCCAACTACAAGTCACACATATGAATAAATTTTAATGAAGTTCGTTATAAAAGCTTCTATCAGCCATCAGACGAACGCCATTGGACTTGGCGAAAAACGGTAAATGTTCAGTCCTAGCCCCCGTACAAAAGACCCATATGAGACCGACTTAAATTGCCATAAGGTCTAAATTATAAAATAGATCTCGGTCAAATTGAGTTTATGTATGTTTATTACATCCATTAATCAGTGATCGAAAATAAATCCTATAGGACAATCTCTTAGCAAAATTTCCATTGTTGCATAGCATTCCTTTAAGTCTGTGCTAAATGCTAAAGGTAAAGGTTTCATTTTATGCAGTAACACTGCTTTTAAGCTAGTGACTGAGCTATCGATGAACAGTCGCCAGTCTTCAGCGATATATTCTAATCCCATTTCATTGGCTAATCTTTTTATGTTGTTGTAGTAGGTGTAAGAGTTTTCTTCGTTAATGCTCTAAAACTTTTGAATTTCCGCTTGACGGTTACGGTGTATCGACTAACGTCCGTTAGCTTTTTTCGTTTAAGAAATGCGGGCAAAAATTCTGATTTGCGCTTTGACAAACCTAACTTGGCGACAACATAGTTCATTTCGCATTGTGGGACGAGCTCAGGCTTGTTGATTGTTTCTTCGGGCTCGAACAGTGGAGCAGACAGCACATTGCCAAACGTTTCCGCAGTCCATACAGGTGCTCTATCTGGACTCGGTGGACTTGGTGGTAGGTTGGCTTCAGAATGTTCTTGCAGGAGAGAAGCATGAGGACCAGGAAAGTACACTATATTGACATTTTTTTTCAATTCATTCCACTTTCAAATTGTATGCATCCCTAGCATGTGTTTCCATCGTGTCCCTTTGGGTCCATCCATACGGCAGTGGGCTTGGTTTTCTGTTTATCCAGTTGAATATGTAACAAAAACAACGTCTGCTTACTACATTTGGTGTCCACGAACAATCGAATAAGTCCAACTGGTCAGAATAATATAAGAGGTACCCATTTCTAAATTCAGCAGTAAAATTTGTTTTTTGCGTTTTTCATTGAACGTTTGAGCTCATAAATACCACAAACGTAGCAAAACAAGTTCAGCTTCCAACACTTTTCCATATCGACTTTTTCTTTCTGAAATATATGCCGTAATATTTAAATTCCCGAAATTTATTTAATTCGAACGTGCAATCAAAACAAAGCAAATTTTTTGACATTTGAAATATGCCGTTATTTTGCATCAAACAATCATTCAAACGGACGGTGTTTACATGGCGCAGATTTCTCTGCGACATTTGGACAGTGTTTACTTGGTGTATTTTGTACCTATTTCATTCAAAAAAGCATGACATTTTTAATTTCGATAAACATGCAATTGTAAGTGATTTCTTGGTCCTTTATTGAATTTTTGGAGACTTTGTGGGGCTATAACTACGTGAAGGAGTCATCAAATGAAATCATATATTGTCTGGTCGAGTTCGTAGCAATTTCTGAAATAAGTGTGAAAAACCTTAGAAAAATATGACGAAATTTTACGTTTTTTGACAGTTTTGCTGTTTTGAGTAAGAAGATGTTGTTTTTTGGATTTTATCTCAAGGCAAAATTTATAGATCTAATTAAGGGGTAAAAATTTGCTTAAGAGAGAAAAGCAATATATCGAATAGTTCACGAGATATAGACTTAAGAATCAGTACATGTTCTTTGAAAAATGTACTAAAATCCTCCTCCCAGTCGAAAACTTCAATAATGAATTTAAAAAAACCTTAGCTAATAACTCAAAACCCAGCTAGAGTTTTTATTCTACTATCATAAGCTTTGAGATTTTGGGGGTCTCAATTGGTTCAAGATTTTGAAGTTGCTTAATAGGCTAGGCGATTTCTTGTGACCGATGTTTCGTTCTACCGTTTTATCCCGATTTTGACCAAACGGATATTATTTGAAATGTAATTCTTTTTTGCCATTTTGCAGATTTACAGATTTTTAAATTTTTTCCTTTATTTTGAGTAAATTGCATTTAAAGTTGCTACTAACACATACATAAATTACACATATGCTATGTGTGTTTTATTAAATTTGTTAATCAGCCCAATTCTAAACAAAAATTCCGCATGAAATATCTCACCTCTCCCTTTTCCCCTATTATCAATAAAAATTTCTTCGGAAAAAATTCGATGGGAAAAAGTAGTTATTCTCAATGCACTTGAATTTGGTTTTTTCCCTCAAAAAATTTCCCTTGCAAAACAAACGGGAGTTTATATAAAAATGTAAGAAGTATTTTGATAAAACAAAAGTTAAATAAAAAAATTGATATTTTATTGTTCTTGTAGGTTGAAGATCATAAATAAAGTCCAACTTCAACTTTTGTTAACTTTAATGAAAGCCAATTCAGCCATTGATTGCGTTTTCCATAGATTCAGTCCGCAATTGACTTCTAGCAATTCTTTAGCTATTTCGTTGTTGTTATTCTACACCAATTTCCTCCACAAGTGTTCGCATCATAACTATGCTATTAATTGTTTTATTTAATTTTTCTTTAAAATAAATTTATTTTCGTCTGCACACACAAAAAAATAGACAATTAATTGTCAATAAGCAAAACAACTGGCTTCGAAATTAGATGATGCCACTTATTTATTTTTTTGTTCACGCGGAATTTGTAATAGAAGGATTTTTTTCTCGAGAAAAGTATTTTCCGTGAGAAAGAATTTCCTTGAGAATATTCGTAATTGGGCTGAATATGTTTGTTACTGAGTTCGTTATCTTCATTCACAAAAATAATAAAGCATAAAAGTGTTGGTTTGTGAATTGGCTAAGTTGAAAAAAAAAGCTGCCTAGAAATTGCCTCGAATTTCGAGCGCTGGAATCTGCTAGTTATTTATCATATTATTATTCCTATTATGAAAAGTTTAAAAAAAAGTCAACCGAAGTAGAAATAAGAACATATTTTTCTAAAATACTTAAAAGTGTAGGTAATGTCCCAATATATATGGTCCTGAATATGTTAAGAGATCAAAATACACATGGAAATAATGCTAGTGGACCCAGCTTTCATCCAATTGTTGTAAATACCAACATTGTTAGATCATTTTATGAGATAATGTTACGTTTAAAAAAAAAAAACTAAAAAAATGCAATAGGTTCATACCGGGGAAATGGATTACAAATTTTTAAATATTAAATCAAAAACACTCAAGTAAGCTTTTCAATGATATATATTTGCTGAAATCCGATAACAAATAACAAAATTATACACAAATCACTGTCAAAACTTTGGGGGTCCATATCTCGGGAAATATGGGCCGTCGAAAAAAAACAAAAAAATTATTTCTCCTAAATCGCCCCAAAAACCCCTAACCCCTTCAAATAAATTTTGAAAAATGGGGTGTCGCCTTTAAACTAGGCTAGTCCCCAAATTTGTTGAAAAAAAATGTCAAAACTAGGTACATTCACTTTATTGGGAATTAAATACGAATTAAATAATATTAATAGGCTATGCGATTTCTTGTGACCGATGTTCTGTTCTACCGTTTTAACCCGATTTTGGCCAAACGTATATTGTTTGAAAGATATTTCACTTTAGCCGTTTTGCTGATTTACAGAATTTTAAATTTTTTCCTTTATTTTGAGTAAATTGCATTTAAAGTTGCTACTAACACATACATAAAATTTTACAATGCTAAGTGTGTGTTTATTAAATTTGATAATGTGTTTGTAATAAAAATGAAATTTCTTTTTTGTGTTGATTTGTGAATTGGCTATAATTGATTAGCATAACTTTTCGGTCCTTATTTAATGAAAAAATAAAATTTCCTAGAATTTGCACTCGAATTTCGAGGGCTGGAATCTGCTAGTACGAATTATTTCATTGATTTTTATGAAACAAAATTTATTTTATGATACTGAAACTGGTAAGTATTTGCTGCTTTCCATTTTTATGAATTTTTGGAATTAAAAAAATTTTTAATTTTTGAAAAAAAAAATTGTTTAATTTTTGAAAAAAAATTTTTTTTTTAATTTTTGAAAAAAAAATTTTTTTTTTAATTTTTGAAGAAATTAAAATTTTTTTTTAATTTTTGAAAAAAAATTTTTTTTTTCCACTAATGGCTACACCAAAAAATGTATTAGAAAACTTAAAGCTGACATAATTGGAAGTTTTTTCTGGCATCCTACATAACGAAATCGAATACGTGGTGCCAAAGTTACGACAGGATGTAAGGAATGGGCTCTTTAAAAAATCTCAAATTTAGAAAAAAAAAGTTTAAAAAACCTTATCATAGAATTTGAAATAATGTTGAACAGCGGATGAAAAATAATATAGTGGTTATTCAAGAAAAAAAAATGTGTTTCCCATTTGTTGCATAGTGTAATTCAGGATACTGTGAGATGTGGGCAATGTTGGGCATTAGTAGGACAAGCCTTTAAACTGGTGTCGCTGAAGCTCACTTAACTAAAAAAATGCGAGAGTTCGCACATCGACCCAACCAACTCAACATTCCATTTAAAAAAATATTGATTTAGTCTGATCAAATCTGCCGAACAGACCTCATAAGTTCTTAATTTAACCAAATTTTTAAAATATTTAACATAAAAGTTCCTATATGGCTCTGTGTACGGCCTTCGTTATGTGCTGTATTATTTTTTATGCCTACTTGATGATTAGACTACGTTATCAACGATTTTGGGGCTCCCAAGAATCGTTTGACGTATTGCAAAGTTTTACAGAGATAATGCAATAATTATGCAGAAGATGCTATAAGGACCGCTGCAGGTGCTTTAAACACGTGTATGGCTCGCAACGAAAAATATTTTGAAAAATAATAAAATTATATGTCACCTAATCCATCTCCAGACTATAATATTTAGCGCATAAGAAACTTTTTTTTTCGTCTTCAAATGGTATTGTATTACCTTTTTTGTATAATTTTATTAAAAAGTTGTTATTGAGCACAATGTACGAAGTTTGTACACACAAAAAAAATATACACCAACCGAAATGTTCTAAAATGGAACAACTGAATTTAAGATTGTATCAACAAAAATTTTAAAGCACCTAACCATTTTCTATTGTGATAAAATGTTTATTGTTAAGACAATAGAATTTTAATTGCAATTAACTGAAAAATCGGTTATTAGTTTCAATGTAATTCGAAATAAATTTGGTAGCCGTAACGAATCTTGTTTCAGTGTATAATTTTTTTTAACGATGTTAATCTTTTCGAATAAAAAATATAAGTTTCATCGCTTCTCATTTCATATTAAATTGTCAATATGATTAAATTGTCAATAGTCTTGTTTAAGACAAGTTTAAATTGAAGTTAACATCATTGTTATTGTAATGAGTTTTATAAAAATTCAAATTTGTGGTATTTTTTTCGGTACTCCTTTTAGACTTTTTTTAAGATTCTTTGGAAATAAAATATTTTAGCAATATATTGATTTCAATTGATGTGCTCAGACAGGGTGATACAAACAAGAGGTTTATACATAATCTCGGGCACTGTTATCTGGATTATAATAAATTTGTTACGAATTTTCTTTATTTCGAATTTCTAATTGATTTAAGATCATACTTCTTCTATGACCCTGTATATGGTTCACTTTTAGTCTATACTAATATAATAAAGAGGTAATGTGTGTTTGTTTGTTTGTTTGTTTGTTTGTTTGTAGGAGGTAATCTCCGTAACTACCAATCTGATCTTCCTGAAATTTTCACAGAGTCTTACTACGGATATGGGAAGTGCTATAGGCTATAATTTTTTTAAATATTTTTGGTGGGCGTGGCACCTCCCACACAAAGTAAATTTTTATTCTCATATACATATATTGAGTACTATGAAAGGGAGAGCTTTGCAAATTTGTGTGAGGTCACCTATTTTTAATATTAGTAGCTACGCCGGAAATGGGCGGGATCGGATAAGTGGGCGTGGTACCTCCCATACAAGTAATAGTTCAATATTATATATCTCTAGTAATGTGGTAGAGAGAGCTTTTCAAATTTTTCTGATTATTAATGTGAGCAGTCGGATGCAAAATGGGCAGTATCGGACCAATAGGCACCTGCCATACAAAGTAAATATAAAATGCCATATATCTGGAGTACTGTAATAGTGAGAGTCTTGGGTCTTTGTGTGAGCCCATAAGTAATTCATTTGATTACTTAGACAAAAAATGGGCGTGATGGGAGCAGTGGGCGTGGCACCGCCCATACAAAGTAAATATATGATATCATATAACTGGTGTGCTAAAAATGGAAGCTTTGACACTTTGCACGAGCCTATCAGATCTTAGTATGAGTAGTCGAACAAAAAATTGGCGGGTTCACACCAGTGGGCGTGGCACTCCCCATGCAAAGTAACTATTTATTGTCATATATCTGGAGTACTGTAAAAGAAAAAGCTTTGTGGCTTTGTGGCTTTGCGTGAGCCCATAGGTTCTTTGTGTGATTAGTCAAGCAAAAAAATGGGCGTGATCGGAGCAGTGGGTGTAACACTGCCCATGCAAAGTACATATCTAATATCATATAACTGGTGTACTATAAAAGGAAAAGAATCCACATTTTGCATGAGTCCATCAGTTATTAATGTGAGTTGTCCAATAAAAATTGGGCGGGATGGGATTTGTGGGCGTGGCACCTCCTATATAAAAAATATGAAGTACTACGAAAACGGCAGTCTTTTAACAAGTACATTAGTTACCTATGTGATTTGTCGTGGAAAATATATCGCCAAATCAAAAATCGCCAAACCCAAAAATCGCGAAAAATAAAAATCGCCCAAAAAACAAAAATCATCAAAATCAAAAAATTGCCAAATGATATTCTAAGTTCAATTCCAATAGTTAAGTGTTGCCAGATGTAATATGGATAATCCATCATCTTCTCATGGGCAGCTACATGTACCTTGCTCCAGGGTAGAAACGCCGAAAAATCTGATAATTGTTGTACCGAATGAAAAAACAAAAAACATTGTATATCAGCAGGCATTGAAATAAAAAAATCTATACTAATAATCTATACTAACATAATAAAGAGGTAATATATGTTTGTTTGTTTGTTTGTAGGAGGTAATCTCCGTAACTACTCATCTGATCTTCCTAAAATTTTCACATAGTCTTACTGCGGATATGAGAGTGCTACAGGCTTTAATTTTTTTTTATATTTTTAGTGGGCGTGGCACCTCCCACACAAAGTAAATTTTTAATATCATATATATTGAGTGCTATGATAGGGTGAGCTTTGCAAATTTGTGTGAGGTCACCTATTATTAACGTGAGTAGCCAGACAAAGAAAATGGGCGGGATTAGACAAATGTGCGTGTAGCCCCACACAAACTTAATATTAAATGTGATATGTCTGAATTACTGTATTGGTGAGAGCCTTGGGACTTTACGTGAGCCTTTTCATAACGATTCGGAAGGGGTGGGGGGAGGGGGAGGGTGTAGCGAAGCACACCGGGTTACATCTAGTATTAAATAAATTATGTACAACAAAGTTGATGACGGTGTTACAGTATAATTTGCTAACATCAGTTAATATCATTGATATTTACCAACCGATTGACTCAAGAATAAAAGTTTTTGAAACGCCAATTTAGTGCAATTTTTACCCTTTTCTCTTTTTTTTATTAATTTATTTACATAACATAAGAAAATATTTACAGAGTAATATTACAAAAAATTTAAGAGTTCAGGCATTTAATTGTCCTTTTCTACTTAGAAATTTTTACCAAAGTATATAATTACTAATAATAAATATAAAATTTTCTAATTTAGGCAAAGAGTAACAAAAACCTATTCAAAAGAAAAGAAAAAAAATTTTTAAATTAAGATAAAACTTAGGACTATGTGCTAACAGACAATTCGTTAATATGTTCATATTCAGACATTTGACATCTAATATTGTAATTATTTGTTAGTTTTAAAATTCTCTCTTCAACAATATCAATACGATTAATAGAGTGTAGTCGTTGGGTGGAAAAATGCCATGGTAGGTTATATATAATTTTTAAAAGTTTATTTTGACTTATTTGAAGCTTTTTATATGACAATTTGCAACATCATTCCACACTGGGGCTCCATAAAACATTATAGCCATAAAAATAGTTTTAAATATTAAAATTTTGTTTTCACGACGTAAGGTGGACTTCCTATTTACAAACGAATATAAAAGTTTTGTGACATTATTTAGTTTGTTTATTACATAGGAAACGTGTTGGCTGAAATTCATTTTTGAGTCTAGTATGACTCCAAGATATTTGACTTTAGATTCCCATTTAATATCAGTGTTATGAAAACGGAGATCTCTTTGAGGTGTGAAACATTGCTTACGCCTTCTAGTGAAATATATTGCCTTCGTTTTTTCCGTGCTAACAAGTATATTCCATTTATTGAAATATGCCTCTAAACTTATTAAAGCATTTTAGAGTCTGTTGATAATATCCTCAGCAAGTATTGCATGACAGATAATCGCAGTATCATCTGCAAATATAGATGCAAATATAAAGTTTATCATTTTGAAAATGAGTCCATCATGCCATATAGAGTCAAAAGCAGATTTAATATCCAATAGTACCATGCCCGTGGAATTGCCGGCATTCAAATTATTTTTAATTTTGGATTTAATCCTAATTAAAGGATGGGACGTATTGTGACCAGTTCTAAATCCGAATTGTTGTGTTGGAAGAACATGATTTTCTTCACAAAACTTTAAAACTTTTCCTTTTGCAACTTTTTCTAAAATTTTGCTTAATGATGATAATAAACTAATTGGCCTATAAGATGATGGGCAAGAGGATACTCTGTTCGGCATACATATTGCAATAACTTTTGCCTCTTTCCAGCAATCTGGAAAATAAAAAAATTTTAAGCAGTAATTAATAATATTTGTTATAGTTTGAAGTACCTATAGCTTGATTCATAAAGGTTGACTAACACCGGCAGATGATCAGAGCTCAAATCATTAACTGCAACAGGTTCCGATATTTTTGTTGGAATATTAGTCAGGTAAATGTCTAAAGTTGAGGCTTGATGTGACTCGTTAGAAGGTATAAAGGTGGGATCATATGGATACTTAATCCAGACGTTGTTTAATTCAATTTTTTCGTGGAGAATATTTCCCCAACAGTTAGCACGCAAGCAACCCCAAGACCGGTGTCTACAGTTGAAGTCACCACCCAATATAAGATTATAGTTAGTACAACGTGTAAGTTTTAAAATATCAGCAGCAAACATATTCTTTTTAACACCATCACGACCAGCAGCACCTCCAGGAATATAGCACGAAAATATGAAGACAGGACCATCGGGCGATTCTACTTTTATGCCAACATTTTCGATTAAAACAGTGTTCACTATTGGTACTAATTTATGGCGTATTGTTTTTTTTTAACGTAAATTGCTACACCTCCGCCTCGTGAATTTTCTCCATCATTTCTATAACAATAATAACACAAGGGAACAATGGTTCTGTTGATTAAGAACTGAATATTGTTTTTAAGGTTATTTGGGACGCTGAATCCAAATCTGCCCTTGGTTTTTTTCTATCAGCTCGACTTTTCGAGATATACCGTTATGTTCAAAATTAAGGCACTTCCGCTACATATATTGGAATAACTTGAAAACGGTTCACCATATTAAATTAAAAAAAAAAATCCGAAACTCGCAAACAATATTCTCTTAAAGCCGTGCTTACTTTGTTTTTAAATTTTCCAAGTAGTTTTAGAGATATCGTTCAAGTTTTGAAAAAAAAATTAAAATTTTTTTAAAAAAAACATTTTTTTTGTTCTTTAAAAATTCCTAAAAAATAAAAATGGGACAAAAATCACAGTTTTGGTCTACAAACAGTTAGTTAAATATATTTCGAATAAAATGAGCTCTATTTCATTGCAATAGGTGCACAACTTTTGATTTTGTTCACGATTTACTGAATTGATATAAATCGCGATTTCCATACAAAAATAACATTTTCTAATGTGTAAGTGTTTGTATGTAATAAGTTATTTTTTTATGATTCTAAGAATTAAAAAAATTAAGTAATAAAAAAAGATTATTTCATTTTTATGGTTGCGGTAGCAAACTCATAACGCCTATAAATTTTATTGTCCCTTTATGACACCTAGTC
The DNA here is from genome assembly GCA_963682025.1 of Cordilura impudica. Taxonomy (NCBI): domain Eukaryota; kingdom Metazoa; phylum Arthropoda; class Insecta; order Diptera; family Scathophagidae; genus Cordilura; species Cordilura impudica. Next base: position 42,538,468 of record OY821519.1, on the reverse strand, counting down.
AGTTCACAGTCAATTAAAGAGAAAAAAGAAAAGTCCACTTGTTTTTATTGATGTGTGGTTTACCGTTGGTAACGGATGATTTTTTAAAGGAATTCCCCTGAACACATGTGTTCATTCATAAGTGACTGACAATAAAATTGTGGATATAATTTTTTTTGGTACTTCAGTAAAAAACTACTAAGTATTTATATGGGTTCATTCAACCAATTTTTCTTATTCAACAAGTGTTTACGAAAGCGAAAAGTATAACGACAAAAAATATAAATCATTTTACATTGAACATTTAATCAGTCAACACAAAAAAGTTCAATTTTGTTCCCGTGTGTTATTTATTGAAAATTGTGTTACTTTGATATATACTTCAAAATTGTGCAATGGCTACGTCAAGAAACACCTGTAAAATCAATCCCAACTATTTTTGTAACATATGTGGCGAATACACGTTTATAAAAAATAGAAAAAGTGTGTCAGATTTTATTAAAAAAATTTATTTTGACTACTTCGGATTTACCATGGAAACCCGTGACAAGTACTGGATTCCTAATACTGTATGTAAAAACTGTGTAGAGTATTTAAAGTTATGGGCAAACAAGCAACGGACCCACTTCAAGTATAAAACACCAATGATCTGGCGGGAACCTTCGAATCATTATGATTATTGTTATTTTTGCGCTGTCAACATAACAGGCATTAATAAAACAAACCGGTCTAAATGGATTTATCCTAACGTGTTGTCTATTACCCAACCAGTCCTGTACTCTAGTGAGGATTCAGAACCACAACCATCTACATCTACACACAATTTCCACGACTTACGACAAAATGTTCCTTCACCAATTTCTGAATTTGGATCAGATGACTTGCATTTAGATATTTCTTCTGAACGCGAGCAATTTAATCAGGAGGAGCTTAGTGATTTAGTGAGAGACCTTGGACTTTCTAAAAAAGCATCTGAAATTCTTGCTTCTCGATTAAAGCAAAAAAATCTGTTAACCCAAGGAACAACAATTTCATACTACCGTAACAGAGAAAAAAACTTACTTCCATTCTTTTCCGAAGACGATGAATTTGTTTATTGTTCAGATGTTCCTGGTTTAGTAACAGCGATGGGATTAGAGGAGTATGATCCAAATGACTGGCGACTATTTATAGATTCTTCTAAACGCAGCCTAAAATGTGTACTTCTGCATAACGGTAATAAATTGGGTTCGTTGCCCATTGCACATTCAACTAAAGCTAAAGAAGAATATTCTACAATTGCCTCAGTTATAAATAAAATAAAGTACAACGAACACCGCTGGCTAATTTGTGTGGATCTAAAAATGGTGAATTTTCTTCTAGGCCAACAAGGTGGCTACACAAAATATCCGTGTTTCATTTGTTTATGGGATAGCAGAGCCAGATCTGAACACTGGAGTAAGAAAGACTGGCCTTCGAGGGAAGCTATGGTTCCAGGAAACCACAATATAGTTAATCAACCACTTGTGCCCAGGGATCGCATAATACTGCCACCTCTCCATATCAAGCTAGGACTTATGAAACAATTTGTCAAAGCTCTCAACAAGGACGGTGATTGTTTTAGATATATCAGTAAAAAGTTCAACAATTTGAGTTCGGAGAAACTGAAAGCTGGCATTTTTGATGGCCCTCAAATCAAAAAATTAATCAATGATGAAAATTTTAGTAATTCCATGACAGATATTGAAAGAAATGCTTGGAATGAATTTGTTTGGATAGTGCGCAATTTCCTGGGAAACAAAAAGGGTGAGCACTATTCGGACCACGTGGATAACATGTTGTCACATTTCAAGCAGCTTGGTTGTAATATGAGCATTAAGGTGCACTACCTACACAGTCATTTGGATTGTTTCCCTGAAAATCTTGGAGACTTCAGTGAAGAACAAGGTGAACGTTTCCATCAAGATATCCGCACTATAGAGGAGCGGTACCAGGGTCACTGGGATAAGCATATGATGGCGGACTATTGCTGGAGCATTAAAACAAATCCCTCTAAACAAGGTTATTTAAGAAAATCTTATAAAAGAAAATTTTTCGATGAGTTGTAATTACATTGTAATATTTGTGTATTAAAATTTTTTATTTTTCTTTAAAATTCTCTTTTTGTGTTAAATTAAAAAGTATAGCTGACCATAAAAATGAAAAAATCTTTTTTTATTACTTAATTTTTTTAATTCTTAGAATCATAAAAAACTAACTTATTACATACAAACACTTACACATTAGAAAATGTTATTTTTGTATGGAAATCGCGATTTATATCAATTCAGTAAATCGTGAACAAAATCAAAAGTTGTGCACCGATTGCAATGAAATAGAGCTCATTTTATTCGAAATATATTTAACTAACTGTTTGTAGACCAAAACTGTGATTTTTGTCCCATTTTTATTTTTTAGGAATTTTTAAAGAACAAAAAAAATGTTTTTTTTAAAAAAATTTTAATTTTTTTTTCAAAACTTGAACGATATCTCTAAAACTACTTGGAAAATTTAAAAACAAAGTAAGCACGGCTTTAAGAGAATATTGTTTGCGAGTTTCGGATTTTTTTTTTTAATTTAATATGGTGAACCGTTTTCAAGTTATTCCAATATATGTAGCGGAAGTGCCTTAATTTTGAACATAACGGTATATCTCGAAAAGTCGAGCTGATAGAAAAAAACCAAGTGCAGATTTGAAATCAGCGACCTCAAATTAGTAAAAATTTGCTATAAATTTCAAATCAACACAAAAAAAGTTCAATTTTGTTCCCTTGTGTAATCATTATATCTGATGGACACATCTGGTGATAACATCGTTTCTGACAGTAAACAAATATCTATTTCTTTACTTAGTAAAAAATGAAATAACTCGCTTGTTTTTTTGTCGGATACCTCTAGCATTCCATATCATTATTTTTGTTAATCTACACTGAGCCATAGTTAAGAAATTTACATGCTATACTTGTCACAACCTCTAGTTGGTCAAATTTAGATTTACATGCTCTTAACTTATGTATTAGTTCAAATGTGATGTTTTTGATCTCATCATATGAAAATAAATTATTACCATTATTATTGCTCTGTAAATTAGACTAGCTATTAATGGGTGGCGGCCCTGAATGAAGCGCAGGGAATTGGGACTTAAAACCGCTATGCATTGGAGTAGATGGTACATACGATTGTCGGTTTGTATAACTGCTACGTCTCTGAGAATTAGAGTTTTTAGACATAAAACGTTGTTTCATTTCGACATAACTTTTGCGACTTGGGCAATCGGGTGAATACGATTGGTGATTACCGCTACAATTTGCACACTTAAACCTGTTTGAAGTACATTCGACTGTTTTGTGATGACCAGAGCATTTGTAACAGAAGGAATTAACAGCACAGTGAGAAGATCCGTAACGAAACATCTGGCAGTTATAACATTGTGTTATCTTGTTTTTGCGGTTCCTATGGAACTCCCATTTTACTTTAAGATGTTCGATAGAAGAAAACTTTTGTCTAAGCTCTTTAAGGGTTGTTGATTGCCGTTTAAAATATACGACATAAAATATGAGCTCAGTATTTCCATGTCCTGACTTGTGAACTATTTTTTGTCTAAACCAAAAAGTAAGGCTTTATATGGTCTATCTCTTTTGGTGGCATAGGTAAAACACTCATATTTATTACTCGATAATTTTTTGGCAATTTTATCGAAATCCTCCTTCACAAAATAGTTTTAAACCAATTGAAATCTTCCTTATGGAATAATTATCAATGTCACTTTTTTTACATAGATCATGCAATTGTTCTATTTTGCACTTAAGTATAGTTAGTGGAGGAATATGTTGTTTTGTTGTTTTTACAACTGATATTTCATCTTTATCACCATCCAATGTTTGTAGAGGATGGAAATAGTGGTTGCTGTTAACGGAATTACCACTAGCATTAATATTGTTTTTTTTTTCATTTTAGCTTGCAAATTGACAGCATTAGTATCATTTTCAATACTGCGTTTAATTGTTGATTTTTTTTTTAAGTTTTTGTTTATGTTTTAAATACTTGTTCTTAATTTTGTCAGAGCGCAACTACGACTTAATCACACGAGATTACAACATAGACTGCAATTTTTACCCTGTATCCCTTTACACCAAAAGAAAGCACCGAAATAATGACGCTGTACACTGGAAATAGCCGTTCAGTTGTGGCCAAGAGGCACCGTCTGACAACACTATTTGTCGTTTAATATGGCGTTCACACTTAAGTGTTTAGCGAAGTGTTTAGTGTTTATGTGATAAACAAGTCAAATTGAGATGTTTTCCCATACATTTTTTCGTTGGCTAAACATCTCTATTGAGATGTTTAAATCTTAAACACCTCAAAAACCGAAAATATGACAGAGTTGTATTTAACTTTGCGCATGTTCAGTGCAACATTACTCATGTTTGCCAAGTTGGCATCCTTGTTTTTTTAACATTACTATTAAAGTGGCATTACAATCAAAAAAAAAAAAACAATACAAAATACAATACAAAAATGAAAATAACGCATCTACATATATTGATAATTTCATCATTAATATAATTTAAGTAGTTGGCCGCCAATTTAATGATATTATTTTTTATCAATTTTCAAAATTTTATAACTTTTCAATTGTTTTTTATTTTGGAAACAGCTGTTCAATTTGCTGAAATGTTTAACTTAAACACACTAAATCAAGTGTGAACGACTGTGTTTTGTTTTGCAAAACATGAGCTAAAACACCTCAAAATATCGTAGTGTGAACACCATATAATGATGACTTTTGTTGAGCACGGTACAATAGGAGAACGTAACCATGACGCTCATTAACGACAAAGACGTTCCACTGAACCACTTTACGGTGCATTTTGAGGGATTTCTTGAATTTTTTTTCCCTACAAAGAGCAAATAACTGAAAAAAGACAGGCCACGTTGCTTGTAATACTTCTAAACTGTCGGTCGAATAGTTCGTACTGAAACAGACTTTTGCAAGCAAATTTTACATTCCATACCATACGAGATCCACAAAATACCATTGCATGACCAAAAAGTGATTATTTGGGCCGGCTTTTGCGTTAAAACGATAATTCGGCCATTTTTCTTCAGAAGGCGAAACTCTCGATGGGTAACAATGCCATGTCACACTGCAAATCAAACAATGCAGTTTCTGCAACAAAAACTCCCTGGATGTGTGAAGTTAAAAAAGGCGACATTGGCTGGTCACCCATATCTCCAGATCTGAGCCCACCGAACTTCTGTTCGTGGGGTCATTTTAAAAGCAAAGCGACGAGCTTAAGGCAAACACTCGTGCTGAAATCATCGCTATACCACCCGAGATGCTCGAAAAAGTTGTGAAAATGAAGGGCACATTTTGCTGTGTCAATTAAAAGCGGCCATTTGAGTGACGTTGTGTTCAAAAAGTGGACCAAATGAATTTAAGAGGACAAAGTTAAATAAAACAAGGAAGCAATTGCAATACCCTATACCATGCGCTTAGAGAATTGCATAAACCACATCTGAGTGGAATTTTTATTATTTTCTTTTGATATATTTATACGGGGAATAGTTCGAAAAATGGAGCGATCCTAACTATATGTGGTACAGTCACTTTATTTTGCAAAAACATTTATAAATCAAATTTGAAGCAAATCTGTTCAATACTTTTGTTTTTTGGTAGATTTAAGTGAGGATCGGGAAACACCTTTATATGGGGGCTATGACTAAGAATTTTCCTATAGGGTTTATTTTCGGACTACTGATTAATGAATGCAACAAGCACACACAAACCCAATTTTATCTATATGATAATTTGAAACTTATGGCAATTTAAGTTAATTTTATGGGGAGAAGGTCGGAATATGCACCGAATTTCACCAAGGATGAAATTTGCACCAAGGTTGGTCCTACTGGCTATTAGCTTAGATACAATTTTTCAACAAGATTAGTCCAGAACTCTCTGAGTTAGAGGAGGTCAAAATTTTACATTTTGACAAAACAGGTGATTTTACTGATCCATGTAATTTCTTACTTATTGTTCTTAACAAAATTTGTCCCAAATAGTTTAGATAGCTATTTCTTTAGTCTTTCGAAAAAAAAAATTAAAAAAAAATTTTTTCTGACCTTTTTTTTGCAAAATCAAATTTTTTTTGACTTTTTTTCGAAAAAGGATTTTTTTTTTTTGCTCAAAAGAAAGTTTATTTTTTTCCTTTATGAGCTTTTTGGTCGCTTAGTGGGATGCGAGTGAGATATCTATAAAAAAATATTTTATAACTCAAGACAACGGTTTTACAATTTTTAGTATATGCTTAGTGAATTTTTTTCTATTAGTGTGTAAGTGAAAATAAAGCATATACTGAGAAACTAGATAAATTAACCTTTCCGACGGTGTGTAACATACCTAACTAAAATGTCATAACTTCGATACTGTAATACCCGCAATATGTTAACCTCAGGAAAAAATCACTTTTTTTCCATAGAAATGTTCAAAAATTATTTTTTTTATTTATTTGTAATAGTAATTAAATTAATATATAACAATAATAATAAAAATAAAAAAATAAATAATTTTTTTAATTTTGAAAAAGTTTTTTGTCTCTACTCAATGCGATTCCAAAGCCAAAAAAAGAAACCAGCAGCGAAATCAACAGCTGAACCTTGTAACGCCAAGAAAGGATTGGCAAAAAAGCAGCAAATAAAGGCGATAAATAAGCTGGATGAAAGACTGGGTATTTAAAATTTACAAAACTTAAATACTTCATCAGCTACAATAAATTAATTAAAAAAAATAGTTATGTTATAAATGGATCTAATGTGATTAAGATAAAATTTTTTTATTTTATATATATTTTTTTTTTTATTATTATTATTATTATTATTATTATTATTATTATTATTATTATTATTATTATTATTATTATTATTATTATTATTATTATTATTATTATTATTATTATTATTATTATTATATATTAATTTAATTATTATTACAAATAAATAAAAAAAATAATTTTTCAACATTTCTATAGAAAGAAAGTGATTTTTTTCCTGAGATTAACATATTGCGGGTATTACAGTATATATATATTATGTCCTGTGGTTCCTATTGGGAACAAAGGGCCTCAACGAATTTATTCCATTCCGTCCGGTTGGATGATATTCTCTTCACTTCTCCCCAACTTTGATCAGTAGATATGACTTCTATATTCAGTTGACGGCGCCATGTGTGAGACGGTCTGCCTACTCTTCTCGTCCTACCATGTGGGTTCCACTCAATGGCGATTTTAGCAACGTCGCCTGGAGGCCTGCGCAGCGTGTGACCAATCCAACGCCATTTGCGATTCATTATTTCAATATGGATTGCCTGCTGGTTTGTTTGTCTCCAAAGTTCTGCATTGGATATGGTGTTAGGCCAAAAAACTTTTAGTATTCTTCGGAGACATCGATTAACAAACACTTGTAGGGAGTTTATATCGTGTTCTGTTGTGTTCCACGTCTCGCACGCATAAATGAGCACATATTTGGCACAAGAGTTAAAGATGATTACCTTAGTGTGCCTGGATATTGCGGAAGATTGCCGTATCGAGCGGAGGGTACCGAATGCTTGATTAGCTTTAGATATTCGGTACGCACCTGTATTTGTTAAAATGCTACCCAGGTAGCAGAATGACGTGACATCTTCCAATTCAGTATTTCCTATGCGGAATTTGTTTTTATTCACGGTGTTGCAGCGCATTACTTTTCTCGTGCCAATGTTTATTTTCAGGCCAGCTTTTGCTGCCTCTGTTTCCAGACACTTTAGCTTCGACTTCATGCTTTCATAGCTGTGGGAAAGTAGGGAGATATCATCTGCGTACTCTAGACTCTCAAGTTGTTGGTTGACACCCCAGCTGATACCTCTATTTACTCTGGTAGCATTGCGAACTGTAACATCTAGAACGATGTTAAAGAGCAAGGGTGATAACACACAACCCTGGCGGACGCCAGTAACGACGTCAAAGCGTTAATGTGGACAAGATGACATTTTATATTACAAAGACTGGATAAGGCTAATGATTTTGGGGGGAACCCCTTTGCAAGCAAGAGCGTCACATATAGCATTTTGATCTAGTGTATCGAAAGCTCTCTCAAAGTCGATAAATACCAGGTAAAGCGGCGAGCGAAGTTCTGTGGATTGTTCTAAAACTATCCGTAGACTATTGATGTGGTCTACACAAGACTTTTGGGGCCGGACTTTTGTTCGGGTCTAAGGTCCCCAAGAACAGTGTCGGATATTCTCTTGTTTATTATCAGAGCTATTACTTTATTAACTGAACTAAGGATGGTGATGCCCCTCCAGTTTCTACATTCCGACAGGTCACGTTTTTTGGGGATGTTGATATTTATACAGATCCTTAGTTCTACGCTCTGTTGAAGCTTTTTGTGCATCAGAAGCAAGTACCACCTTCTGTTATCGTTTCTGGCACTACGTTTGACCAGTTTGTCTTGTTGAGAATACGCCACTCTTAGCGAGGACTTCTCCTTCCTTTCGAGAATGAGGTTTCAGGTGGCTTCTGACATCCAGTGGGATCTCTTAGGAATTTTAATACCAATGTGTTCTCTTGCAGCGTCGACGAAATGACTTTTTATTGACATCCAGTCAGGGGTAGGGTGTGATTGCTGCACAGCTAGTCCAGATCTCAATTCTAATATGTAGTTGTTGAGTGTTTGCTGACTTTTGAGCTTAGCTACATCGAATTTTCGCGCCGTAGTTTGAGGTTTACGGATGGCAGCAACTTTTATTCTTAAGCTTCCCACAACTAGATGGTGATCTGAGTTGCAATCAGCACCGCGTTTTGAACGCACATCTAGAAGGCTTCTGCACCAGGTCCTGGTTATAGCTATGGTCGATTTGATTCTCCGTTGCACTATCTGGAGAAACCCACGTGATTTTGTGTACTCTTCTGTGAGGAAATAGGGTGCCCCCTATCACCAGATTGGCGTTGCCGCATGCCTCAGTGAAGAGACTACCGTTTTCAGTAAGCCTTCCAATTGCGTGTTTGCCCATTACATGTTCCCGACCTGTGTTATCGGAACCTACTTGTGCATTAATGTCGCCCATTAGGACAACGATGTCTCCGCGGGGAATTGCGGATAGGACACTATTTGTAAAAATTGTTCTTTTGTAATGTGTCCGATGTTTCAGTTGGTGCATAGCACTGAACACAGGTGAGATTTCGAGCTCTTGTACGGAATCTAGCTGTTATTATTCTGTCTCCGTATGGCTTCCAATTGATCATAGCATCGTAAGCTTCTTTCGAATGAAAAAATCCGACACCACTTGATCTAGGTTGGTTATCCGGCTTGCCGGAGTATATAAATTTAAGATTTTCAGAGGTGTAGATTTCTCCTGTATCTGGCCATCTAGTCTCGCACACTCCTAAAAGTAGCAGGTTGTAGTTTGCGAATTCACTGCATACTTGGGCCAGTTTAGATGGATCTAGGAGTGTACGCACATTCCATGTTCCAATTCGCGAAATTTTTTTAAGCTGATTCGGCCACCTTGACCGATCCTAGTGTTGCCACTGCCAACAACCTCTAGGCAGGTTTGCCAAAAGATGGCTACAGAGATAGCTAAGTTTCAGTGTATCACACCTACTTACCCTAGACGCATGGTGTTAGTATGCCATTCGGGGTACCCAGCTGCACGCCTTCTCACTCTAGCTGCCGCCAGACGGATGTCTGGACAGCATTACCAGGGTATACTTGGTCTAAGACCGGAAGTAGTGAGCTGCTTGGGAAATTCAATGCAGAAGAATCGCTTCTTGCCACCCCCAAGTGGATGGCAGAAAGAGAGCTTTACGCACAAGTGCACCTCTGTGAAAGACCCCATCCCCCAGTATCGAAGGTATGCAATTTTAGTTAGGTATGTTACACACCATCGGAAAGTTTAATTTGTCTTGTTTCTCAGTAAATGCTTTATTTTTAAGGTTTTAGAAACACTTACACACTAATAGGAAAAAATTTAAATTAGTGCATATGCTAAAAATTTAAAAACCGCATCCCACTAAGCGACCAAAATGCTCATAAACGAAAAACCTAAGCTTTCTTTTGAGCAAAAAAAAAAAATAAATTTATTTTTTAAAAAAAAGTCAAAAAATCTCTGATTTTGTAAAAATAAAGTCAAAAATTTTTTTATTTTTCGAAATTTTTTTCCCGAAAGACTGAAGAAATAGCTATCTAAACTATTTCGGACAAATTTTGCTAAGAACAATAGGTAAAATGTTACATGGATGAGAAAAAACACCTGTGTGGCCAAAATGTCAAATTTTGACCCTTTTAACTCAGAGAGTTCTGGACCGATCTTGTTGAAAAATTGTGTCTAAACTACTATCCAATAGGACTAACATTGGTGCAAATTTCATCCCGTGCTGAAGACATCGGTTTTAAAAAAATCGCCCCATATTAAGTTTTTCTCGAGACAGCGTAAATCTCTTTAAGGTCATAGAAGTAGCCATACAGTCAAAGTTACGAAAACATAAGAAAAAAATTAACAAATAAATAATTAAGCTATTTATTGATTTTTAAATATATGAAAAGTTTATTGTCTTTCAAAAGTTTTTTACAAGTAGAAAACGTAAAAAAGAAAAAATTAAAAAAAAAATTTATTCGTGCATTCGAAAGATGAATCCAAACAAACTAAATTTACGGTCAATATTGCTTAGGTTAGTAACTCGTGGGATATCCTTCGTACTTTAGGACCTTCATGAGCCGATTTGATAACGACTTAATTAACTTTAATGTATCGTCTTTACTAATTTTACATCACTCATCCCAAAAGTCATTGCCTTTGACGTATTTTTATGCTGACTGATTCTGTGCTCCAGTAGACCCCAAAATGCTCCATAGAATTCAGATCGGATATTTGGGGTAGCGATTTGAATTGATTTTTAGTATTGTACAACGATAATTCGTCTCCAACGCCCAGTTTTTGTGCATTTTTGAGTAAATCTTGTTTTAAAATATTTATGTATCCAATTTAATCCATTATAGACTCAATAAGTATGAGTTTACCAACTCGTTGCCTGCCGTACAACCCCAAACTATAATACCACCGCCACTTATTCACCAAACTAACTTCTTTCCTTTAGTGCCAAAAATGCAAAACTAGCATTCATCAGAAGAAAAAAACACGTTCCGAAAACTCTGGAGCCTTATTTACATACTTATTTGCAACGTCTATGTATTTTTTTCTATTGACATCGGATATGAGTGGCTTTCTGCATATGCTACAAGACCATGGTAATAAGATGTTTTAATATTTTACAAACTGTATATTCATGGATGTCTTTACCGAAGGATTCTTTGATTTTAGAACAAATTTGGGAAGCAGTAATTCTAAGATTCTTCTTTACTGTCGACAAAAATAGTTCGTTCTTTAGTTCGTTAGTTTAGAAGGACGAGTAGAATGTAGTTTTGACAAAATTGTTTTTGAATGACGTACTGCTCTAAAAATTGGCATCTGCCTACGATTGGAGATATTTCACCTATACCCTCATTGCTAAGCTTTAGAATAATTTTTTTCTCCGAAGCAACAATTTCCTTGATTTTGGGAATCATCTCAAAACATAATTTCCAAAAGAAATAAAATTAAGTTAAATCAAATTTGCTACTAAAATAAAGTCGATGTAAGAGACCTGTATGTTTTTGTATAATGCATGGGATTCCCTAATTATAAATGTACGAATACCTTTCCTTACACTAATACTTGCCATACTGTTTTTTTTTTTTACATTGTAAACAATGTGTACATGATAAAAAAAGTTATTAATTCAAAATATTTTATTAAATTTTTTTTTATTAATATTTAAAATTTTAATGCTCAAGTGTACGAATAATATTTCTAACCAGTGTATGTACATAAGGGTTATTGCAATTCCATTTACAAACGAAATGAATTCATATCAACAATGGGGACATTTCTATGGCAACGATGTCAGCAGATTGATAGAGCTTACCTTAATAACTACATGTATCAGGAAGGTCAAGTACCGAAAACAATTTTGGATGTATAATACGTGTAATTATGTGATTGTATTTCTTAAGTGGATATGTAAAAATGTTAGAACGTTTTACTATTTTGCTGTTTCGAGTCTGCTCTGCCAAGTAGACTATTAAAGTTATACCGCTAATATGAATAAATACTCGTGCATTGATACCAGGTGTACTTTTACAACAAAAATTAAAAATATGTATAGCATGTGAATTTGTGGAATATATAAGCTGTGTCGTTTTTATTTTTTTGTTTGAGGAGATTAATTGTGGTATCCTAGCCAACGGCAATTTACCATCAAAAATTAAAACAAAAACAAAAATACTAACAACAAATACCAAAGTAAAATATTCTTTTAACATCACTCTCTGCAAGAAGTAGCTAGCTAAAAGTAAGGTTAATAAAAAATTATAGGTTACACCGCTCACTCATTGAAAGATGTTTATCGAAAAAAAAAGAAAATAATTAATGAAAAAAATTTGAAGCGTAAACAAAAAGCAACCTGTCTACTTTAGGAATGGCCATGAAAAAAATTTTATAAAATTTATGAACTAGCAAATTTGCAGCCAATCCCAGAAGAAAATAAGTAAGAATATTAAAGTAGGTCTAGACCGATCATACGATACCCTATACCATGTATTTAGCAAAAGGTTCTTAGGTACAACTAATTGGATATAGAAAATATGCATGAACCAAGTTTGAGTGGTATTTTTATAATTTTTTTTTACCTGCAGATGTGAAAAAGTTCCTATCGGATGCTATATTTATATGTGGACTTGGTTAAAAAATGGATATTTGTTAAAGTTACTTATTTTTTGCAAAAACATATACAGTCCAAATTTGCTCAATAAATGTTGAATATTTTTGTTTTTTAATAGATTTAAGTCTCTCAATAAGAATTGTAAGGGTTTATTTTTGGACTAATAATTAATGGGAGTAATAAATACCACAAACCAAATTTGATATGATAATTGGAAGTTATGGCAATATAAGTCGATCTCTTAGACTACGTCTGAATATGTACAGATTTTCATCAATTTCAACAGAGATCATCCTATGGCCGACAGAATCTTACGTACAAAATTTCATACAAATATATTTATATCTTCGACCTGTAGTTTGGTTACAAAGTTAATATGGACACACAGACGGACAAACGGATGGATGGAAATTCTCTGCTAATCCAACTTTAATTTCCAAAATCTTGGGTCTAGACGGAGACATGATTAAGAGGTTTTTAATTACACTGTGGAAAATTTTTGGGATTATTGTCTGGGGGGTGAGAAATTCTAAGTTAGGGTGATGGTACTAGGTCAGTATAGTAAAACCGCCAAAGGATTTGGCGTTCGTATATGTCAGTTTTTTTTTATGACCTTTTAAACTTTTTCCTTATCTTGATGTTTTTTTTCTTAGTTGTAACATTTTGGCAAAAACGTAGTTTAACATAACTCGAGAACCACTTGTCCGATTTTGATGAAACAAACTCAAAAAAATTTAGAATTAATCCGTTCATATAACATTTTTCTTTATAATCAACAGTTTTGCCGGTAAAAATAATTTTGGGGAGAAAAAAAAATATTTTTTTGCCTAAAAATTAAATTTTTTTTTTAAATTCATAAAAAATCCAAAACGGAAAAAAGGATCAAGTGTTATTAATTTCATGTAAAGTCACATAACCTATAAACAAAATGCGACATAGATCATAGAAATCGATTAACGCGTTCTGCTTTTATTTACAATTAAGTGAAGGTATCCCATTTTGACAGGAATATTGATATTTGTTTTTATTCAAAAAACTGTCATATTTATTTTAATAAATATTGCCTAGACTTTTTCGATGGTGTTGTTCGGGACTAGTGGCATCGCATTCATCGCTATCGTCAGTTTCTGAACCACACATAATGTCAATGGTGACTCCACTGTTGGCCCTTCTGCATCTCCTGACAATTCTTTATCATCAAGATCATCCTTGTCTTGCCACCAAGTTTACTCCACCAGCAAATTTCCGCAATTATTGCACTCGCGACTTTTTGCCTCTATATCTGTAAGTTTTTGTTTTATTAAAATGAGTTTGAAAAAATAAAAAATCAGTATTACCTCATTTCAAATGGCATAGCAACTTGATGATAGCGTTCACCTTGTTCATCAGATTCGGTAGCCAATTGTTTGCTGAATTAGTCCAGATGATGACGTAAATAATGGATTTTCAAGGACATGTGGACACCAATTTCCGAGAATGCTCTTAACATCCTTGCGACAGAAACATCGTAGTTGTTAGAACGATGCTTTCCCAACAAGCCTTCTATTACTTCTTTGATTGCCTGCCATGCATTCAATTCAGCGTCAATCAGAAGATTGTTGAATGCGTCACTTTTAATCAGCTTTCGTATATCTGGACCATTTAGTACGCCTGATTGGAAAAAATTAATTTGTTAAGATGGAAAATCATGGGAAATGAATGTGATATTATAACTTACCTTCTTTAATTTTACTTTCGCTGAGTCTCGGGTAAATTAGTTTCAAACACAAGAAAACTTCATCTCTTTTGGCGACAGTTTTGATAAAATTCTTAACAATTCCAAGTTTAATATGCAGTGGAGGCAGCAATATCTTCTCCTTCGGCACTAGAGGCTCACGAATAATATTGGCCGTTTGTAACCTGCTGTGCTCTCTGAGTTTCCATCCGTGGCATGCATATTGGTCACCGGAAAATCGTGTGTCCCAATCGCACAAAAAGCACATATATTTTATATAGCCGCTTTGAAGACCGCAAAGCATTGCTACAACTTTTAAATCGCAGCATATGCGCCACATATGTTTGGCGTAGTTAACCATTTTTAAAATATTTTCCAGTGCATCATATGTTTCTTTCGTTTCTGTACTATAGGCGATTGGAACTGAAGGTTTTTTGTTGGTCTTTTGCAGTAAAACCGCCTTCAAGCTGAGTTTTGAACTGTCAATAAATAATCTCCAGTCATCTGCTTCATATTTTATTTCCATTGCGTCCATCAATTTTCCTACATCCGGGCAATATGCAGAAGTTTTTTCATCATTCACAAGGAATAAACTTTGGAGTGCTGCCTGACGACTTCGATAAGCTGTGACTTTCACACCGGGTGCCAACAAATTGTTTGATTTCAAAATGGAAGCCAGCTCTTCCGATTTATGCTGTGTTAATTCCAACTTGGCAACAATTGAATCAAGCTTATTTTGATTTATTAAAATTGGCTCATTGGATACTGATGGCTAATATGGGGGATAATCACGTGCATGATATGGCGGAGCAGTCGTAGAAGAGAAAATATCTGGGCTAGAAGCTTTTGGCACAGGAATGTAGTCCGAATGAGGCAATGGTGTTGCGGCACTTGCAACACCAACGTAATTAAATGATTTTCTTATCCTTTTTGCGGCTCTTTTATTCGCACATGCATAGCAATTCAATGGATTGTGACCTTCGCCAGGATTAGTCCAAGTCATTGGGATACCGAATGGCATACTTTTACGTCTTCTATTTTTCCAATCCATTAGACGGTTGTAGCAGCTTTTACACACTATATTTGGTACCCAACTTTCGTTCACTATAACATTTTGGTTGAAGTACATCTCGTATGTTTGAACAAAATCAGTACTGAAATTTCCCCTTTTTTTATGTGTTGAGACATATTGACCACAGCAGTAGCAAAAGCTATTTATATCTGGCTTGCACAGTTCCATATTCTGTTCACTTTTGTTCACTTTTAAAAAACTGGAGAAAAATCACTTTTACTGTTCGCGTTCGTCGGCACTTGTTGAATGACAAAAATCACAGAACCAGTGTGCGAAAGAGAAGAAGTATAATGACAATGCATGTTTTATGTGAACATTACAGAACCAGTGTTGCCACATCAATATTTCTCTTTTAGTACAGTAGAAAAATATGAGAGAGTTCGGCTTGTGAGTGTCAATGTTTTCTCCAAATAATGTTGTGCATATCTGGAGCAAATTTTTGAAATTCATACATTTACCTAATTGTGAATAAATGAGAAACGCGTGCATCGATTTTCATGACCTATGCCTTTTTTTGCTCATGAGTTATGTGACTTTACGCGAAAGTGATTAGTTTTTGCACTTTTTTCCATTTTGGATTTTTTATGAATTTAAAAAAAAATATATTTAAATTTTTAAGCAAACAATTCTTTTTTCCCTTCATACATTCATTTTTAACTTCGAAAGTGTTACACATATAGGAAAACGGTTTAGAAACAGATTAGAGAAATTGTAATTCTTAATTTTTCTAAATTTGTTTCATCAAAATCGTACAAGTGGTTCTCGAGTTATGTTAAACTACGTTTTTGCCAAAAATGTTACAACTAAGCGAAAAAACATCAAGATAAGGAAAAAATTTAAAAGGTCATCAAAAAAACTGACACATACGAACGCCAAACCCTTTGAGGGTTTTACTATACTGACATAGTACCATCACCCTGACTTGGAATTTCTCACCCCCCCCCCCCCCCCCCCAGATTGGCTGTTGTACTGTGTTATTATCGAAGGTATTACCATCAGCGAGGCAGTGGATCCAAAAAATTTGGTGATTTTTGTCTAGAAACGGGAAAAAAAGTTTGTTGCACTGTACGAGTGGTACAATATGCCACCTACACTCCACAAAATTCTTATTCACGGAAAAGGTATAATGGAAAACTGTATTTTTCCTGTAGGCTTACTGTACGAAGAGGCTCAAGAAAGTCGTAACAAAAACTATAAAAAATATCGGCTCAGACACTGTAGGAAATATAGTCAAATTGGCACGAACGAAGATATTATGCACCGAATAATGGTAACATCAGACCCGACGATATTACTGATATAAGTAATGAAGTTAGGGCTCTTTTAGAATAATAATAACACTAGCCAACAAGATTTTGGACTGGAGCAACCAAATATCTTTCCTAGGGTAATTTGGTGGGCTGAATTCGAATCTGTAATTGGTTTTTCTCTATCACGTCAGGTTTTCGAGATACAAAAAAATATTTTTATTCGTTTTTTATATAAAAAGTCATTAGTTTATTTAAAAAACAATGAATTTTCAAAAGTGAATGTCGTTATTTGAACGTCCTTTGTATTTTGTATTTTCGTACAAAATAAGTTTGTCCTTAACATATTTATAACATATATCAATTTTTTTCATATCAATTATTTTATGTTCTACTATTCTATAATATTAATAGGCTAGGCGATTTCTTGTGACCGATGTTTTGTTCTACCGTTTTATCCCGATTTTGACCAAACGTATATTATTTGAAAGATATTTCTTTTTAGTCTTTTCGCAGATTAACGGATTTTTAAATAAAATTATACAATGCTATGTGCGTGTTTATTAAGTTTGTTAATGTGTTTGTAATAGAAATGAGTTTGTTTTTTGTGTTGATTTTTGAATTGGCTATAATTGATTAGCATACTTTTAGGGTCTTTATTTAATGAAAAAATAAAATTTCCTAGAATTTGCGCTCGAATTTCGGGGGCTCGAATCTGCTAGTATAAATAAAACTACATCAGTCATTAAACAATCATATTTTTTCAAAAAAAACTTATTTTCCTCACCTCCATACAAAAATCCCCAGTGTGCCATGCCCACAGCCCATTTTCGTCCGACTACTCAAATTAATAACTCATGAACTCGGAAAAAGTTCCAAGGTTTTCTATATATGACATTTAATATTCACTTTGTATGCGGGGTACCTCGCCCACTGATCTGATCCTGCCCATTTTTTTCCCGAGTACTAAAGTTGTTAACTTATGAACTCAGACAAAGTTCCTAGGTTTTCTCTATTATACTACTCCAGTTATATGATGTTAAATAATTACTTTGTACTGTGGATGCCACACCCACGCGACAAATTTCAAAGTTTTGTCTCTGCAAGGAATGGATTAACGTTGTTCGATTTATTCCTATTTATTTTAGCACGGAGGACTTGTACATTTGGCTATTATATTTTAAGCGTCGCATATAAGAGTTCAATAGCGCTTACAAAATATTTGAATTTTTTGAATAAATTGTCTTTTATTAGCTTGGGGTCATATGTGACCCCAATCCAAAAGGGTAAATGGTCTCATATTAATTTTTTTTTCTGAAATCCCAGTCTATTAAGATAAAATATAGTGTTTAAAAGTAGAGAAATGATATTTTTTGTTACAAAGTATTGAGAACGAGTACTTTTAATGAACATTTCACAAAAATCTCACTTTTCTCGAAATCCGCAAAAATAAAATCTTTGTCAAAAAAATTCTGGCATAGGGCTTTACCTAAAAATTCACACAGTCAATCTCTAGCATGTATTTAACAAAATCTTAAAGTGCCAGATCCATTTCTTTAAATTTTGTTTAAGAAAATTTTTAAAAACTTGAAAAAGGAGTTATCAAAATTTTTTAAAAAAAATGTGCCATTTTCGGTCTCAATGCACAATAGGTTAACAACGTGGTAACAAAACAGTACTTCATATCTGAGTACTTATAAGTATAGAGACCAAAAAAAAATTATGGCTTTAATCAATTTCTCAAAGTTGAAAAAAAAATGCCATCAAATTTCATAACCTGGTTTTTTTTTTTTGGCACAAAAGTGGTCTGGGGCATTTGCTATTTCTTGGCGAGGTTTTCTTCGATTTGAAAGTTTTATAGCTTTTTGAAAGGATAATTTAATACCGATCCCGAATTATATAACAACTTATCGGAATAATTAAACTATAGAACGAAATTTTCGTAAAATCTAAAAAAAGTCATATTTTCCCCATACAAACACACTTGAAATTTTCAATCGCAAGTCGGGCCGGGAAGGCGTGGTCCCAGGGGCGTGTAATTTTTGGAGAGTCATTTTTGCATCAAGCCTCAACTTTTTGAGGGGTGAGACAATAAATATTTCCACTTTAAGAAATAACGGACACCCTAATGTGCATGTACAGAGTTTCAGTTATTAAACTATTATATTTCCTTTAAAAAAACCCTTTTTTTCCTCACCTCCATGGAAAAATCCCCACTGTGCGCCGTTGAAATTGGTGAAAATAGGTTCATGTTCAGACCTAGTCCTCATACAAATAACCCCTATGAGATCGACTTAAATTGCCATAATATCCAAATTATCATATAGATCTCGGTCAAATTGGGTTTGGGTATTTTTATTGTAGGACAATTTTTAGTCATGGCCTCCATATGAAGCTGAATTCCGATCTACACTTAAATCTACAAAAAAAAAACTATAATTTTCTTACTTGTTTTTTTTTTGTGTGTTCATTTATCATGAATAAAATATGTAAAAAGTGTCCTTTGTTATTGTTATCCTTTTGTATTCCTATAATATTTAATATATGTTGATGACACACTTAAATTTTAAACTTGTGAAAATATAAAAGCATAAATTTAAAGTACTCGTACATTATTGACATGTTTTATTTCTCAGAAATAAAAAATAACAATGAATTGCAGAGATTATCCTCTTTAGTTGGATATCCTGATTGACATGACAATAATTTTAATAATTTTGTTTTTAGTAGTGACTGGTAGAGAAGAATAAAGTACATTTATTTCTAAAAATCATAACTAAGTACTTTGTGAATATTTTTAAAAAGAGTTTGGAAATTTGAAAATGCTTCAAAAAATATGACGAAATTTAAAGGTGGAGACGCAATTTTAAATGCTAAACTATGTAATTCACATTTACTTTGACGTTTAAGTTTTTTTGCTTTTAATTCAAGCGTACGGAATGAGATTTCTTTGTATTGTTTTGCAATTAAGGTCATTTGTGAATAGACAGAAAAGAAAATTCACATACATTACACATTTGTGTTTGTGTCACACATACACAGGACCTATGCTTCTTGCAGGAGTAAAAGCAACAATATATATACACACATATGAACACAGCCTTGTTGTGATAATGCATGTGGAGTAATTTTTCACCATGTGTCGTCTACAATTCATAATTCAATGTTAATGAAATCTTAGCAAACATACGAGGGCTGTATGTCTGGACTTAAATGTCAGGGGTCAGAGTTTTAATTAGACTTATAACACTGTCGAACATTTTCGGGGTCATTGATGATTTCTCATTTCAGTGCTGACCAAAATTCTAGCTAAGGCTTAAATAAATATTTTTTGTAAAAAAATATAACACAAACAACTGATGTATGTTTGATTCAATATTAGAGATATAACTTATACGTTTACATCTCTTCTACTCTTCTAAAAATTAATAGTAATACGCCCTGAATTTGTTATGGTATTCAAAAAATTTATTAAGTAAGTTTTATTCAATACAACTAACTTGATTTGCTGAAGAACGAAATTATAAATCATCAATGGTTCTTGAAATATAAAAATAATAAAATGTCATAATAAAGTTTGGCTTGAGAACGCCCACACACTTTGGAGATTTTACTATACAGGTCTAGTACTTTCACTCTGACTTGAAATTTCTTACACCCAAAATGAATGTTGCACTGTGTTACAAGCATGAGCAATAGTTGTAAAAAGGAAATGGAGCAAATCCCACAGTCTGCATGGGAGTCACTTATTCTTTCTCACAATGAAAATGATAATGGCGACGATAATAATAAAGAATACTATTATAATAAATTAAATGATAATTATGAAGTAAATTATGATAATGAGATATAAGGACTTGCAAAAATAAATTTTTTTATTTTGATATTTGTAAAAATGGAAAATATAAATTTAATTAAATTTTTTACAATATTTCCAATATTAATTTATGTACCCAGCAAAACCTTGGTAATGATTAGTTATTACCGTTGCATTACATGGTAATGTTGACCCCATACGTTTTGAATAATTTCAAGCTAAATGTAGATATAGAATAATTTTACGTTTCAAAGATTCTTTATTTTCGGACAAATCTATGATGTGGGAAATTCCATTAAATTGCTCACATAACCGGCGAAATGGATCATTATTAGCATTGTTAAATCGAAAATAATTAATATTTAAGGGCTTAAAGTTTATTGTAAGTCTCAATCATTCCTAATAATGAATAATGAATAATAATGCCTTTTTTATGCCCTTCCACAACTATGCAGAAGTTATATATCAGTTTATCAGCGGAGAACCCATAGGCTATATACAGTGGGTGTCGGCTTATTTGATGCAGGGTAAAAATTCAGTTTCATCCTAAATTAATTTCTGAACTAAATACGATACCGAAACAATAAAAACGACATTTTAAAGAGCGTAATTTTTTTATTCAAAAATTATATATCATATATTTTACGGCGATGAGTACTTAGGCCCCAATAAACAAATGTCCTAAAAAAATGAACAAATGCCCCAATTTTTTTGGTTTTTGGGGCACAAGTTCATTTTATTCCAATTTGAAATTATTTGGGGCATTTGTAAATTTTTAGTTTGGGCCCTAAATTCATTTTTTTTTCAAGACCGATGAACAATTATACTCCATATAAAAACTACGAAACCTATTTATGTTATTGTTTTGTTGGTAGTTTATATATTTTCGTAAACTGAAAAAATATCGGTAATGGTTTGTAAATTGAAGTAACCAGAAAATAAAATTTATCATAACTGTGTTCCGCGAGGGCGTCGCGCTGGCATCCCCGCGCCGCTTCCGCACGGGTTTGGCAGCCACACCCGCACCGCTCAGTTATCGTTAACTTATTTGTAATCGCCGCAAAACATATTTTTGCAGATCATTCCGATATTTTACATTTTGATGGATACAGAAAACGTCGACAAAAGTAGCTGATACGACTATATGCCTTTATATGCCTGGATCAGATTTATGGAGTGTTTGCTTCATATATCATACAGGTTGGAATTTAAACAATAGCAAATCCAAGGTAAATTAAAATCAAAAAAGCTTATGAAAGAAAAAAATCATTCAACAGCGCTTCAGAAAAGAATTTGGTTCTATTAATTGATAAGATGCCACTTGCTGTTCATAAAAATCTGTGCCATTGAAAGGACATAATTGAAACATGTATTCTACCAATAGGACATTTATCCGAAGAAGCATTCGAAGCCAGAAACAAAGACATAAGGAACTTTCGTGAAAATTTCACAAGAAAAACTTCAAGAGTAGACACAAACAGTGACTTGCTTTCTAGACTGCTGGTAGCGTCGGACCCATATATATGTAGTTTACGTACTGCACCAAAAACCCCACAAAGCTTATTGATTCCAGAAGTACGAGAATTATTATGTGAGCCAGATAGCCTTAATAATTACGATTCTGAGTAAAATATTTTAATATCAAAAATATGAATTTATTAATTTTTTTTATGTAGTTCTTATAATTTTATTTGTATATTTTTATTCTAATAAAATAATAAATGTAAATACAGTTTGTTAAAACTTGTTGTGTGTTTATAATCAATGATATTAATAGGCTAGACGATTTTTTGTTACCGATGTTTTGTTCTACCGTTTTATCCCGATTTTCACCAAACTTATATTATTTGAAAGGTATTTCTTTTTACCTTGTCACCAGATTTACAGATTTTTATATTTTTTCCTTTAATTTGAGTAAATTGCATTTAAAGTTGCTAAATACTAACACATATATAAAATTATACTTATGCTATGTGTGCGTTCATTAAATTTGTTAATGTGTTTGCTAATGAGTTGGTTATCTTCATTCACAATAAAAATAAACCAAAAAAGTGTTCGTTTGTGAATTGGCTAAGTTGAAAAATAAAGTTGCCTAGAAATAGCACTGGAATTTTGAGCGCTGGAATCTGCTAATAAATATAAAAGTAATAAAACTGCGTGGGTGAACCACGCCCCTTTCTGCTATAACTAACATATAATCAATTTTACAATGTGTTTAGGTCATAAAATGAGATGTAGCACAAGGTTGTCCACCACACAGTTTAAATATCCATTCAAAAAAGTGGGCGTAACAGTGTCTTATACCGCCCATTTATAATTATCTAAGATGTTGTTTTGTTCCATTTTTTAAAAAATTTCGTTAAAATTCATAAATTTTTTTAAGCAATTTCTTAAAATAAGTTCATTTTGAAAAAATGGGCGTGGCAGTTGTTCGATTCTTCCACTTTTTGTTGTCAATATTGGC
Source organism: Cordilura impudica (assembly GCA_963682025.1). Lineage (NCBI taxonomy): Eukaryota > Metazoa > Arthropoda > Insecta > Diptera > Scathophagidae > Cordilura > Cordilura impudica. Next base: position 42,515,366 of record OY821519.1, on the reverse strand, counting down.
TATGTACCACTTGACTTAAACTTTATGGAGAATCTATGAAAGTTGTTTGAAACTATCATCCGCAAACACAACATTTCTATCAAAAAAGCTTAAAAATAGCATTGCGAGAAGAATGGAGTAAAGTTATAGCGAATATTGTTAAAGAAAAAAAATTTTTCGAAAATACACAAAAGCGCCTAACAGGTTAAACAAATTTGTGTACATCTTTTCATACCCTATACTAATATGTGGTCAGGATATAATGATTTTTTGCGCATGTTTGTAACTAACAAAAACATTTGATCTAGATCCATATTTGATCATACCGATCGACTCAGAATCACTTTCTGCGCCGATTTAGCGTTGTCCGTCCGTCCATCCGACTGTATGTCCATCTCTGTGGGAATCGAACCCACGATCACAAAACATCAATTGAATTTCCGAAAACTTCAACTGAATTTCAGAAAACATCAATTGAATTTCAGAAAGCATCAATTGCATTTCAGAAAACATCAATTGAATTTCAGAAAACATCAATTGAATTTCAGAAAACATCAATTGACTTTCAGAAAACATCAATTGCATTTCAAAAAACATCAACTGAATTTCAGAAAACATCAATTGGATTTCAGAAAACATCAATTGCATTTCAGAAAACATCAACTGCATTTCAGAAAACATCAATTGAATTTAAGAAAACATCAATTGAGTTTCAGAAAACATTAATTAAATTTCAGAAAACAAGAATTGAATTTCAGAACACATCAATTGAATTTCAAAAAACATCAATTGAATTTCAGAAAACACCAATCGAGCTTCAGAAAACATCAATTGAATTTCAGAAAACATTAATTTTCTGATATACAATTTATTGATTTACAATTGATGTTTTCTAAAATTCAATTAATGTTTTCTGCAATAAAATTGTTTCGTAAGGTTTTGAGTTATTTTCTTAGTGCGACTTTTTTATACGGATAATAATAATACATAATGATTTTACAAATATTGTATCTAACAAATAATTGGTTCTAAAATTTGTATTAAAAATGGATTTTCGCTTTGTAATAAAAGAAACCACATTTTTAATTTCTTTTGGTATTTCTAGCCGAAAGAAAATTCTATGAATCAATTGCTATTGTAAAAACCAAAAAAAAAAAAAAATATATAATTAGCCAGACAAATTGTTGATTTGATTCGTCAAACAAAATAAAATAGTAAAACTATTAAATACATTGTTATAATTTAATTTTATATATTAAATTCACAAAGTATTGACCGAAGCGCAGTGGCGCTTTTAGAACAAATGGGGTTGCAAAAATCAAAAATTTCATGTGCGCTTATGATATTTTGAATAAACTCAAATTGTTTTTGAAATTGTTTGGACATTACAAATTTGCTGCCTTCGATAAAATCAGATTTTTAGTTGAGAATATAGATATAACCCTTGAAAATTGACTGATTTTCAGTTTACAGACAAACACACAATTTTTAGGCAATTTGGTCCAGTTTCAGGTTGAATATAAAAATAACTGGATAACTAATCGTAATTGTTTTTATTTCTCTCCGAGAAAGGGGACCCAGTTTGTCAAAAAAGGTGGATTCTGGTACCTAAAAGGGTATCGAAACTTTAAATGCGTTTTTTTTTTCAAAACTTAATTTTCATACACTAGGTCCCTTTTCTCGGAGAAGGTCATATATTATAAAAAAATGTGCTCTTTGCTTTGTGTTTCTCCAGGTAAATCGATATTTACCAACTGTCTATTTTTTTCACTATTTTTCAACTTTGATTGAAATTAACATTTTCTTCTTATTTATGGATAATAATTTAAAACTAACAGATTCCAGCACTCGAAATTCGAGTGCAGTTTCTAGGCAGCTTTATTTTTCAACTTAGCCAATTCACAAACCAACACTTTTATGGTTTATTATTATTGTGAATGAAGATAACAAATTCATTAACAAACACATTAACAAATTTAATAAAACACACATAACATATGTATAATTTTATGTATATATTAGTTGCAACTTTAAATGCAATTTACTCAAAATAAAGGAAAAAATTTAAAAATCAGTATATCTGCAAAACGGCAAAAAAGAAATACCTTTCAAATAATATACGTTTGGTACAAATCGGGATAAAACGGTAGAACAAAACATCGGTCACAAGAAATCGCCTAGCCTATTAATATTATAGAAATAATAAAAACATTGAAAAAGAAATATAAAAAGTATAAAATTGTTAAAAATCATGTTTTTTTAGTTAACACAAACATGATTTTTTTCATGCCGTTAACAAATTTCAATTTTGATAACCCACAAGGAAACATCTAGAAGACGTAGCACCTTGTTCAAATTCTTATTTCATAGGATGTACAATTATCTATCATGTAACTTTTAAATTATTTTATTATCTCAATTGGTTCAAAGGTTATGATTTTTACAACGAAAAAACTCGAATGGGACGGCACAAAATCACTTCTTCATCAATTCGCAAAAATAAATTTGCTAATTAAATTAGGCACAGTACATTATATATATACGAACACCAATTTAATTCTGTGAAAAAAGTGCGCTTTAAAGTTAAAATAACTTCCTATGCGTTCCAATTAACAAATGTATGACCTTTTTCAGTCATACTATCCACAGTCTCACTGAATGTATAAAATATTTGTTGCAATCTGTATTCCATAATTCAGTAAATGTCTTTAGAATACATAAATTTTATTTAATACCAATTTTTTTTATCATACATATATCTCCAGGTAACAATGCTAATTAAAAACCTCCCCTTATGTTTTAATCGTTTTTTAATCTAAAACAAAATTATATATGGACACAGTTATAATCATAATAATTATTTAATAATAATAATATTATCTCTTATAGAAATGTTAGCAGATAATATATAAATGGGGATATGGTATAATTTTAAATTGGTGAGTTTAATTCAAAACCGTTTTGCCTTAAGAAATTTTATAATGAAGCCAGGGATAACAATCTAATTATTTTTAAGATATGGGTAATTCCATGCATTTGTCAACCTTAGGTCCTATTTTAAAATTTTATGTTTATTAATTTTTATTGATACCCTTCCATAGAAGAGGGTTCATATGGCATGAAAATATTAAAATATTTTTTTATGGATTTTTGTATATTTTAAGGGACTATTAAAAAAAAATTTTCGAGTAAGAAACTAAAAGTGTAGTTAAATAATTTTGAAACACAAATTTGTGTCATATCTGTCACATTACAAAATACTTCTTTTTACTATAATTTATTTTAGAATTCATGTTTTTATATGTTTTATTAATAAATTAGCTCTTATATTAACTATAAATAACTGTTGTGATACAAATAACTTCAGAGATTTTCTGTGTTTTACAAACATCCTCTAAAATTATGTGTGCTTGTTGTCATGTCTGTCACAACTGCTTTTTGCCACCAATTATTAATATCAATAATATTTTCTCACCTTTCCTTTTTCCGTCTGCCTAATTTAGTATATTTTTATGAACAATGAAAAACTTTTACTGCATAATAATGGATTTGAAAGATCATTGAATGTCATGTCTGTCACTATGGAATTAGCCATATGAGATATGTTTTTTTAACTTAATGTTAAATATAAAAATTATTAAAAAAAAAAATAAATACACAATTTACAATTATAATTTTTACTTTAAATTTGTAACAATCCCACTTGGATTGTATAGGTTGTAACAATCAATTATTAAATTTAAGCAAAATGTTTATGTGATGAACTTGGTGTTTCTCTAATTGAGTGGACGAATGAAATATTATACTCCAGAATTATCACCCCGATAATTTTGCAGTCAATGTTTGCAGGACATGAAAAGGAAATTATGTTAAGTAATCTGACTTCTCCTTGATATGAAAAGACCTTAAGACCTGTTCAAAAAGTGATTTTCTTTAGTAGAGCAAATATAAGAACAAGTTTAAATATCTTAACTTACAACTACTTTTTAAAACGACAAAAGATGCGTCTGTGCCATCTATATTTCATTTACAATAATTCAATTAGTATGATTTCAAATTATTGGCATAAACACCTTGTATCAACTAAATATCACAATTCATACAATCGAATTTATATATAACTAGCAGAGCCCAGCACTCGAAATTCGAGTACAAATTCTGAAAAATTTTCTTTTTCCATTAAATTTTTTTCTTTCAATTTATTTTTTATTCCAAACATGCATAAAAAATTTTTGAATATGTAAATAAAATTCATTGAATTTTGTATTTTTTATTAAAATTCTTTAAATATCATTTTAAATATTTGTTGAACACACAGAAGATGTATAAATGGGATTGTTAGTAGTTAAATAATTTTGTAAGAGCCTAAATGTATGCTAATCAAATTTACCAAGTTCAGAAACACACACACAGCATTGTACACTTTTTTATTTCAAGCTTAAATATCAGTTTTATGTGTGTGTTAGTAGCAGCTTTAAATGATTATTACTAAAAAAATGTATACCAGATGGCGGACACATGTAAAAATGGTGCACATTTGCAAAGAAATACCTTTCAACTGGTATATTTTTTGTCAAAACCGGTTGACAATTATTAATATTATATATGTCAATTGGAATATGTGCAAGTTCAGATCCGGCAACCATAAACATAACCTCTGTTAGACCGATTATACGTAAAACTTGTGGATGTATGTCCTTTATAGCCAGTAATTATAGGTCCAAAAATAAACCCTTTTGGATTCCCGATCTTCACTTAAATCTATTAAAAATCAAAAATATTTTTTAAAAATTTGGTCTGTATATTTTTTTAAGAAAAGTAAGTGACCTTACCAAATATGGTCATGATCGGTCCATTTTGTATACCCTCTACCACCATGTGGTTTGGGTATAATGACCCAAACCATCTTTTATTATACCGATCGACTCAGAATTACTTTTAGAATTACTTTCCGAGTCGATTTAGCGATATCCGTCCGTGCGCCCGTCCGTCCGTCCGTCTGTCCGTCTGTCAGTCCATGTAAACCTTGTAATCAAACTACACGTCGCAAATATAAACATATTTACTGGCCAGACAATGAACGCTATCGAAATTGGTGAAATTCGGTCCATTTTCAGACCTAGTCCCCATACAAATGACCCCTATGAAATCGACTTAAATTGCCATAAGATCCAAATTATCGTATAGATCTCGGTCGATTGGGTTTGTGTGTGTTTATTATCAGTTGTCCAAAAATATGGCAATTATTTGTCATAGCCCTCATATAAAGCTGCTTCCCGATTTTCACATAAATCTATCAAAAAACAAAAATATTGCACATATTTTTCTCAAATTTGGTTTGTATATATTTTTTCAATATATAAGTGACTTAACCAAATATGGTCAGGATCGGTCCATTTTTCGACCTAGTCCCCATATAGGGTATCGTACAGCCGGTCCAGACTGGCTATAATTTTCTCACTTGTTTTTTTTTTTGACCTAGTTCCCATGTAATAATAACATATAAAAATTTTCATATCTGCATGCCACAAATTAATAACAACTAGCAGATTCCAGCCCTAGAAATTCGAGTGCAAATTCTAGGAAATTTTATTTTTTCATTTAATGAATAACACTGCTCTGCAAAATAAAATTTTTTTTCCGAGCCCCAAAAGCAAGTACCAGATAAAACTACTTTATTATAAGCTGCATTTATTATATTTTATTATACTAATCTATTGTTATTATAATTTATTATATTTAAATTTTACGTGTTAATAATAAATAATTTATAATAAATATTATCGAAATTCATTGAAACAAAAAAATCAATATTCTTCTCAAAATGAAATACCTTCACTTAATTGGGAATAAAAGCGGAACACGTTCATCGCTTTTCATGACCTATGTCTCATTTTGTTCAAAAACTATGTATCTTTAAGCAAAAGTATTAAGCCTTTAAATTTTTTTCCTCTTTTAGCTTTTTCATGACTTTTAAAAACAAAAAATTAAAATTTTTGTTTTTTGATGTAGTCTATTTTGTTATTATTGTATATACTTACTGTGTTTAGACTTACTATATTTTTAATTACATTTGCTATGTTTGGTACTTATTATGTATTTATATAAATGTTACGAAAGATATGTTTTCTTAAATTGTTTTTTAGATATTCCCCGATGATGACATTCGAAGAATGTCGAAATATTGGAAAATAAATTAAAATATTTTCATAATTAAAACGGACCTCGAGCTCGAGTATTTTTATTTATTAAAATTTTTTAGGCAAAAAAAAATATTTTTGTTTCATAAATTTATTTGTATCTGCGAAACTGTTGATTATGTAGAGAAATGGTAAAAGAAATTTTTGAATATCCAAGAAGAAGCGTCGGATTTAACTAATCGTATTAATGATTATGGAAAATTATTTGACGATTTCAAATCATTGGATAATTTAAAATCTCCTCCTCAATCTTCACCGAAACGCCGTAAATCGTCAAGAAATGCTACCAAAGAAAAAAACAATAATCCTGTTCCGGTTTATGTTACTTCTGGTTCTTCTATACCTGATTCACTTTCAATTATTAATAACATTAAGGATCCTGCTATTCCTTTGAGCTGTGCTGATATTGCCCATAATCAACCTGAATTTGCCTTAAATAACCATGTTCCCGTTTTCAATAATAGTCAAACTATAAATAATACGCTAAGAGCTGTACCACCTAAAAAAACTGTTTTCATCTCGAGGCTGGCCTTTGATACAACTACTGAAGATGTTGATTCCTTCATTAAATCTAAGGTGGGTCCAAACGTAGACATTTCAACATATAAGTTTGTTTTTTCTCAACCAAGATCCATTACTTCTTTCAAAGTTACTGTTACTAATGATCTTTTTGAACGTATTCTGGATCCTAATTTTTGGCCTAAATATACATTGGTTCGTGAATATATATACAGGGAAAATCCAAGATCCGCTAACATTGGTCGTCTTCCACAAATTGATTTAAATGCTCCAAAAAACTAGGAGCTTGTACTGTTGATTACATTTCATTAGTTTATCAAAATGTTCGCGGCTTAAGAACTAAACTCACATCTTTATATATGGAAAGTTTCAACTTACAACATCACATCATCGTACTTACTGAAACTTGGCTTAATGATACTTTTTTGAATACGGAAATACTCTCTTACAAATACAATATTTTTAGACGTGATCGTGGGTCCACAACAAATGGTGGCGGTGTTCTTATTGCGGTCTCCAGTATTTTATTCTCAGAGGCTTTATTAATTGACCCCTCATTCGACATCGAATTTATCGCAGTTTTAATTAAACTTAATGGAAAACAATTATTTATTACCTGCTCATATATTCCTCCATCGTCCTCACAGTCTATTTATGACAAACATGGCGAAGCTATTAAATATATTCTTCGTACAGCTAATCAAGATGACTTTGTTATTATTCTTGGTGATTTTAATTTGCCTTCAATATCCTGGAAGTTCTTACCTGATGAAAAATATTTTGTTCCATCCAAATCAAATAATAAGTGTGAAGAGCTTTTCAATATTTTATTTGATCTGAATCTCTTTCAAATAAATGGTATATACAACAATCTTTATAAATTATTGGATTTAATATTTGTCAACGATACTTCGGAATGTTACATCAAGCGTTCAATCCCAATTTCTTCTCCTGAAGATACACATCACCCTACCATTGAAGTAAATTTATATATTCCCTCTGGACTTTTAAAAACACCTTCTAAAAATGATGTTAAAGATTTTTGTTTCGCACAATCAAATTACTGTTTGTTGAACGAACTTCTACACAGTACGAACTGGCACAGTCTATTATCTTTTTCTATTGGATCCACAGTTGCTATTGATCATATGACTGAAACATTTTACAGTACTATTTCCTCTGCAATGGATTTATGTATTCCGAAACTAATTCGTAATAAACTTTCTGGTCCTCCTTGGAATACCAAGCAACTCATAAGACTTAAAAATAAAAAAAATAAATATTACAAGAAATACAAGCTATCCGGTTCTCTTGTGGATTATGGGAAATACTCCATCAGCCGAGCGGAATATACTGCACTGAATAAATCATGTTACTCTAATTACTTAATCAAAATGAAAAATAGTTTCAAAAGTAATCCAAAATCTTTTTATAAATTTGTCAACACTAAGAGAAAAACAACTGGTTATCCTGCTATTATGAAATTTCAACATACTGAATCTTATGATAATACTATTATAAGTAATTTGTTTGCTGATTTTTTTTCAACAACTTATTCCAATTCAACTTTTGATGATTCTACCACTTATCCATATATACTGACTGCTAATAGAACCATATGTATTCCATTTCTTGATGTCTCTATGGTTTCTAATGGGTTGAAAAAACTAAAATTTTCGTATAATAGTGGACCTGATAAAATTCCTAGCAGTATTTTAATCAAATGTGCGGATGCTTTAGCTATTCCATTGACAATAATGTTTAACTCATCAATTAAATACGGATACTTTCCAAATACATGGAAGGACTCTTTCATTATTCCGCTATTTAAATCCGGAAACAAGTCGGATGTTACAAATTATCGTGGTATTGCAAAATTAAGTACTATACCTAAATTCTTTGAAAAAATTATAACTGATCAACTATGTCACCAAGTCAACACATTAATTTCTCCATTCCAACATGGCTTTCAAAAACGGTGCTCAACCTCAACGAACCTTTTACATCTTACAACAATAGTCAATCGTGGCTTTCTTCAAAGAAAGCAAACTGACGCAATTTACACTGATTTCAGCAAGGCGTTTGATAAAGTCAACCATAAACTTCTTATAAAGAAATTACATCTAATGGGATTTTCTGATCTTAGTACAAAGTGGATATATTCATATTTGACAAACAGAAAGCAAAATGTACTTTTTAATAACATATCTTCGAAAAATATTAATGTTTTATCTGGAGTACCGCAAGGCAGCCATCTTGGACCGCTTTTATTTTCTTTATTTATAAATGATTTGCCACAGGTTATTCAGTTTTCAAATATCCTGATGTATGCTGACGATGTAAAAGTCTTTATGAGTTATAACCAATATTCCGACCACACTTATCTTCAAAATGATTTGGATTCGTTTCACTCATGGTGTATTTTAAATTTAATGGAGCTCAATCTTAAAAAGTGCAAATATATGCGTTTTGTTCGAAAAAGACCAATATCTGTAAATTACGTGTTGGGAGGCTTTCAATTGGAAAAAGTTGATAACTTCTTAGATCTTGGTGTCTTATTAGATTCAAAACTTAGTTTCGTTCTTCATATTACAATTACGGTAAACAAAGCCAGAGGAGTTCTTGGTTTTATAAAACGTTGGTCTAAAGAGTTCAACGATCCGTATGTAACAAAAACACTATACACGTCACTTGTGAGACCGATTTTGGAATATGCATCTATTATATGGGACCCTATCTATCAAACTCCTATTGATAGCATTGAATCGGTGCAAAAACAATTCCTACTATTCTGTCTTCGCAGCTTAAATTTTAACCAATTAAATCTTCCGTCATATAACAGCAGACTCGCCCTTGTTAAGCTGCCAACCTTAAAAAGCCGCAGATCTATGCTAAACGTTTCGTTTCTTTTGAACATAATTAATGGCGATGTTTGTTCTGGTTTTCTGATCAACAATATTTCATTTAACATCCCCCAACGGCCAACACGTTTCTTCTCACCTTTAACTGTCCAGTTTTATAGATCAAATTATGCAAACGGTGATCCGCTTAGACGAATGTGTTCTGAATTTAATAAGCTTTATAGATTTATAGATTTTTTTTCAAATACAAATGTCATAAAAAGTAATATAATAATTTATTTGAACACATTAAATTAAATTTTTTAATTTTTCATTCATTGTTAAATGTTTTTTTTAAATAGTCTGTAAGGATTAATTCCATAGATTAATAATAATAAATAAATAAATAAATAAATAAGAATAGATGAAAGGAGTGGTAATTCTTAATTTTTCTAAATTTATTTTAGCAAAATCGGAATTGTCGTTCTTGAGTTATGACAAACAAAAGACTATAAGATAACAAAAGGGGGAGGGGTGGGGGCGTTCCGCGAAAATGGTGTGCAATGGAAAAAAAAATGGGTGTGATATTCGGATTCAGGAGGTCATTTTACATAAGAATCAGCAGGACTAATGCCGACGCCGTTTTTCTTGCAGAACAGTGTTATTTTATAAGACAATTCACAATTCAACACTTTCTAAATATCGATTGCCTTATTGGTTTATATCCAAAATAATTTTTCTATTCAACACAATTATTATCATGAATGAAGAAAATATTTATTTATTTTTGGAAACACATTAAAAAATTTAATAAACACACACATAGTAATGCATACTTTTATGTATTTGTTAGTAGCAACTTTTAATGAGCAGACATCGAAAAAAATTTAAAAATTTAAAAATCTGTAAATCTGGTGGGTAGCTAAAAAGAAATACCTTTCAAATAAAATGCGATTGGTCAAAATCGGGAGAAAACTGTTTAAAAAATCATCAATCACAAGAAATCACCTTGGCTATTAATATTATAGATACCACCGGAATTTGGTTTACGCTTATTTTCTATAACCAGTTATTGCTATAGCATGGTATAGAGTATCGTATAGCCGGTATAGACCGACTATAATTTTCTTATTTGTTTTGGCTTACTTTGTACTATTTTACTGGTTTTTAAGCTTTTTCAATATCGGGGAAAGTTTTGTCAACCATCTTCGAGATTACACGCACAATTAACTTAAGAATTAAATATTGGTTTCGTTTCTGACAATACAAAAAATCAATATTTTTTTGGGGGGTCTGGTTATAGACTGTATCAATAAACTGATACATAATCCAAGATAACAAAACACATCTTGTCCCATCCCACACCATCCTCGTATTTGAAGCATGAATTGTGCATACAATTGTGTACGCATTACAAAGGACTATTGTCTGTATTAACCAATGTCAGTGTCAATGTATGTATATGTACATATATATGTATATTTATGATTATGTGTATGTATGCTTGTTAAGTAAGTTGTACTGATGCGAAAATAATTATACTTTTTAATTAGACTGACATGCGTCACTTAAAGCGATTACTTGGAAAAATTTCTCCACATTGTTCTTAAACAGCTATGAGCTTTGTCTATGCTCTGCTCATGAGGAAAAATTCCATTAAAGAATTTTGTAGGTTAAATCAACTGCAAACGATGAAAAATTTTATATAAGATCCAAATCAAGCATTTCCTTGAATATGTTTATTTCTTAAAAACTTAATCTGGCTTAAAAAGCTAAATTCTCTTCATAATTTTTAATTATATTTCCAAGAAAAATAAAATAAAGGTTAGGAGGGTGTTAGCATTAAAGAAAAAAAAATTAAAAATATTTCGTTATGAAATGACAAGTCTACAACGTCAATAAGCTCATACGAAATCCAGTTTAATATCATAGTCCATTTAATTCAAACCGCATAAATTTAAGAGGCATGGTAAGAATTTTGCATCAAGTAGTGTTAAGTCTATTAAGTAGCATGTATGTAGCGCATTTGCCATCTAAGCTAACGATAAATATTTATGAATTAAATTAAGGGGAAAAAAATTAAAGTAAAATATGAATGATAAACTTTATGTTCTTTGAAAGTAAAATTCCATGGCAGTACTCTAAAAATCCATTTAATGACCTCTTTATTTTAGCTCCATTTTCTCCTAGCAGTTATTTATGCTGAAATTTTCTAACAAATGGAAGTCCAGCTCATTAAACAGCTAGAAATGTAACAGTTTTGAAAGTTAAAATAGCAGTTTTATTAGTATATCTGTTTTTTTTTTTTGTAATTTAAAAAAAGAGAAAGGAATTCCTAATAGTTCGAATATAAATTTGAATATTGGTTAGTATTTGATTGCCAACACTTTCGTATCAAAATATATTACTTGTTGTTTTGAAGAAACTTTGGTTTAACTATTTCGACAATTATTCTCAGATTCAAGACTATATTTTATTCCCAAACTATGCAGTAGCAAAATATGTCTTATAGAGAATGTCTGAAGTGATTTAGGTACAAATCAGCTAGTGACGATACTTTATATAAGACATATTTATGACATTTCAACAGCTTTATTGGAGCTGACCCAGTACATGCAGTTGATGGCCTATGGGAAACATTTTAAGTAATCGCTTACAAACCTGCTTACGTTAGGCATAATTATTATATGGCGAATTCTAATTTAAAAGCACTAGTGTTATCGATTTAATCGGTTTGCGTTAGAAACCTGTTTCCTCATAAGTGAGACGTGTAAGCTCTAATATTATCAAACGCTAACACATCGACTTTTAACTTGGGTCGATTACACATTCATAAATATATATATTACTCAATCTAACGTTCAAGTTTTAAAACGTCTGCGATTAATCGATCAAAAAAGAAAAAAAAAATTTTCAAATATATTTTTTGTTTTATAAAAAGAGGAGTTTCAAAATATTAAAATATTTAATTTCGATTTAAAAAATAAAATAAACACAAAATCTTAAAATCAATGAGATTGTTGTTCATAAATTTTCCCCATTTAATTGCAATTCATAAATATTATAACAAACAATGCAGACGAGCTTTAAAGAGTTAAAGAAAATTAACTGGATTTTGTGAAATTATTTTATAAAAATAAAATTTTTTTTCCTTTTAAGAGATTTTCAACTTTTTTTTTATAATAATATTTGATTTTAAGAAAACAATTTTTAAATAAGTAAAAATTATGCAATTGCTATTGATGTTATGTAAATTAATAATTTTTCAAAAATAAAACAATTTTTTATACCCTCTACGCCACTGTGGATAATGTATATATCAGTTTGTCTTTTCGTTTGTAATGCATCCAAAAATGCATGTGTCACCCTATACAGTATATCTATTTTTGATCCTTATAATAACTCTATCTGTCTGTCTGTCTGTCCGGGCATCCGTCCGTCTGTCTGTTTGTTGAAACCACGCTTCTTCACAGAATAAACCATATAGCTGGGTAGAATTATGATAATATTGTTTGCCATTATTTCGACCATGCTGGTATTTAAAATAAGATAAAAAACAAGGTTCAGAAAATACACACTTGAAACACATAATGTTCTGTTCAAAAGCAGCCAACACATATCTTTGTTTTCATATCAATTATGTGCGTTTCTAAATTTTATACGGTGCCCAACACAATCATGACTGTGTTCATTTTAATATTTCGTTATTTACACGAACATGTTTCTATCACGTACTTTTTGTTTCGATCACACATGAACCACACAGATTTGAGTGTTGCTTTATTTGAAGTTCGTGTTCTGGTACGTGTACTGAAAAAAAAACTGAACATGTACAATAAACTGGTTCGAGTTCAGTTATATTTTAAGTCGTGTTGTGGCTCGTGTACTAAGAAAAAAACAGAACATGTACAATAAACAGGTTCGAGTTTAGTTATATTTTAAGTCGTGTTCTGGCTCGTGTACTAAGAAAAAAATAGAACATATACAATAAACTGGTTCGAGTTCAGTTATATTTTAAATTCGTGTTCTGGTTCTTGTACTGCGAAAAATTGAAACATCAATTCGCGATCTGATACACCCCGATAAAAACGACAACAATTGTTTCAACCAAATTTATTAAAATTTTATTGACCCTTTTTTATGACTTACGTTGCAAATTGTTTACAATTGTCAAATATTTTAAAATTTTATTGGCCATTTTTTTGTGATTTACGTTGAAATTATTTACAATTGTTTTTATTGACTGGTTTTTATTTTAATAAAATATGGTAATAAAATACTTAACACACAAAAACTATTTAGCATCATAAAAGTTACACTTGTTGGTTATTAGGTTTTTTTGCATTACCCACCCCTATTTTCGCAACCAATTAGTGTCATAGACGAAAAACCCAATTTTGCGGCATAAAAACACACTTTTTGGTTGTTAGGATTTTTTGCAAACATTTTTTGTTTTTGGTAAGAAACAAGGTTCAGAAAATACACACACGAAACACACAATGTTCTGTTCAAAAGCAGCCAACACATATCTTTATTTTCATATCAATTATGTGCGTTTCAAAAGTTTCTACGGTGCCCAACACAACCATGACTGTGTTCGTTTTAATATTTCGTTATTTACACGAACATTTTTGTATCACATACTTTTTGTTTCAATCACACATAAAGCACACATTTTTGAGTGTTGCTTTATTTGAAGTTCATGTTCTGGTACGTGTGCTGAAAAAAAACACAGAACATGTACAATAAACAGGTTCGAGTTCAGTTATATTTTAAGTCGTGTTGTGGCTCGTGTAGTGAGAAAAAACACAACATGTACAATAAACAGGTTCGAGTTCAGTTATATTTTAAACACGACTTAAAATATAACTGAACTTAAACACGACTTAAAATATAACTGAACTCGAACCTGTTTATTGTACATGTTGTGTTTTTTCTTACTACACGAGCCACAACACGACTTAAAATATAACTGAACTCGAACCTGTTTATTGTATATGTTCTGTGTTTTTTTTCAGTACACGTACCAGAACATGAACTTCAAATAAAGCAACACTCAAAAATGTGGGCTTTATGTGTGATTGAAAAAAAAAGTACGTGATAGAAAAAAGTTCGTGTAAATAACGAAATATTAAAACGAACACAGTCATGATGGTGTTGGGCACCGTAGAAAATTTAGAAACGCACATAATTGATATGAAAATAAAAATATGTGCGTGTTGGTCTAAGTTATGTTTGTTTACATATATGTACGAGTTTTTTATTCAGTGTGTGTTTTTTTCTGAACTCTGATAAAAAAGGAATAATTGTGCCGAGATATGGTCTAATATGTAGAGATACCTCTTTAAGTAAAGTAGAGTCAAATTTAACACACTTGTTTTCTTTAAAAAAAAAAAAAACATTTTAAAATTATTCGATTCATCTTATTAATCGACGTACCGTGGGTTCAGAAACCGTAGTTTTAAAATATTGATATTTTTAAACTCTTTCTTTTAACTCGTACTCTCTGTCTGTCGTGGGTGGACTCCATTCCCCCTCATCCAATTGATCTGAAACTTGGCCCATAGTCTTGTTGTGACTAAAGATTATTTTTTGGGTAGTCACGCACATTCACGCATAGTCACGCGAAGTCACGGGGTGATCTAAATGTCATTTCCCCTCATCCGATCGATCTGAAACTTAGTCCATACACTTGCTGTGAAAAAAGGTTAACTTTGACTTAGTCACGCACAGTCACGCGCAGTCGCGGGTGATGCAAAACCCAGGCCCCCTTATCCGATCGATCTAAGACTTGGTCGATAGACTTGCTGTGAAAAAATATTAAGTTTGACATAGTCACGCACAGTCATGCATAGTCACGCACAGTCACGGAGTGATCTAAATGTCATTTGCCTTCATCCGATCGATCTGAAACTTAGTCCATACGCTTGCTGTGAAAAAAAGATTAGCTTTGATTTAGTCACGCGCAGTCACGGATGGTCACGCGCAGTCACGTAGTGATCTAAAACCCATTTCGCCTTATCCGATCGATCTGAAACTAGGTCGATAGACTTGCTGTGAAAAAAGATTAACTTTGACATAGTCACGCACAGTCACGCATAGTCACGCACAGTCACGGAGTGATCTAAATGTCATTTTCCTTCATGCGATCGATCTGAAACTTGGTCGATAGACTTGCTGTGAAAAAAATATTAAGTTTGACATAGTCACGCACAATCACGCATAGTCACGCGCAGTCACGGGGTGATCTAAATGTGATTTCCCCTCATCCGATCGATCTGAATCTTAGTCCATACACTTGTTGTGGAAAAAAGATTAACTTTCACTTAGTCACGCACAGTCACGGATGGTCACGCGCAGTCAGTAATGATCGAAAACCCATTTCCCCTTATCCGATCGATCTGAAACTAGGTCGATAGACTTGCTGTGAAAAAAGATTAACTTTGACATAGTCACGCACAGTCACGCATAGTCACGCGCAGTTACGGGGTGATCTAAATGTCATTTCCCCTCATCCGATCGATAGAATTGCTGTGAAAAAAGATTAAATTTGACAAAACTCATATGCATAAGGAAAGAAAGAGTTTTATAGAAACTTTTATTTTATGGGTTAGATTATTTATTGATTTGATTGTTTTTGTGCGGTCTCTTAGACATTTCTTATTTGGTTCGAGAATCTTTTTGAATACGTAATTTAGTCTCAGCACCAAATTTTTTTTTTATTTTTTGCCATATTTCAATAGGGATTTTATATGATATGTGAAGAAAGCATTCAAAAAATCTAATCCGGCCATGAAGTATAGACAACCCAAATCTGTCGCAATCATGCTGGCAACTGTATTAAACATCTTACTTGTGGCCCCACATACATATATAACACTTCTGTGTAGAATTTGTGGCCATAAAAATACAAAAACATAATAAATGACTATGACAATCAGACTTTTTATGCAAAAACGCAAATAAAAAAATGGCTACATATTGTAAATACGAACTGAAATCCTATAATTTTTTAAAATTCACAAAACTAATTTCAACTCTATCTCATCCATTTTGGACCTTTTTAAAGCAATTATGAAATATATTTACCTAAAATATTTATAAACAAAAAAGTATCTACTATATACCAGAATACCAGAAGTTGAAGGTTCCATCATAAAAGTTTTACTTTTGAAGGTTTAATGAAACAAATAAGCACTTGAATCATAAGGAATATAAATTTTTCCATTTTCCAAAAAACAGCAAAATTTTCTAACTTTCACGGCTCACTGCAAAAAAATCGGTCTAGACCGACTATACGTAAACGTCTAGAAAGCGTAGCACCTTGTTGAAATTAGATCTTATTTCATAGGTTGCACAATTATCTATCATATGCTTTTTAACTTATTTGATTATTTCGATCGGTTCAAAAGTTGTGATTTTGCACCGAAAAAACTAAAATTGCGCCATTGTGCGACGCAAATTGAATAATTCTTAACCGGTTGATAACTCTATTGGAAATAACACATCTTAACACAGTACAACACATGATTTTGGGACTCAATTCTGACAATTGCACCTGAAAGTAGCCCAAAAATAAGAACTTCTGCTTCATTCGTTTTGTTAAATTGGCTGCCATTATAGTTTAATGGCCATATGAATTTTTTACTCAAGGTGGATTTTTATGACTTTTTGTATATTTTAACATGGTTATAACTCGGTAACCGTACGGAATATATCTTTTGTGTCTGAAACATAAGATATTGAATAGGAGAAAAGAAAATCGGAACAAACCTAACCGAAAAAAGTGCATCCAGTACCTTAGAAATCGCAAAAATGCCAAACCTCCACAAACAATGCATCTAATTTTTTGCCTTTGAATCGCTTTTCCATTGGCATAATCACCTGGTGGAACCTCTCTCCTTGTTCGTCCGATTCCTGAGGTAATTGTGCCAAAAAAGGTATCAAGGTGGAAATGCATGAAATGTAATTTTAAGGTCGTGGATGCACTGATTTTTTTCAAAATAATACAGCAACTTGTCCACTCGTGTCTGTATGTGATCTCGCTGTACACGGTTCTTTCCTAAAACTCTTTCGAAATTAGATACATTGCTTGCGGAGGTTTGTTGGTGGAGTTCTAAAATTATGCAGTTGGAAGATGAAAGCACCGAAGATGAAGATGACACTGAAATTGGTGGACACACTGAAGAAAACAGAAAGCGCTAAATCTAGCGCGAAAAGCGTTAAGTTCGCTTTGCTGGCTTCACATTATGAAATTTTTGGTTCCAAAAAAAAGAGTCTAAATTGTGGGTAAGATGCACTTCGATAGCAATCTAAAAGAGCTTGAGGAATGCTTTATTTATTGATGTGTAAATATCTATAGGCTCAGAGGGGTAAAAATCTATTTCACAATACAATCACAAAAAAACAGCATAAGAAGTAAGAAGTAAGACAATAACGGTGTGAATGTATTGGTGCAAAGATTATAATATAAAATTATTTCAGCTAATTCAACAACCTCTGCTACAACAACGTTAAAAACTTCATAATAAGAACGTATCTATAATATTAATATCCTAGGCGATTTCTTGTGACCGATATTTTGTTGTACCATTTTATCCCGATTTTGACCAAACGTATTTTATTTGAAAGGTATTTCTTTTTAGCCGTTTTGCAGATTTACAGATTTTTAAATTTTTTCCTTTATTTTGAGTAAATTGGACTTAAATTTGCTACTAACACATACATAAAATTATATAATGCTATGTGTGTGCTTATTAAGCTTCTTAATGTGTGTGTAATAAAAATGAGTTTGTTTTTTGTGTTGATTTGTGAATTGGCTATAATTGATTAGCATACATTTAGGGTCTTTATTTAATGAAAAAATAAATTTCCTAGAATTTGCACTCAAATTTCGAGGGCTGGAATCTGCTAGTAATATATAATTCGACAACCCCACAAGTATAATGCCATTACTAATATAAAAATTATTTCAGCTAATTCAACAACCCCAACTATAACAACCAGTTGAAATAATATATAATAATCAATAATTTTTATATTAGCTGAGCCCCTGCAGTTGTTTGCTATAAGTGATACATAGATGACGCTTTTTGTTTGATTTGGATTCTTCTGTAAATAGATGTTTACACATCTCCCCTGTGATCGAACTCACACAGTTTTCCCCCCCTATTCAGCTCATTTGATGGGTATTATTACAAAAGTCTTTCAGACGGGTCACGCTATTAATTAAAAAAATCACCAATGAAAATTGTATTAAAATAATCAGAATTTGAAAAAGTTTTTTGTTTCTTCTATTAAATCTATAATACAATAGGACTTAGCATATTTGCAAGCTAAGCTAACGATAAATATTTATGTTAAGTTAAGAAAAAAATCAAAGCAAAAGAAAAAAGTGAAGTCTTAATTTGTTGCTTAAAAGTAAAATTCCTTCGTGGTACTCTTAATATCCGTCAAAAAAAAGACGTAAGACCTTTTTTTTATTTTAGCTCTATTTCCTGCCAACAGTTATTTATGCTGTTGTCATCTATTGCCAATCGTTTTGAGATTTATATTCTCCCCTAAAATGTGGTTATTACAGATTAGAATAGAAAATCAATAGAATTATCAAAAATAAAAAATGGGGTTGTTAAAAAAAATACACGTTTTATGCTTAACCCTTGAAGGAACGAAGTTTAACTGTTTTAAAGGGAAATTTTTATGAAGCACTTGTAGTGTTTTGCGTTTATTTTTTCCTTTCTTTTGTGGCCAATGATATGAAGAGCTTAACTTTTTTCTTTTTTCTTCTTTGAAGGTAGTAAGGAATGAGAACAAATTTCGAAATCTTTATATTACATATGTATGTATATGTAAATATTCTTTGGGTTTAGCATAAATATTTGACTGTGGCATTAAAGTAATTTTAAGAGGCTTATCAAATTTGAATTTAGTACTTTGTACAGTGTTCGACTACAAAAATTCAAATATAAATAGGGTTTCAATATGGTTTGTTAATGTTTCTCAGAATAATTCATAGATTATAACTGTTTGTCTGTGTGTTCTAACCCACCCATTCCAAACTGAATGGCTTTTTAGCTGACAAATCTTAAAATCCATCAAATTATCGTCTAGTTTCATAAATACTGAATAACATTTTCTTATATTCCTTTCAAAACCCATATTGTGTTTAGAAGCTGGTCCTGATGTGGTTATATGGTAATATCATAAATTTTCCGAATATCTTTTGTTCCGAAAATATTTTTGAATTCTTTCAAATCCAACTGGTCGGTGAAATATTTCCAATGAAATTTTCCAATCGTTTTATTTTAAAAATACACATGAAAACTTTGATGTTGTATTTTTGCACAACACTGTACGCCGCATCCATTAATTCTATTTCCATTGTCATGCTTATTTAAAATATGATTACGGTAAAAAAAAAATGAAACAACAACTTTGAGATTATTTTTCACCTACTACGAATGTTTGAAGTTGTCAATTGCAGATAAATTTGTTTAAATAAAAGTGTTTACATTTTTCGCGAATATTATAAATATTTTTTTTTTATAATAACATCTTATAGGCCTGAAATTGAATTGAATATTATAAAGCCAATAATCGAAATATGTATCATACCATCGAGTGTACTTGGGATATACGCTGCACAGTGAAGCTTTCCACTTATGATACAGCATTTTTATGGAATAAGCGTATATTGATTAGTTAAATAAACCATGTTAGGAAAAATTTTAGCAACAGTTTTATTTTATATTATTATTATGAAGAAAAAGTAAAAAAAAAAATCATGTGACTCCGATCGCAGGGGAGATGTGTAAACATCTAGTAATTAAAGATTTTTTTATAGCAAACAGAAAGCATATCACTTACAGCAATCAACTGCGGGGGCTCTGTTAATAAAAAAATATTTATTATTTTAACGGTTAATTTTTAATTTTTCGTTTCTTATTTTTAATTTTTCGTGTTTCATTTTTCATTTTTCATTTTTAATTTTTTTTTTTTAAATTTTTATTTTTTATTTTTAATTTTTAATTTTTAATTTTTTAATGTTAATTTTTCATTTTTTATTTTTCATTTTTCATTTTTTATTTTTCATTTTGATTTTTTTTCTATACTTTTCATTTTCCAATTTTTATTTTTCTTTTTTAATTTTTAATTTTTTATTTTTCATTTTTTATTTCTCAATTTTAATTTTTTATTTTTCATTATTCATTTTTAATTTTAGTTTTTAATTTTTCATTTCTTTTTTTTCATGTTTAATTTTTTATTTTGCTTTTTTTATTTTTAATTTTTTAGTTATAATTTTTTATTTTTCATTTTTAATTTTTTTTTTTCATTTTTCGTTTTTCGTTTTCATTTTTCATTTTTCATTTTTCGTTTTTCATTTTTCATTTTTTATTTTTCATTTTTCATTTTTCGTTTTTAATTTTTCTTTTTTTATTTTTAATTTTTCATTTTTCATTTTTCATCTTTCATTTTTAATTTTTTATTTCTCATTTTTAATTTTTTTTTTAATTTTTTATTTTTCATTTTTCATTTTTTATTTTTCATGTTTTTATTTTTAATTTTTCATTAATCATTATACCCTATACCACTATGTGGTTTGGGTATGACTTTGTGCTGCTGTTTGTAACAACCAAAAATATTTGACCTACACCCATCTTTAATTATACCGATCAAATCAGAATCACTTTCTGATTCGATTTAACGATGTCCGTCCGTCCGTCCATCCGTCCGTCCGTCCGTCTGTGTGTCCTTGTAAAGCTTGTAATGAAACTGCAGGTCGCAAATATAAATATGTTGAAATTGGTGGGAATCGGATCATGTTCAGACCTAGCCCCCATACAAATGACCCCTATGAAATCAACATATATTGCCATAAGATCCAAATTATCATACAAATCTTAGTCAAATTGGGTTTGTATGTACATATATATTACGTCCATTAATCAGTAGTCTAAAAATGATCCCTATTGGACAACTCTTAGTCATAGGCCCAATATAGAGCTGCTTCCCGATCTTCACTTAAATCTATCAATTCTTCTCAAATTTTGTTTTTATATATTTTTGCAAAATACAAGAGACTTTACCAAACATGGTCAGGATCGGTCCATTTTTGGGACTAATCCCCATATAGATATATCATCGGATATGAACTTTTTCATATCTGCAGCCGAAAAAATTAATAAAAATCCCACTCGAATTTGGTTTATGCTTATTTTCTATATCCAGTTAGTTGGGCCCGAGAGATAGGATCTCTAAACGCATGGTATAGGGTATCGTATAGTCGGTCTAGACCGACTATAATTTACTTACTTGTTTGTAATTTTTCGTTTTTCATTTATAATTTTTTTCATGTTTCATTTTTTATTTTTCATTTTTTATTTTTCATTTTTCTTTTTAATTTTTCATTTTTGGTTCTTGATTTTGCATCTTTAATTTTTTATTTTTAATTTTTCATTTTTTATTTTTGATTTTTCATCTTTAATTTTTTATTTTTCATTTTTCATTTTTCGTTAAATTTTCATTTTTGATTTTTGATTTTTCATTTTTAATTTTTCATTTTTTTTTTTAATTTTTAATTTTTTATTTTTCATTTTTTTTTTTCATTTTTTATTTGTCGTTTTTAATTTTCAAACAGGTTATCATAATATCATAATTTTTTCATCAATACAATCACATTTTGTCTTACGACTCACATGTTACGCTGTTTTTTTGTTAATGTTGAAAATATTTATATGGAAATACTTAAATTTTTAATGTTACATTTTTGAGGTTATACACTGTTGCACTGTAGTCAGGGTATAATGAGTTTTTGCTGATGTTTGTAACTAGAAAAATATCTCATCAAGACCAACCGAATATATTCTACCAATCGACTCATAATCCATTTTTGAGTCGATTTAGCGATGTTCGTCCGTCTCTCCGTTTGTCAGTCTGTCTGTCTATGTGTCTGTGTATCCAAGTACACCTTGTATTTACACTACAGGTCGCAAATATAAATATATTTTGATGAAATTTAGTAAATAGGCTTCTATCGGCCATAACATGAACCCTATTGAAGTTAGTGATAATCGGTGCATCTTCAGACCTAGTCCCCAAATAGACAACCTTGAAGAAATCGACTCAAATTGTTTGTGTGTGTTTATTATACCCATTAATCAATAGTGCAAAAAACTCTGTGAGACAATTCTTATTCATAGCCCCCCTATATACCTGCTTTCCGATCTTCATTTAAATCTGTCAAAAAATAAAAAATAATTCTTAAATTTGGTTTGTATATTTTTTGCAAAAAATAAGTGTTGCAAGTTATGGTCAGAATCGGTTCATGTTTTGAACTGTTCCATTTATAAATACTAGCAGATTCCAGCCCTCGAAATTCGAGTGCCAATTCTAGCAAATTTTATTTTTTCATTACATAAAGACCCTAAAAGTATGCCAATCAATTATAGCCAATTCACAAATCAACACAAAAAAACAAACTCATTTTTATTACAAACACATTAACAATTTTAATAAACACACATAGCATTGAATAATTTTATGTATGTGTTAGTAGCAACTTTAAATGCAATTTACTCAAAATAAAGGAAAAAATTTAAACGACTGTAAATCTGGTGAACTGCTAAAAAGAAATAACTTTGAAATAATATATGTTTGGTCAAAATCGGGATAAATAGGCAGAACAAAACATCGGTCACAAGAAATAGCCTAGCCTATTAATATTATAGATCGCACGTGATAAGAACTTTTTCCTATCAGCAGGCAACCAAATTAATAACAATGCCAATCAAATTTGATTTATTCTTATTTTTAATATCCAATTAGTTGGATTTATGACCCATTCTCTAAACACATGACATAGGGTATCGTACAAACTGGACCGATTAATTTTTGTACTTGTTTTATATTGTTATATCCTATAATACTATATGGTAGCGTATAATGAATTTTTACCGATGCTTGTAACTACCAAAAATATTTGACCAAGTCCCATCTTTTATTCTACCAATCGACTCATAATCACTTTTTGAGTCGATTTAGCGAAGTTCGTCTGCCCGTCTATGTGCCCTAGGGCGGCCCTTAATAAAAAAGTGTTCAAACTTTTGATCAAAACAAATTTAGAGGTGCCTCAACGCGACTGAAAATTCCAAGTGTGTTTATATGGGGAAAATATGAGTTTTTTCAGATTTTACGAAAATTTCGTTCTATAGTTTAATTTTTTCGACAAGTTGTTATACGAATCGATATCACTACTAAGTTATCTTTTCGAAAGCTATATAACTTAATAATCGAAAAAAAACTCTCCCAGAAATAAAAAATGCTCCAGACCACTTTTTTGCCAAAAAAAAAACTCTAGGTCATGAAATGTGATGAACATTTTTTCAACTTTAACAAATTGATTAAAGCCATAATTTTTTCTATAAGTACTTAGATATGAAGTATTGTTTTATTAACACGTTGTTAACCTATTGCGAAACGAGACCAAAAATGGAAAATTTTTTTGATAAAATTTTGACAACTTCTTTTTTAAGTTTTAAAAAATTTTCTTAAACTAAATTTAAAAAAATGGATCTGGCACTTTAGCGTTTTGTTAAATATATTGCAGAGATTAACTGTGTGAATTTTTAAGTAAATTCCTCTGCCAGTATTATTTTTATAGGGAATTTTTTTTGCGGATTTCGAGAAAAATTAGTTTTTTGTGAAATATTTAGTAAATGTATTCTTTCTAAATACTTTGTATCAAAAACTTATCAGTTTTCTACTTTTAAATTTTATATTTTAACTTAATAGCTTAGGGTTTCTGAAAAAATTAGGATCTGATTCTGGGACCAAATTCACAATGAATCTATTCTAAATATATTTTCTCATTTTTCTCGATGTACAAAAGTTTTCTATATAGGCAATGAAGAGATTGGCCGCACTTCCTTAGTGTTCATTAAAAATTGTTCGAAATTTTGGACCTTACTCCACTCAGAAATATCAACAGATTGAACGCTTGGGTTTTATAGTTCTCGAAGTATGGCGGCCCTAAGTCTTTAAAAATCATTAAAATCTCAGACATTTTGAAGAGAAAACGATTTGATTGTTCTGGAAAATGTCAAAAATCATCATCATCTAATCTGTAGTTTGAGAAAATATATCATAAGTGATATTTTAAAATAATTACAAAATACATATTATTGCTAATAATATTTTCTTCACTTGTGCAAAGTTCACTGACTGCTTAAACTGTGGAATGTTTTCGGGGTCTTTGTCTGGGGGTTAAGAAATTCGAAGCCAGTATAGTATATATTCTAAAGGATGCCATATCGATTTCATTCAATTTAAGTCAAAAAATTAGTTTTTTTATTTACTCTGAATGAACAGATATAAAAAATGATTTTTTTTTTTACCTAAATTGAATGAAATCGATATAGGTCGTATATGGGTACATGGGTGGCCCTTAATAAAAAAGTGTTGAAACTCTCAGTCTCCTAGAAATATGCCTACAGCAAAAAAACTGATAAATACAAAGTTTTGGGCGACTGAAAATTTCAAGTGTGTTTATATGGGGTAAGTATGACTTTTTATCAGATTTTACGAAAATTCCGTTCTATAGTTTAATTTTTTCGACAAGTTATTATATGAATCGATATCACTACTAAATTATCTTTTCAAACCCTATGTAACTTCAAAATCGAATAAAAAGCAGCCAAGAAATAACAAATGCCCCAGACCACTCTTGTGCCAAAAAACTCTAGGTCATGAAATGTGATGAAAATTGTTTCAACATTAACAAATTGATTAGAGCCATAATATATTTTTGGTTTCTATACCTACAAGTATTCAGATGTGAAGTATTGTTTTATTAACACGTTGTTAACCTATTGCGAAATGAGACCAAAAATGGAAAATTTTTTTGATAAAATTTTGAAAACTCCTTTTTTAAGTTTTAAAAAAATTTTCTTAAACAAAATTTAAAAAAATGGATCTGGCACTTTAACGTTTTGTTAGATATAATATAGAGATTAACTGTGTGAATTTTTAAGTAAATACCTCTGCCAGAATTTTTTTTACAACGAATTTTTTTTGCGGATTTCGAGAAAAATTAGTTTTTTGTGAAATATTCAGTAAATGTACTCTTTCTAAATACTTTGTATCAAAAATTTATCAGTTTTCTACTTTTAAATGTCATGTTTTATCCTAATAGCCTAGTGTTTCGGAAAAAAATAATATGACCTTATTAACCCTTTTGGACTTGGGGTCGCATATGACCCCAAGCTAATGAAAAACAATTTATTCAAGAAAATCAAATATTTTGTAAGTGCTGTTGAATTTTTAGATGTGCTGCTTGAAATATAATAACTAAATGTTCGAGCCTTCCATGCTAAAAAAATGGAATAAATCGTACAACGTTAACCCATTCCTTGCCGAGGCCAAACTATGAATTTAGGCATATTTAAATAAATTAATTGTCCTAGTAAACTAGATGAAATCCTTACTATGGGTTGGGAAATAAAATTGTGCCACAGGACTATTGAAATGGGGGCAAATCGGTTTTTGTTTTTGTTTTTACTCTTTAAGAAAACTAAAATATTTTATTATTTTTTCTTTAATAAAAGCAAAAATATTTTGTTAAAAAAATAAAAAGATGCTGCCAGAATTATCCAAATGACAGCTTTTTTTATACCCTATACCACTATGTGATTTGGGTATAATGACTTTGTGCTGCTGTTTATAACTACCAAAAATATTTGACCTAGACCCATCTTTTATTATACCGATCGACTCTGAATCACTTTCTGAATCGATTTAGCGATGTCGGTCCGTCCGTCCGTCCGTCTGTGTATCCATGTAAACTTTGCTATCAAACTACAGGTGGAAAATATGAATATATTTCGATGAAATTTGGTATATAAGCTTTTGCGGGCCATGGGATGAACGATATTGAAATTGGTGAAATTCGGTCCATGTTCAGACTAGCCCCCATACAAATGACCCCTATGAAATCAACATAAATTGCCATAAGATCCAAATTATCATATAAATCTTAGTCAAATTGGGTTTGTATGTGTTTATTACATCCATTAATCAGTAGTTCAAAAATGATCTCTTAGTCATAGGCCCCATATAGAGCTGCTTCCCGATCTTCACCTAAATCTATCAAAAAACCAAAAATATTGCACTTATTCTTCTCAAATTTTGTTTGTATATATTTTTGCAAAATACAAGAGACTTTACCAAACATGGTCAGGATCGGTCCATTTGTGGGCCTAGTCCCCATATAGATATATCATCCGATATGAACTTTTTCATATCTGCAGCCAAGAAAAGTAATAAAAATCCCACTCAAATTTGATATATGCTTATTTTCTATATCCAGTTAGTTGGGCCTGAGAGGGTCTCTAGACGCATGGTATAGGGTATCGTATAGTCGGTCTAGACCGACTATAATTTTCTTACTTGTTTATTCATGAGTTCAGTAGTATTTGTACATATTTTAAAAATAGTTTGATAAACGGTGTTATGAATAGGAAATGCTTATTTAATGGATATACAGTGTCTAAGTTTTGGTTATCTGTTATTACTTTGTTGGAAATCTTTAAAAATAAAATAGAAGCTCGATATTATTTTCACAAATTTGTAAAAAGTATAAAAACTTGACTGAAAGTGTAATACTATTGAAAAAAAACAATAATTTTTTTTTCTTTTTTAATTCAAACAAAATTCAACTTTTTTAACCTCCTTTTGATTTTTTCAATACGATTTGACTCCCTTCCTAACCAAGTCTTACCAACACAGAGTGTTGGTGACGATGTTTAAAACACATATCTGATTTAGATTTTTGCGCTGAATCCGAAGCTAGCAGATGTAGTGTAAAGAGGTCTTTTTTTTTTGGTATATTCAGATATCAATAACTTCAACGATATTATTTATTTTGGCCAAAAGATTAGAATTTCTACAGACTATTTCCAATGTGCTCCAGTATTTCCAACAGGATATTTTATACCAACCTGCAAGTGGGGCGAATCTGTGGGAAAAAATCTTATAGGCCTATGAAGATATATTTTAGTCTACAAAACTAGGAAACTGTTTTTCATACTAAACTAAACAGTTCCTTTAATCTTAATATCAACCTTATCAAATCCAAATTTTTTCACACGAAATAAAACGAAAAACAACCCGTAAAGCAAAAACTGAAAATTAAAAATGTATAAAGAAATCTGTCCACTCCAAAGTGTAAAGCATGCTCTCTTTCTACTCACCTTAGCCATAAAATCATAGTCGATTTCTTCATCACTGCCATGAATGGTAGTGCATTTATTCGATATCATACGCACTAAAGAACGTCCCGCTGGTTTGTTCACTTTGACTCCTTGCGAATCCACTGAAGCTGATGATATAACACTTGTATTGTCGATGCTATGGCGGTTTGATTTTAAGGATGAAGAGGCAGCAGACAATGAATCTCGATGTACAACTAAACTGCCTTTACGTGTCAATTGTCCCAGATTACTGCCGCTATGTTTGCGGGCATTAGTTTGTTGCTGAGGATTTGTTGCTACTGTGACTGTTGAAGATGACGATGTTGCATTTGTTGAAGTACCACCATGATTAAAACTTGAGCGTCGCAAATATTCTACACTTTCATTATCGGAATCAGAAGTGATGCCATTAACTCTTTCCAAAGTTTTCAATGGAATCTGTCCGGGGCGTATATTTTGCCAAGTAGGCTTCACTAATGATTCACGGCTTCCACCTCCATCTGTGCGACAGGAAGATGAGTTTGTTGATTCAGATCTTATGTCATAAGATTGATGCTGCATCAGGGGGGAATTTGTTTTTGAGGACGAAGCAGATGAAACATAACTTATCGATTGTGAACGATTACGTTTTGTAGGTGGTAAATTACGACGCATTTTTATACACAATTATTTGTTTTTGCTTTTGTAACACTTGAGTTTTAGTTTGTTTTTAAGTAGTTTTTTTTTGTATGTTATTGTATTTAGAGTTTCTTTTAAATAATTTAAAAAATACGTAATTATGTTTGCTAATTATTACTAATTATCATTATAGCTCAGTAATAATGAATTTCACAATTACATTTGATTAACATATTAATATCTATCTGTTTAAATAAGTTTTTTTATTCTGTAAATATTGTCTTAAATCCTAAAAAAAGTGCATTACTTATTTAGCCTTGTTGGTCTGTTAAAATAACGAAAAAATTTTCCCATCTTCACAAAATTTTTTACCATCAAAAAATTTCTTTCACTCAAAAATTCTCTTTTAAAATTTTTATTCACACTTTTTCTTTTCGCTTTAAAAAATTATTTCAATTTATCATTTAATTTTTTGCTCCGTATATAGTCACCTATAAGTTATAACGCGGTTAAAATGACAAAAATACTTTTTTGAAACAAGTAACTTTTACGAAACATAAGATACTTCAATAAAGAAAATGTACTTTTCTAAAGAAATATGATGACGCTATTCAAGGAGTAGCGAAATATCGGCAATAAAGACAAATGAAGAAAAATTGAACCTCGGACTATTTATTTCATAAAATAATAGTAAAATTTTTTAAGAAAATATACTTTTTATGAAAAAAATTGTTTTTAATAGAAAGAAAAGGTACTTTCAATAAGGGCATTTTTTTTAAAGAGTACCTTTTAAAGACAAGGTACTTTTTTAACAAAAGATACTCATTTATAAATAAATTTTGTTTTTTAAGAAAAGGTTCCCTTTAGAAGAAAATGTACTTAGTTTTTAAAAATTATTTTCAGAAAAATTTAATTTTTTAAGAAAATAAAACGTACTAGCAACAAAAGCTACTGTTTTATTAATGGTACTTGTTTAATATAATGTACATTTTAATAAAAGGTACTTTTTTTTCTCTTTAAATGTATTTTTGTAATAAAAGGTACTTTTTTAATAAACGGTATTATTTAAAAAAAAAAGAATTTTCTAATAAAAGGTACTTTTTGGATCAAAAGGTACTTTTTTTTAAATGTTAATTTTTCAATAAACGGTACTTTTTAATAAAAGTCACGTTTTTAATAAAATGTAGTTTTGTAAAAAAATGTACTTTTTTGAAGAAAAAGTAATTTCTAATAAACGTATTTTTTTAATAAAAAGGTACCTTTTTAACAAAGGTTCTTTATTAATAAAAGATACTTTTTTAATAAAAGGTACTTTTTTTAATTAAATATTCCTTTTTAATAAAATGGACTTTTTATTAAGGTGTTTTTTCTAAAAAATGTATATTTCTTTAATAAAAAGGTACTTTTTTAATTAAAGGTACTTTTTAATAATAGGTACTTTTTAATAAAAGGTACTTTTTAATAAAAGGTACTTTTTAATAAAAGGTACTTTTTAATAAAAGGTACTTTTACATTAAAGGTACTTTTTTACTAAAATGTACCTTTTTAATAAAATGTACTTCTTTATTAAGGTACTTTTGTAATAAACGAACTTTATGAAGAGAGTGTACTTTTATAATTAAAATGTACTTTTTAATAAAAGGTAATTATTAAAGGTGCTTTTTTAATAAAGGAACATTTTTAAGAAAAGGCACGTTTTTATTAACTGGTACTTTTTTAATAAAAGGTACTTTTTTAATAAAAGGTACTTTTTAATAAAAGGTACTTTTTTAATAAAAGGTACTTTTTTAATAAAAGGTACTTTTTTTAATAAAAGGTACTTTTTTAATAAAAGGTACTTTTTTAATAAAAGGTACTTTTTCAATAAACGGTACATTTTTAATGAAATATACTTTTTAATAAAAGTTACTTTTTTAATAAAAGGTACTTTTTTAATAAAACGTGCTTTTTTAATAAAAGGTACTTTTTTAATATAAGGTACTTTTTAATAGAAGGTACTTTTTAATAAAAGGTACTTTTTAATAGAAGGTACTTTTTTAATAAAAGGTACATTTTAATAAAATGTACTTTTACATTAAAGGTACTTTTTTAGTAAAATGTACCTTTTTAATAACATGTACTTCTTTATTAAGGTACTTTTTTAATAAACGAACTTTTTGAAGAGAGTGTAATTTTATAATTAAAATGTAGTTTTTAATAAACGGTAATTATTAAAGGAGCTTTTTTAATAGAGGAACATTTTTAAGGGACGGTACGTTTTTATTAACTGATAACTTTTTAATAAAAGGTACTTTTTTAATAAAATGTACTTCTTTAATAAAAGATACTTTTTTAATAAAAAGTACTTTTTTAATAAAAGGTAAACGGTACTTTTTAATGAAATATACTTTTTAATAAAACACACTTTTTTAATAATACCAATTTTGTAATAAAATGTACTTTTTTAAGAAAAAGTACTTTCTAATAAATGTATTTTTTTTTAATAAAAAGGTACTTTTTTAATAAAGGTTCTTCATTAACAAAAGTTACTTTTGAATAAAAGGTACTATTTAATAAAAGATACTTTTTTTTGTAAAATGTACCTTTTTAATATAATGTGTTTTTTTATTAAGGTGCATTTTTAATAAAACGTAGTTTTGTAATAAAATTAACTTTTTTTTGATAAAAATTAGTTTCTAGAAAATGTATATTTCTTTAATAAAAAGGTACTTTCTAATAAAGGTTCTTCATTAATAAAAGGTACTTTTTAATATAAGTTACTTTTTTAATACAATTTACTTTTTTAATTTAAGGTACTTTTTTCATAAAAGGTACTTTTTAAATAGAAGGTACTTTTTAATAAAAGGTACTTTTATATTAATTGTACTTTTATATTAATGGTACTTTTTTAGTAAAATGTACGTTTTTAACAAAATGTACTTCTTTATTAAGGTACTTTTTTAATAAACGAACTTTTTGAAGAGAGTGTACTTTTATAATTAAAATGTACTTTTTAATAAAAGGTAATTTTTAAAGGTCCTTTTTTAATAAAGAAACATTTTTAAGAGAAGGTACGTTTTTATTAACTGGTACTTTTTTAATAAAAGGCACTTTTTTAATAAAAGGTACTTTTTTAATGAAATATACTTTTTAAGAAAAAGTACTTTCTAATAAATGTGTTTTTTTTTTTTAATAAAAAGGTAGTTTTTTAATAACGGTTCTTTATTAACAAAAGT
Source organism: Cordilura impudica (assembly GCA_963682025.1). Classification (NCBI taxonomy): domain Eukaryota; kingdom Metazoa; phylum Arthropoda; class Insecta; order Diptera; family Scathophagidae; genus Cordilura; species Cordilura impudica. The sequence continues at coordinate 42,483,750 of OY821519.1, read as the reverse complement.
TACTTTTTTAATAAAAGGTACTTTTTAATAAAAGGTACTTATTTTAGTAAAATGTACCTTTTTAATAAAATGGACATTTTATTAAGGTGTTTTTTTTAATAAAACGTAGTTTTTTGATAAAATGTACTTTGTTTTAATAAAAAGTAGTTTCTAATAAATGTATATTTCTTTAATAAAACGGTATTTTTTTAATAAAGGTTCTTCATTAATAAAAGGTACTTTTTAATAGAAGGTAGTTTTTTAATAAAATGTACATTTTAATATAAGAAGTAGTGTTATTAATTTGTGGTATGCAGAATCTGAAAATAGGGAGTAGGTATATTCTGAAAAAATGTTGGGGATAAAAAATAAATGGGAGTCGGTAATACATTTGACCCCTCTAGGGGCAAAAATCTAATATCCTAAAATCTTCAAATTTGTAACGGATGAAGATAGGGGGTAGATATGTTCGGAAAAATGTTGGGTGAGAAAAATTGATGGGGGTCGGTCGTACAGTTTAACCCCTTATTACCGACTCCGGGGTAGTTTTCTGCATTTATGTGTATTTTTTCCCTGCCGTCCCAACTTTGATCCCGATGAGGGGCCAGTTGCCATTACTCAAAATTTTCCATTTTTTGGCTCATGCATTTTTTTACGAACCTCACAAAATAAGAGGTTCTAGCCTGTCCAAATCGAAAAGTCGTGCACTATTCAACCCCTAATGCAGATATGAAAAAGCATATATCTGATGTTATTTTTATATGGGGACTAAGTTAAAAAATGGATTGATCATGATCATTTTCAGTACAATCACTTAATTTTTCTCAAAATCATATACATATAGACCAAATTTTAAAAATTTCTATATAACATTTTTGTTTTTTGATAGATTTAAGTGAATATCGGGAATAAAAATATCACTATAGAAATTATTTGTACACTACTGATGATCTGTATCTCACGACCATTTTAGTCGCTCTGAGGGTGGTTATTTATATGGAAGCTAGGTCTGAATATGCACCGATTTTCATCAATTTCTTTACCATTCGTCCTATGGCTTAAAAAACTTCTATACCAATTTTCGTCAAAATATATTCATATTTGCGCCCAGTAATTTGATTATAATGTTTACAAGGATATAGCAAAGGACAGACGGACGGATACAGCTAAATCACTCTCTGAATTGATTCTGAGTCTATCGGTGCAATAAAAGGTGGGTCTTGGTCAAATATTTTTGGTAGTTACAAACATCAGCACAACCGCTTTACACATAGCTGTCAAGGGTATAATTATACCCGATACAAATTATATAAACACACACTTATATACACCACATGTGGACAGGGTATAATGATTTTGTGCTAATATTTGCAACTAGCGATCGACTTAGAATCTCTTTCTTAGTCGATTTAGCGATATCAGTCCATCCGGCCGTTTGTCTGTGTGTCCATGTGAACCATGTAAGCAGACTACAGGTTGCAAATATGAATATATTTTGATTAAATTTGGTATATAAGTTTTTATCAGCCATAAGATGAAAGCTGTTGAAGTTGGTGAAAATTTGTGCCTGTTAAGACCCAGTCATAATACAAATGAGCCCTATGAGATCGACCTAAATTGTTATAAGATCCAAATTATCATAAAGATCTCGGTCAAATTAGCTTCGTGTATTATTATTAGACCAATTAATCAAAAGTCCAAAACTAAACCGTGTACTAAAATTCTTATTCATAGCCCCTATATAAATACGCTTCCCAAACTTCACTTCAATCCATCAAAAAACAAAAAATTTATGCCACCACAAAAAAAAAATATTTCACCACAAAACATATTTTAATTCCAGTTGTGGCATTAGATGTATGTAATGTGAGATTTATGGCTCAAATATATATAATAGAACCTTTTTAAATTTAAACCATCAGAGAGATACACATTCAATAAAAGACTTGTGCTTCAATTACATGAGACTATACATGAATAAAGCAAAAATTCAAATGTAAACAGGGTCAAAAGCTAAATTTCCATTGATAAACTTTCTACCAGGTTGTCATAACAATAGAAAATTGCTCTGAATTTCATTACCACTATTCAGTATTTGCATTAATAAGACCTCAGGTAAAATGGTATTATGTATATTTAGCATTTGCTTATTATGTTTTGTGTTTCATTAAAAATATACAACCGCTTGTTGTTATAGTAAAATCAACATTTGATTTTTGTTATTTCATTTATTTACAAAGGATGTAAAAGTTTTATCTTTTGTTTGATGTGAGTAAATTTAAAGAATGTTGTTTTACATCAGTTGTTTTAGAATTAATTTTCATGAATTGTTTTAAAAGGATTTTAAAATTTTATATTTTAGCTGGTTTCTAATTTACTACCAATTATAAGACCTAGATATAGCGGTTCATAAAATTTTGCCTGAGGAAAGATTTTATTCATAGATAAGCGTTGTGAATTGAAACAACAACAAACTAATTAAAGCCCAGTAACAAATAATGTTAACACATAATATGTAAACCTAAAAACCATCTTAAATGACTATGAGGATATGAAGACCCTTTTAAACTTGCGACATGAACTCAAAATCACGATGAACAAGTAAGACCGTTAAATTCGGTTACGCCGAGTCTTTGATACCCTCTACCAGGGATTGGCATTTAAATTAATGTCTAGTTTTACACAATGCAACACATAAAATGCAAACTCCTCGTCTGCGGTTTTCGAAGTACCTAAAGAAACCAACAAAACCCATCTGGGTTTTGCAAGTTTAACTGGTGTGCGGATTTTAGCAATTTTGAGGCACCAGATGCAATTTTTCGGGATAGTTTGTTTTACACTTTTGGATGTGTAAACATCTATACGCGCAGGGGCGTAAAAATCTATTTCACAATACAATCACAAAAACAGAGTAAGACATAATCGGTGTGACTTATGATTGTATTGGTGAAATAATTATGATATCTAATAACCTTTTTGAAAATAAAAAATGAAAAATTAAAAATTAAAAATTAAAAATTAAAAATTAAAAATTAAAAATTAAAAATTAAAAAATTAAAAATTAAAAATTAAAACTTAAAAATTAAAAATTAAAAATTAAAAATTAAAAATTAAAAATTAAAAATTAAAAATTAAAAATTACAAATTAAAAATTAAAAATTAAAAATTAAAAATTAAAAATTAAAAATTAAAAATTAAAAATTAAAAATTAAAAAATTAAAAATTAAAAATTAAAAATTAAAAATTAAAAATTAAAAATTAAAAATTAAAAATTAAAAATTAAAAATTAAAAATTAAAAAATTAAAAATTAAAAATTAAAAATTAAAAATTAAAAATTAAAAATTAAAAATTAAAAATTAAAAATTAAAAATTAAAAATTAAAAATTAAAAATTAAAAATTAAAAATTAAAATTAAAAATTAAAAATTAAAAATTAAAAATTAAAAATTAAAAATTAAAAATTAAAAATTAAAAATTAAAAATTAAAAATTAAAAATTAAAAATTAAAAATTAAAAATTAAAAATTAAAAATTAAAAATTAAAAATTAAAAATTAAAAATTAAAAATTAAAAATTAAAAATTAAAAATTAAAAATTAAAAATTAAAAATTAAAAATTAAAAATTAAAAATTAAAAATTAAAAATTAAAAATTAAAAATTAAAAATTAAAAATTAAAAATTAAAAATTAAAAAATTAAAAATTAAAAATTAAAAATTAAAAATTAAAAAATTAAAAATTAAAAATTAAAAATTAAAAATTAAAAATTAAAAATTAAAAATTAAAAATTAAAAATTAAAAATTAAAAATTAAAATTAAAAATTAAAAATTAAAAATTAAAAATTAAAAATTAAAAATTAAAAATTAAAAATTAAAAATTAAAAATTAAAAATTAAAAATTAAAAATTAAAAATTAAAAAATTAAAAATTAAAAATTAAAAATTAAAAATTAAAAATTAAAAATTAAAAATTAAAAATTAAAAATTAAAAAATTAAAAATTAAAAATTAAAAATTAAAAATTGAAAATTAAAAATTAATAATTAAAAATTAAAAATTAAAAATTAAAAATTAAAAATTAAAAATTAAAAATTAAAAATTAAAAATTAAAAATTAAAAATTAAAAATTAAAAATTAAAAATTAAAAATTAAAAATTAAAAATTAAAATTAAAAATTAAAAATTAAAAATTAAAAATTAAAAATTAAAAATTAAAAATTAAAAATTAAAAATTAAAAATTAAAAATTAAAAATTAAAAATTAAAAATTAAAAATTAAAAATTAAAAATTAAAAATTAAAAATTAAAAATTAAAAATTAAAAATTAAAAATTAAAAATTAAAAATTAAAAATTAAAAATTAAAAATTAAAAATTAAAAATTAAAAATTAAAAATTAAAAATTAAAAATTAAAAATTAAAAATTAAAAATTAAAAATTAAAAATTAAAAATTAAAAATTAAAAATTAAAAATTAAAAATTAAAAATTAAAAATTAAAAAATTAAAAATTAAAAATTAAAAATTAAAAATTAAAAATTAAAAATTAAAAATTAAAAATTAAAAATTAAAAATTAAAAATTAAAAATTAAAAATTAAAAATTAAAAATTAAAAATTAAAAATTAAAAATTAAAAATTAAAAATTAAAATTAAAAATTAAAAATTAAAAATTAAAAATTAAAAATTAAAAATTAAAAAATTAAAAATTAAAAATTAAAAATTAAAAATTAAAAATTAAAAATTAAAAATTAAAAATTAAAAATTAAAAATTAAAAATTAAAAATTAAAAATTAAAAATTAAAAATTAAAAATTAAAAATTAAAAATTAAAACTTAAAAATTAAAAATTAAAAATTAAAAATTAAAAATTAAAAATTAAAAATTAAAAATTAAAAATTAAAAATTAAAAATTAAAAATTAAAAATTAAAAATTAAAAATTAAAAATTAAAAATTAAAAATTAAAAATTAAAAATTAAAAATTAAAAATTAAAAATTAAAAATTAAAAATTAAAAATTAAAAATTAAAAATTAAAAATTAAAAATTAAAAATTAAAAATTAAAAATTAAAAATTAAAAATTAAAAATTAAAAATTAAAAATTAAAAATTAAAAATTAAAAATTAAAAATTAAAAATTAAAAATTAAAAATTAAAAATTAAAAATTAAAAATTAAAAATTAAAAATTAAAAATTAAAAATTAAAAATTAAAAATTAAAAATTAAAAATTAAAAATTAAAAATTAAAAATTAAAATTAAAAATTAAAAATTAAAAATTAAAAATTAAAAATTAAAAATTAAAAATTAAAAATTAAAAATTAAAAATTAAAAATTAAAAATTAAAAATTAAAAATTAAAAATTAAAAATTAAAAATTAAAAATTAAAATTAAAAATTAAAAATTAAAAATTAAAAATTAAAAATTAAAAATTAAAAATTAAAAATTAAAAATTAAAAATTAGAAAAAATTAAAAATTAAAAATTAAAAAATTAAAAATTAAAAATTAAAAAATTAAAAATTAAAAATTAAAAATTAAAAATTAAAAATTAAAAATTAAAAATTAAAAATTAAAAATTAAAAATTAAAAATTAAAAATTAAAAATTAAAAATTGAAAACGAAAAATTAAAAATTACAAATGAAAAATTAAAAATTAAAAATGAAAAATTAAAAATGAAAAGTGAAAAATGCAAAATGCAAAATGAAAAATGGAAAATGAAAAATGAAAAATAAAAAAAATAAAGAATGAGAGATGAAAAATAAAAAATGAAAAATAAAAAATGAAAAATTTAAAATAAATAATTAAAAAAGAATAATGAAAATTAAAAAATTAAAAATGAAAAATAAAAAATAAAATGAAAAATGAAAAATAAAAAATGAAAAAAAAAAATTAAAAATAAAAAATTTTATTTTTATTATGTTTGGCCAGATATTTTCTTTGTTGTATTATTAATGAGCTAATTTGACCTGATTCCTTTAAAAGTAATTAAAAATGCATTTTAATTTCTTCTTTCCCAACGTTTCGTAGATATTTTGTCTACTTTATCAAGGGAACGTCTATTTAATTAAATAAAAACATTATTTTTACAATATTCACATCAATGACAAACAATAATAAGTTTTTACTTATAATATTATTTCTATATTAATCTAAAATCTTTACATTTATAAATGGAACATAAAATTTTTTTAGAAAAACACAGAAACATATAGAACCACAAATTTAAATAAAATAAAATTTTAAATTTTAAATAAAAAATAAAAAATCAAAAATGCGAAATGAAAACTGAAAAATAAAAAATTAAAAATGCAAAATGAAAAATAAAAAAATAAAGAATGAGAGATGAAAAATAAAAAATGAAAAATAAAAAATTAAAAATTAAAAATTAAAAAAGAAAAATGAAAAAAAAAATAAAAAATTAAAAATAAAATATAAAATGAAAAATAAAAATTAAAAATATATTAAAAATAAAAAATTTTAAATAAAAAATAAAAAATCAAAAATGCAAAATGAAAACCTAAACTTGAAAAATTAAAAATGAAAAAAGAAAAACGAAAAATAAAAAATGAAAAATAAGAAATGAAAAATAAAATATGAAAAACAAAAACAAAAAATGAAAAATAAAAAAAAAAAACCATAAATTAAAAAGTAGAAATTAATCAGTTGAAATAATAAATATTAACAAATATTTTTATATTAGTAGAGCCCCTGCAGTGATAGATGGTGCTTTCTGTTTGATTTTAAAAAAGTGCCATAAAAAATCTTTAATTACTAGATGTTTACACATATTCCCTGTGATCAGACTCTCATGATTTTTTTATCCTTGTCTATTGGTCTAATTGTGCGAAGACAGGAAAATAAAATTACAATTTGTTGCCGAGATATAGAAAAATTGCATGAGGCCATAAAGTACGAACAGCAGCCAAACTAGCAAAACCAACTGGGATTTTGTTAGCCCGATTTACTCTACATCTAGGTAGATGGTAATTTTTTGTAATGAACGTGATTTTAACAGACAGACAGACAGACGGATGTACGGACGGACGGGCAAACGGACATCGCTATACCGATCGAGTTGTTTTTGCGATCAAGAATATGGGGTCGCAAATTCATTTTTCTATGGTTAAAAAGGGAGGGTATAAAAAATATAGCATTTTGTAGGAATTATTCTTTTTTTTTTAATTTTTGTAGCATTAATTTAAACTGAGAAATATTTTTCAAACAAAAAAAAATTGCTGCAGAAAAATATGAAATTATTTTTCAACAATTTCTATCTTCGATCAAATTTTTTTGCGTACTGCTATTTTTTGCACTCATCTGCACATGTTTTATGCCTTTTTCAATTTTGTTATATTCGACTCAGTTTTTACTCGAGGGTTATATAAAAATGTCGTATTTTTATACGAGTCTGTATTTAAGTAGTTATAAGTAATGTCAACAACAAAAGTTGTGTGCAAATATTCAATAAGCATAAGCTGCTTTAAATATTCGCTTATACCAGATTCAACTACCATCCAATACTTATTTGCGAAGTGTAAATTAATTGAAAATTTTGTGAAAGAAATTTTATTAAAATAATAGTTCCTTAAGGCTAACAATTGACGATAAAATCGATCTGCATTTATTTACTTTACTGATGCTTATAAAGAGTGTTACTGTTATTACACTTCCGTGAGTCGCGTTATATGCGCAACTACTCGTAGCTATTGATCTTATATTAAAAAAAGGTCACGAAAGCTGTTAATTAGAAATTTGTTAACAAAAAAAGCATAATATTTTAATCCTTATGAAATAGTCTTTCAAAAAAGCTTTAATTTTTATAAATTTTATTTATATTTTGTTTAAAGATATTTTTTATTTTTTTTTCTTTTTTGAACAGAAATAAACTTTATTTTTTGTAATTTTTTTCAAGCAGCTATAAAAATCAACAGCTGCCAAAATAAAAATAATAAAAAAATCATGTGAGTCCGATCACAGGGGAGATGTGTAAACATCTAGTAATTAAAGATTTTTTATGACACTTTTTTATAATCAAACAGACAGCGTCATCTATGTATCACTTTTAGCAAACAACTGCAGGGGCTTTGCTACTATAAAAATATTTGTTGTTATTTATTATTTCAACTGGTTAATTTTTGATTTTTCGTTTTTTATTATTCATTTTTCATTTTTCGATTTTCATTTTTTATTTTTAGTTTAACATTTTTAATTTTTAATTTTTTATTTTGCATTTTTCATTTTTCATTATTCATTTTTGATTTTTTTTTTAAACGTTTTTATAACGCTATTCGCTACCTCATTTTATCTCTAAACACTTCCTAATTAAATCATGCCTTCATTTTATCTATAAGCACTTCCTAATCTTTTCTCCAATACCATTGTACCTCACACCGTTTTTGTCTTACTTTGTTTTTGTCATTGTATTGTGAAATAGAAATCTACCTCCTGACCGTACTGATGTCTAAACATCACAAAAAAAGTTAAGAGTGTTAAATTCGGCTGTGCCGTATCTTTGTTACCTTCCAGCCGTGATCTTAACAAAACGCCACTGTCCAAAGGTTATATACCAGTTTGTCATTTCAACAAAATTATTTCCGATCCTTTAAATTATATATATCCTGGACCCGTCCGTCTGTCTGTTGAAATCACGTTCATTCACAAAATAAACCATCTACCTCGGCTACATTAAGATAATATTATTTGTCATTATTTCGAACATGTTAGTGATTAAAATGGACTAAATCGGATGTCATTCTGCCAATATATAATCTAAATAATGGAGTCACGAATGTATATTTGGTGCCACTAAAATTTTTTTGCTATTAAGCAATGACTTTGTGCATATTTATTTTAAGCTTTTTTTGGTACCTTAAATTTTTTGTCATTCATTTTTTGACCTATTGTAACAAAAAATATTCCATTAGGTAGAGCAGACTAGACTATCACACTAAAACCCCAATTTCAAGGCCATAGAATTTTTTTAGTTTAAGAAGAACGCCGTTTTTACTTCTTTAAAAAAAACAAAAAAAAAAATTTTAAAAGGAAGAACTCCGCTCCTGATGATAAATGTTAAGTTTATTAGGGAAAATGTCAATATCGAACTCAGAAGTTGTGGTTATTTATCTACATATTGGGTGTAAATACTTTTTGATGCAAGTCAGCATAAATTTTTTAAATTATTGACTATTTCACACCATAAAGCCAACAATATAAGAAATCTAACATCTTGTTCTTCGTGGTTAGAAGTGCCTCCTAATTTGTATTACTTACTTACTCGTGCATACACATCAATATATTGAATTCTATATTTAAAGTATGATGTTTACTCATGTGGCTACGTAAAACCCATATTCTTAAACGAGCTTTTATGGTTTTTATATTAGCATATTAAGTTTTATATTGACTTAAATGTGTATTTTAGGGTGGAGCGATTCGTGGAATTTGGCTTTTTATGAAATATGTATTTGTTGACTGCGGAGGACATCGCATGCTATTTTTATATGAGAACTATGTCAAAAAATACACTGATGCTTAGTAAGGTCATTTTAATTTTACATAAACACTAACAGACCCGGCAAATGATGTTCCGCCTAATATAATTACTTTATTCCACGATTTGTTTGATATGTATTTTAATTATGGCAGGCATTGCTTTTAAGCAGAATGTAAAATTCTGAATGTCATTTTATATGCAAGTTATATTTTCAATTTAGCATTGTAAATTCAAAAATCATAAAAATTTATTAATTAAACGATTTTTTATTTTTATATAAAATAATAAAATATTAATAAACTATAAATTGTTTGCATCGTTGAGATGAAAAAATGTGTGAAGAAATCATTAAAAAAAACTATAAACTACCACGCTTTCAGTTGTCTGAACAAGGCCTTTCAATTTCATGTAAATGTATTGAATTTAAACTTAAAACTGTCTTAAATAATAATAAGAAAGGAAAAATTTAAATATTTTTTATGACAGGTTAATATATTTTTAATCTAAATAGTAACAGAAACTAGCAGATTCCAGCGCTCGAAATTCGAGTGCAATTTCTAGGCAATTTTATTTCTCTACTTAGCCAATTCACAAACCAACACTTTTTTTGGTTTATGATTATTGTGAATGAAGATAACAAACTCCCGCATACGTATAGTTTTATGTGTGTGTTAGTAGCAACTTTAAATGCAATTTACTCAAAATAAAGGAAACAATTAAAAAATCTGTAAATCTGGCGAGCAGCTAAAAAGAAATACCTTTCAAATTATATATGGTTGGTTGATATCGGGATAAAACGGTAGAATAAATTATCGGTAACAAGAAATCACCTAGCCTATTGATATTATAGATATAAATAATATTTTATGTTAATGCGATATGGTGAACAATATTTTTAGTTAATCCCTGAGAGGTATAAATAAAGAAACTTGCCGGTTTTCCACCCCGCGAACATGCAGCATATAATTGGCCATGCGAAAAGCACGGGTTTTCTAGGTCTAACCCACAAATCGACATTGTTTGGACTTGTGGCTTAATAGTAGTCATTGCGAATGCTAAGCGAATTGGAAATTGAAAACTTTAGAATGTAATGGGCCAGTCCGAAGGGATCACTGGGATCCGTTGTAGAAGAATAGTTCCACCTTGAAACATGCCGTTCAAAAAGGTAACTTCAAGAATATATCCCATGATTTTTTATGACCAATCGTGTACCGTTGCATAGCTTTGAAGCATTCAAATTTCGAAGCGAAATGATTGGTGAACCAATCTTCAATCGCAAATTATATGGTGGCATGTCAGATAAAAAAAAATCGTCCGATTTTCAGCAAGCCGTAATGGATTCCCTCACACAAATTTGGCGAAGTTTAATTTCATAAAATCAAACGAAAATAGGCATTTTTAATTTTTAGGTAAAGTGGATTATAGCTCTTGTATACACTATTCTAAGTTTCCTTAACGATTGCAGCGCTGCCTACGTGATTCAATTGTAAACCTAAACTAATCAAAGATCAACAATTACGTAAGAATAAATAAATTAATAAAAAAAAACATTTCCATCGGATAAAATTTTGAATCTAAACCATTCTCGAAGCAACTTAACTAAAATTATACGAAAATCGGTCCAGCCGTTTGGGAGGAGTTCAGTGACATACACACGAACATAAAAAAATATATAAAGATAGACCTAACGCAAATTTGTAAAGCTCTCTCTACTTACAATAAGAACCTGTGAAATCACACAAAGGATGGTTAATCTCCCTTTTATTTTACTAAAGATGTCGGATACTGAAAATTCACTTTGTATGGGAGGAGACACGCCCACTTATCCGACCCCGCCCATTTTTGGCACGGGCAAACATACTAGTGGCACATGACCTCGCTCATATTTCCAAAGCTTGCTCTATCATTATACTCGAGATATATGATATTTATTAATTACTTGGTATGGGAGGTGCCACGCCCACTTATCCGATCCAGTTCAATTGTGATTCTAAACCATCTATGGACCCACTCAAATACACACAAAAATTGCATAAAAATCAGTGAAGCCGTTTAGGAGGAGTTGAGTGACAAACCCATAAACAGAAGAAATATATATGGGGCGTTTAATGTCATGAAACCGATGTCTTCCGATCGGGATGAAATTTGCACCAAGGTTAGTCCTATTATATAGCAGTTTACGCACAGTTTTTCAACAAGATCGGTCAGGAACTCTCTGAGTTAGAGGGAGTCAAAATTTGACAATTTGGCCAAACAGGTGTTTATTCTCATCAATGTAATTAATTACCTATGGTTCTTAGCAAAATTTGTCCCAAATAATTCTATTCAACCTCTTAAGGTCACTTTGGTATTGTTCATTACCACTCCCACAATTTCCCTTAATATTCAGTCGATCATATGAATCTTTATTACATCTGTTACAACATAAAATGTAATTTGTTTTATTTTATGTCTACAAAATCAAATTTTTTCGTTTCAATACAAAAAGCATTATTTGCAAAATTGCCCAGCAATAAAAGCGAAGTACTTAATATGAACAGTTTATTGCATTACAAACTCAATTATAAAGATTTCCTGAACAGTCTACAAAAAGTATTGATTAAATTTATTGGTGATTTGGCCAAATTGCAATTGCTACTATTTAAAATTTGTGGTTATTTCACTGAATTCTATTAATGTTTGCTGGGTATTTTTTAGTAATAAAAATTTTATAATTCTCATTTTATTTTGCGATAATAGCATACTTCTGTCATGATTTTTTATTAAATACATACTTAAATACTTATAGACCATTTTGAAATTTATTTAATGTATGTTCAGAAATTTTTTCTATATTTCCTACAGCCTTTCAAGGTCAATTAAATGATGCAAATAAATAATTATTATTTAATTACTTTGTCCAACTTCATTAGGGATTGCATTTTTATCAAGTACATAATCTTTCGAAAAATTTCACATATAATATTTTTTACACAACATAAAAGAGAAGTTATTAAAAATAAATTTTAAATAAATAAGAAAACTTAAATATAACAGAATACATTTTCAACACTTAGCACAATAAAATATTATTCCGCTTGTGTTACAAGCGGAATAACAACATCCTAATCCATCCTAAAGTGAAAGTATAACAAAATTTAATTTGTAATTTAAGCAAAATTTAATACATATAAAAAACGCAGGTTTTAAATTATTAATTTCATTAATGAATATTTTTTCAACTCTTTACTGATAACGAAAACTAAGTTAATTGAAAAAAATAACGTTGTTACTTCACCCAATAATTAAATCACAAAATAGCCAAGTTCAATATCAACGACAATGTCAACATTATTATTTTTTTTTTATACGCGCAGAATATCATTCAACACGATACACGTGTGCATTGTGCAAGTCCGACAACCATTGTAATTTAAAAAAAAAAAACATCTTTACTTCACTGATATATTTTGAGCATAATAATTCAATCACATAATAACCGAGTTCAATATCAGCGGCAATGTCAGTATTTTTTATATTCGCTTAATATCACACAACACAATATATTTATCTTCTTCAATGTGTGTATGCAAGTACACCATATAGTAACTTAAAATCACTTTATACTAATTTCAACCGTTTTTAATTCTATTACAACCTGTGCTGATGCTTTAACAAATGTTACTAACATAACATCATCATTATTATCATCATCAGAACAACACAATACACAAAAAAAAAATAACACACTCTATGAAAACAGAACTTTTCTTAACAAATCAAAAAAAAAAACTAGCAACAAGTTGTTTGGGTTTTTTTTTTTTTTGTATACTTCAGAGAAATGTTGCTTAAAGCATACATATTTTAACAAAACAAAATGGTGGGCAACATTCTGTACGTTGTTAGGAATTAATAAAGGGCTGCTATGGTTTTACTTATAATATTGTAAATGCTTATGTTTATATAAGCTCTTGTTGCAGTATGGGTCTGTGTGTGTGTGTTGCTGTTGTTGTTTAGTATTTCAATGTGTTATGTCTACATCAGTTCAACAAGTTGCTAAATTAAACAGACCTTTCACTCAACGTCTATTCAAGCATATTGTAACCCATTTTAATGCAGTGTTCAGTTTCGCGCACATCGTGCTTTAAAATTTAAATTTTCCGGGGCCTGATTACAGCATTTCTCGTAGAAAATAAACTGCTCGCAAAATTTTACTTTTTTAAACAATTCTCTGTTTAAGTTATAGTACGATACTCGTAATTAGCAGAATTTTAATGAACGAATTTGTAAACGTTTAAAGCTACTGCAGTGCAGTGATTTCATTTCAGTTCCTAATAAATTGTTTTGACGAAAGTAACTTTTAATATGTATTCTTGAGTTATAATGAAGATATTTTTATTTAATTAGGGCCCTAATTAAGGTTTTTTATCAATACTTTTAAATAGCATTTTACATAATAAACTAAAATAATAAACTAAAATTTAAAAAATATATGCAAAAATGAAATAAATGAAATAAAATGAGATAAAATAAAATAAAATGAAATAAAACAAGTAAGAAAGTTATAGTAGGTCTAGACCGACTATACGATACCATATACCATGGTTTAGAGACCCTATCTCTTCGGTCCAACTAATTTGATATAGAAAATAAGCATAAACCAAATATGAGTGGCATTGTTATTAATTTTTTTTGGCTGCAGATATGAAAAAGTTCATATCGGATGCTATATCTACATGGGGACTAGGTCGAAAAATGGACCGATCCTGACAATATTTGGTAAAGTCACTTATATTTTGAAAAAATATATGCACACCAAATTTGAGAAAAATCTGTGCAATATTTTTGTTTTTTGAGAGATTTAAGTGAAGATCGAGAAGCAGCTCTATATGGGGCCTATGACTAAGAATTGTGCTATGGGGATTTTATTTGGACTACCGATTAATGGGTACAATAAACACATACGAACCCAATTTAATTGAGATCTATATGATAATTTGGATCTTATGGTATGGGGACTAGGTCTGAACATGGACCGAATTTCACCAATTTCAACAGCGTTCATCCTATGACCGATAATAGCTAATATACCAAATTTCATCAAAATATATTCATATTTGCGACCTGTAGTTTGATTACAAGGTTTACATGGACACACAGACGGACGGACATCGCTAAATCGACTCAGAAAGTGATTCTGAGCCGATCGGTATAATAAAATATGGGTCTAGGTCAAGTATTTTTGGTAGTTACAAACAGCAGCACAAAGTCATTATACCCTAAACCACTATTAAATGATATGAAATGAAATGAAATGAAATGAAATGAAATGAAATGAAATGAAATGAAATGAAATGAAATGAAATGAAATGAAATGAAATGAAATGAAATGTAATGAAATGAAATGAAATCAAATGAAATAAAATAAAATGAAATGAAATGAAATGAAATGAAATGAAATGAAATGAAATGAAATGAAATGAAATGAAATGAAATTAAATGAAATGAAATGAAATGAAATGAAATGAAATGAAATGAAATGAAATGAAATGAAATGAAATGAAATGAAATTAAATAAAATAAAATAAAATAAAATAAAATAAAATAAAATAAAATAAAATAAAATGAAATGAAATGAAATGAAATGAAATGAAATGCAATGTAATGAAATGTAATGAAATGTAATGAAATGTAATGAAATGTAATGAAATGAAATGAAATGAAATGAAATGAAATGAAATGAAATGAAATGAAATGAAATGAAATGAAATGAAATGAAATGAAATGAAATGAAATGAAATGAAATGAAATGAAATTAAATTAAATGAAATGAAATGAAATGAAATGAAATGGAATAAAATAAAATGAAATAAAATGATATGAAATGAAATGGAATAAAATAAAATAAAACAAGTAGGAAATTATAGTCGGTCTAGACCGACTATACGATAGCCTATACCATGGTTAAGGGACCCTATCTCTTCGGTCCAACTAATTCGATATAGAAAATAAGCATAAACAAATTTGAGTGACATTGTTATTAATTTTTTTGGCTGCGGATATGAAAATTTTATAACGGATGCTATATTTATATGGGGACTAAGTCGAAATGTGGACCGATCCTGACCATATTTGGCAAAGTCACTTACATTTTGAAAAAATATGTACAAACCAAATTTGAGAAATATCTGTGCAATATTTTTGTTTTTTTGATAGATTTAAGTGAAGATGGGGAAGTAGCTCTATATGGGGCTTATAATTAAGAATTGTCCTATAGAAATTTTTTTGGACTACTGATTAACGGATATAATAAACACATACAAACCCAATTTGCCTGAGATCTATATGATAACTTGGATCTTATGGCAATTTATGTCGATCTCATAGGGGTCATTTGTATGGGGACTAGGTCTGAACATGGCCCGAATTTGACCAATTTCAATAGCGTTCATCCCATGGCCAATGAAAGTTTATGTACCAAATTTCATTAAAATATGTTCATATTTGCCACCTGTAGTTTGATTACAAGGTTTACATGGACACACAGACGGACGGACGGACGGACGGACGGACATCGCTAAATCGACTCAGAAAGTGAT
The DNA here is from genome assembly GCA_963682025.1 of Cordilura impudica. Taxonomy (NCBI): domain Eukaryota; kingdom Metazoa; phylum Arthropoda; class Insecta; order Diptera; family Scathophagidae; genus Cordilura; species Cordilura impudica. The sequence continues at coordinate 42,467,715 of OY821519.1, read as the reverse complement.
TCTGAGTCGATCGGTATAATAAAAGATGGGTCTAGGTCAAATATATTTGGTAGTTACAAACAGCAGCACAAAGTCATTATACCCAAACCACATGGTGGTATAGGGTATAATAAAATTAAATTAGATTAAATTTTTGTTAGATTTGACGTAACTTTTTCAGACATAGCAATAAATATTATAGTTAATATGCAAATTTTGCTTTAAAGGTGCGTGATAGAGAAGAATAAAACATATATTTCTAAAATTTTTTAATACTCTGTATTCTTAATCAGGGGTCGAATCGTCGCATTCGTTATCGAAATTGTTCGATCGAAATTATTTTTTTATTTTCCAAAATAAAATACTAAAAGTAATTTTACTCTGTCACAGCTAACGAGTTATGGTCCATAGTTAATAGTAAAAGTGAAACGAGGTCCGAGGTCCAAATTATGGAATTTCGATTGATTTTACTCGATTGTAGTGTACCTCACAAGTCTGCAATGCATACATAGTACATAGAAAAGACAATCAATAGTGTCAATTACTAATCCAACTGTTCTATGCACAGTGTAGTGCAATATTTGTTTGGTCAATGTAAACAAATAACACAAGCCTTCATGATATCAAGTAAAACAATAGTATATGTAAGTTAAGTAATATAGTTTAAATAAGCTAAACCAAATTTAGTACAAAAAGGGTAAAAATTCAAAAATAAATCAGATTTAAATTTAAACAACTAAATCGGCAACAACTGCCTTTGTTTTCTTTTAATTAAAATTTCTATTTGCCCTTACTCTGTAAGGACGGCAAATATAATAGACCAACCAATGGCAAACTCTGCCGGTTGAAAAACCATAAAAGGACCACATACCACCACATGGCGATCCTGCCACTTTATATATCACATTTCCACCACACGATATCGAATACGACGAATTGCCCCCCAGACCGGTTTCTGGCATTTCTGCCTTCATCAGGGATTTTATTGAGCATTGTCATAATTGTTATGTTATAATTGATAGATTGTTTCCATGTGAAATTTCTTTACTTAGGGCGGGCGTGAGGTTTGAACCTGTGTTTAACTAACATACACTTGTACTTTCACTTTTTGTTCATGCGCTTTAACACACACATCTAAAGTAAGGTATACAGGCAGTATGGTTAAGAATCAGTTTTCATACCATACACCTTTTACTTCGTAGTAATTTTAGAAAATACAACACTGTCAAACAAACAATCGCATGTTCAAACCTCACGGCCGCTCTGAGTAAAAAATTTCTTATAGAAACATTCTATTCAATTATATCATAACAATTATTACAATGTTCAAGAAAATCACTGATGGTAGCTGAAATGCCAGAAACCGATCTGATTAAGAGTACAGACTAGTTATGAATTTTAGAAATAATGCTTTCATCTTCTCAATTCCATTCAATTCAATTCAATTCAATTCAATTCAATTCAATTCAATTCAATTCAATTCAATTCAATTCAATTCAATTCAATTCAATTCAATTCAATTCAATTCAATTCAATTCAATTCAATTCAATTCAATTCAATTCAATTCAATTCAATTCAATTCAATTCAATTCAATTCAATTCAATTCAATTCAATTCAATTCAATTCAATTCAATTCAATTCAATTCAATTCAATTCAATTCAATTCAATTCAATTCAATTCAATTCAATTCAATTCAATTCAATTCAATTCAATTCAATTCAATTCAATTCAATTCAATTCAATTCAATTCAATTCAATTCAATTCAATTCAATTCAATTCAATTCAATTCAATTCAATTCAATTCAATTCAATTCAATTCAATTCATTTCAATTCAATTCAATTCAATTCAATTCAATTCAATTTAATTCAATTCGATTCAATTCAATTCAATTCAATTCAATTCAATTCAATTCAATTCAATTCAATCAATTAAATTAAATTAATTTTGCAAAATTTTTCCTCTTGTGCAAATTAAAATAAAATAAAATATAAAACAAGTAAGAAAATTATAGTCGGTCTAGACCGACTATACGATACCCTATACCATGCGTTTAGAAACTCTATCTCTTAGGCCCAACTAACTGGACATAGAAAATAAGCAAAAACCAAATTTGAGTGGGATTTTTATTCATTTTTTTGGCTGCAGATATGAAAAAGTTCATATCGGATGATATATCTATATGGGGACTATGTCCAAAAATGGACCGATCCTGATCATGTTTGGTAAAGTCTCTTGTATTTTGCAAAAATATATACAAACAAAATTTGAGAAGAATCAGTGCAATATTTTTGTTTTTAATAGATTTAAGTTAAGATCGGGAAGCAGCTCTATATGGGGCCAAAGGGATCATTTTTGGACCACTCATTAACGGATGTAATGAACGCATACAAACCCAATTTGAGTAAGATCTATATGACAATTTGGATCTTATGGCAATTTATGTCGATTTCATAGGGGTAATTTGTATGGGGGCTAGGTCTGAACATGGACCGATTCTCACCAATTTCAATAGCGTTTATCCCATGGCTGATAAAAGCTTACATTCCAAATTTCATCAAAATATATTCATATTTGCGACCTGCAGTTTGATTACAAGGTTTACATGGACACACAGACGGACGGACGGACGGACGGAAATTGTTAAATCAACTCAGAAAGTGAGTCTGATTCGATCGGTATAATTAAAGATGGGTCTAGGTCAAATAATTTTGGTTGTTACAAACAGCAGCACAAAGTCATTATACCCAAACCACATAGTGGTATAGGGTATAATGAATCAAATCTATAAAATAAATAAAATCAATAAAATAAAATAAAATAAAATAAAATAAAATAAAATTAAATAAAATAAAATAAAATGAAAAAAAAAATAAAATAAAATAAAATAAAATAAAATTAAATTAAATTAAATTAAATTAAATTAAATTAAATTAAATTAAATAAAATAAAATAAAATAAAATAGAATAAAATAAAATAAAATAAAATAAAATAAAATAAAATAAAATAAAATAAAATAAAATAAAATAAAATAAAATAAAATAAAATAAAATAAAATAAAATAAAATAAAATAAAATAAAATAAAATAAAATAAAATAAAATAAAATAAAATTAAATAAAATTAAATAAAATAAAATAAAATAAAATAAAATAAAATAAAATAAAATATAATAAAATAAAATAAAATAAAATAAAATAAAATAAAATAAAATGAAATAAAATAAAATAAATTTAAATAAAATAAGATAAAATAAAATAAAATTAAGTTAAGTGAAATTAAATGAAATAAAATCGAATAAAGGCAAATAAAATAACAAAAATGTAAATTAAAAATAATATAAAATAAAAGATATAATATAAAATAATTTTAAAAGTATGTTTGTAAAATTGGACCACTATTATTCAAACTGATAAAAAATTTCCTTTTAAAGGACATACCAACCAATTAAATCGATAGGATCATAACCTGTTTCTGTTTTAAGAAGCTCTTTCGTTTTTCATAAATGGTCTATAAACTTTAAAATTTGTTTTTTTTTCTTTTATTTTCATCAAGATTTGATAAAGAATTAATATTGAAAAAACAAACCACGAAATCTCATAGTCTGTAATATTAAAATTTTTTCTTCATTACTTACTGAAATACAGGAAGAGGCAAAAAAGTTAAATAACACTGTTTCACTTATATATGTTCATTTGAGCAAATAAAAAAAAACATTTTAAATTAAAAAAAAAAATTGTATAGAAATTTGTAATATCAAACACGAGCCTGATTAATAATAAAAAACAGTGTGATTAATATTTATTATCAAATGAAAAATTATAATAGGCATAAAGCTTATGTTTTACACTCCGAGTGCAAAGAAGGTAGCTGCGATAAAATTTGGCTACTACTAAAACTAGTACAAATATCAAAGAAAAACAAAAAATACAAATCGCTTATATAAAATAGAGATTTATGAGTGACTTTGAGGCCAAGCCTGGTATACATCCCCTTACAAAAATCCCTTTCAGAATACGATTCACTTAAGGCTAAATTTTCTTTCTGTTACTCATTTTTCTTAGCTAAATGTGACATGGATCCACTAGCAACTTATAGGCCCTTTATTTTGTCTCTTCTAGCACATTTTCAACTTGCCTTTATTGTTCTATAAAGTGAATAATAATTACATTCTAGATAATTTTGCTAAGTGTAAAGATTGTTGTTTATTTTCTAAAAGTTGTGAATATTTCTGTGGATTTCTTTGTTTTTGATGTTTATAAGGATGTTAATATGTATGTATGTAGCCTTGTTTATATAGGTGTTTGTATATTATTTAGTATAAAACATCCTTCCCTCTGTGATTTACTTAAAACTTTATACATCCTGATTTTTCTTGACAAGCATAAACACAAATAACTACAGACTTGTTGCTGTTCCAACAATTAGTTCATTAACAAATTTCCTGTTTTCATTAGGTTCAAATTAAAACATGTAAACAATTAGTCAGACAGATCCTTGTATTTTGGCTTTCATTAAATTTCCTTTGAGTTTGTGCGTTAAAGATTTAAGGAGATTTCCAATTCAATTGAATTTGTATATATTATAAACATATATAAATAAATATGTGTCTATTCAAAAATGTATTATTTTGAGAGATATTTTTACATAACAGCATGTTTATGAGATGGTATTTCAAAGACGAGAATTTATCGAAAATGCCAGAAATTTGTATATTCAACCCAGAACATATGAAATGGTTGGAGAGCTTATATTTGAAATATGCCTTATTCATTTTTAATATTGTTTTTTTATTAGTTTTTTGTGCTTTCAATTGAAAAAAATATTTGTTGTATTGAAATGTATAATGGACGACACACTTCAAGATTCGCTTTTTTTTATACTGAAGTATAAATAAAGTAGGATATCGCTATTTAACGGCCTTACTTAACATTAATCGATTAAATGAAATATTTTATTTTAGGAATTCGTTCGAGTTATCCAAAAATAAATCCAACAATAGACACCTTTAAGATGTTTTAAGTAATCTTTAATTGCTTTTATGTTCTATTTCAAAAAACACAAAAATAAATGATGATTTATAGTTAAAATATTTACTTGAAATAGTTGCCAAACAATATTATGCTGAAATATTTATATTGCATTATCTAACCAACTGGTCATTTCTGTATTACTGGAATCGAAAAATTTTCACACGAAACATTAAACAAAATTTTCCACTGGCGAATAAAAATCGTTTCTGTATATCGTGGTGAATAAATGCAACACAGATAAGGTTTTTTTTTTGAGTTTTTCAAGTGAAATTCTACGAATTTCCAATAGTACGAAAGCAAATTTTTTTTTTTGCATTGGCTGTTTTGTAGTACGAATAAAAAAAATTTTTTATTCGATAACACGAATAACTGTATTTTTTGTAAGAACATGCTTGTTTTAAGATTTACTTTGAAATTTTTCACTTATTTTTTCTGAGGGCATTTAATAGTCACAACAAGTGTCTTGTGTAAAAGAAATCAAAAAGAAGCAAATTTTTTTAGAAAATAAGTTAAAAACTATAGAAGATAGTGAAAGTGGAAAAGGTGATCTAAAATCCCGCTACAGCATAGCAACAAAAAAACAATGGAACATACGCTTTACGAGTTAAAATGTAAGACAGTTAAAATGTAAGGCTCTGGAATTTCATAAAAAGTTTTATGAGGCGATCGTCTTCTAAGGAAATAAAGTAGCTGCTCCTGTTAAAAAACATGGTCTTACACATGAAGCAGGGTGAAAATTCTCCACCCGACAGAAAATTCTAAAAGGAGAGAATAACGTTTTTAATTTATTCGAGAGCTGAGGGAACAAAGAAGATTAAACCTTTTGTGATTAGAAAAGCCTAAAAGCCAAGATGTTACTTATGGAAAATCAAAATCTACTTCGATGAATGCTTCTCTTTTATAAATTGTTTTTTTTTTTTAATTTTTGTTCCAGAGGTGAGTTGTTATTAAATTTACATTTTTATCGAGTTTATCTATAAACAATTGTACAAAAAAAAAATGCTGGAAAAATATTTTAGGTGACAGCGAGATGGCGAAGAACTGCGCACAATCAACCATTGCTTAAATTTACTAAATTCAAATTTTGCATATTCTAGTTTTAGTTATGAGGATCTGCATGATTTCCCAAATTAAGAAATTGAACAGGATAATGATAGCGATGATGACCTGTAAACACATTGCCAAAGGTTATACATGAAGATGCAATTAAATGTTTTGCCACATGCTTTCAATGGGCTATCGAGAACAATATTGAAACTTCCAAGACACTTTTATTGAGATTTGTTCAAGAAAAGGCGGTAGATGTGACCATTAAGACAAATCGGTATGACATGATTGTTTGGTGAACAAATTATGATCTATACTAATATAATAAAGAGGTAATGTGTGTTTGTTTGTTTGTTTGTTTGTTTGTTTGTTTGTTTGTAGGAAGTAATCTCCGTAACTACCAATCTGATCTTCCTGAAATTTTTTAAATATTTTTGGTGGGCGTGGCACCTCCCACACAAAGTAAATTTTTAATCTCATATACATATATTGAGTACTATGATAGGGAGAGCTTTGCAAATTTGTGTGAGGTCACATATTGTTAATATTAGTAGCTACGCCGGAAATGGGCGGAATCGGATAAGTGGGCGTGGTACCTCCCTTACAAGTAATAGTTCAATATTATATATCTCGAGTAATGTGGTAGAGAGAGCTTTTCAAATTTTTCTGATTATTAATGTGAGCAGTCGGATGCAAAATGGGCAGTATCGGACCAATAGGCACCTGCCATACAAAGTAAATATAAAATGCCATATATCTGGAGTACTGTAATAGTGAGAGTCTTGGGTCTTTGTATGAGCCCATAAGTAATTCATTTGATTACTTAGACAAAAAATGGGCGTGATCGGAGCAGTGGGAGTGGCACCGCCCATACAAAGTAAATATATGATATCATATAACTAGTGTGCTAAAAAGGGAAGCTTTGACACTTTGCACGAGCCTATCAGATCTTAGTATGAGTAGTCGAACAGAAAATTGGCGGGTTCACACCAATGGGCGTGGCACTCCCCATGCAAAGTAACTATTTAATGTCATATATCTGGAGTACTGTAAAAGAGAAAGCTTTGTGGCTTTGCGTGAGCCCATAGGTTCTTTGTGTGATTAGTCAAGCAAAAAAAATGGGCGTAATCGGAGCAGTGGGTGTAACACCGCCCATGCAAAGTACATATCTAATATCATATAACTGGTGTACTATAAAAGGAAAAGAATCGACATTTTGCATGAGTCCATCAGATATTAATGTGAGTTGTCCAATAAAAATTGGGCGGGATGGGATTAGTGGGCGTGGCACCTCCTATATAAAAAATATGAAGTACTACGAAAACGGCAGTCTTTTAACAAGTACATTAGTTACCTATGTGATTTGTCGTGGAAAATATATCGCCAAAATCAAAAATCGCCAAACCCAAAAATCGCGAATAATAAAAATCGCCCAAAAAACAAAAATCTTCAAAATCAAAAAATTGCCAAATGATATTCTAAGTTCAATTCCAATAGTTAAGTGTTGCCAGATGTAATATGGATAATCCATCTTCTTCTCATTGGCAGCTGCATGTACCTTGCTCCAGGGTAGAAACGCCGAAAAATCTGATAATTGTTGTACCGAATGAAAAAACAAAAAACATTGTATATCAGCATCAGCAGGCATTGAAATAAAAAAATCTATACTAATAATCTATACTAACATAATAAAGAAGTAATATATGTTTGTTTGTTTGTAGGAGGTAATCTCCGTAACTACTCATCTGATCTTCCTAAAATTTTCACATAGTCTTACTGCGGATATGAGACTGCTACAAGCTTTAATTTTTTTTTATATTTTTAGTGGGCTTGGCACCTCCCACACAAAGTAAATTTTTAATATCATATATATTGAGTGCTATGATAGGGTGAGCTTTGCAAATTTGTGTGAGGTCACCTATTATTAACGTGACTAGTCAGACAAAAAAATGGGCGGGATTAGACAAATGTGCGTGTACCCCCACACAAACTTAATATTAAATGTGATATGTCTGAATTACTGTATTAGTGAGAGCCTTGGGACTTTACGTGAGCCTATTCATAACGATTCGGTAGGGGAGGGGGAGGGGGAGGGTGTAGCGAAGCACACCGGGTTACATCTAGTAATAAATAATTTTATATGAGCGTAGAGGTGTGCCAATCAATATTAAATTAAAAATTGTTTTTAATTATTCATAAATTTTGTATATATATATTAAAAAGAAATTTTAAGAGAAAAATTTAGAATTTCCTAGAATTTGCACTCGAATTTCAAGTGCTGGGCTATACTAGTTTGTACTATTGTTCCGTTGCATATAAATATTTTTCGCTATTTTTTGTTTTTTATATGAAACTTTATAGCATTTTTAGAGGTGTCTCTACATTTTGGGCCATATCTTGGTGAAATGACGTTGGGTTTACCCCATTTCAATACCATCCCGCTCGAAATAATAACAGACAATACCATCGTAATTTTACATAGGTAAATGATTTATTTTGTTAATGACCATAATTTGAACAGACGGATAGATGGACGGACATCGCACATCGCTATATTATATGGGATCGTAAATTTATATTTTGATATGTTACAAACGGAATGATAAACTGATATAAACCCTCTGCATAATAGTGTGGATAGTTAAAAAAAATAAACTACATCACAGAAGCAAAAAAAAAATAAATAAATATTAAAAGAAAATTTAAAAGAATATCAATATATGTATCGCACCTGTACCTCTAACGTGAGTCAGCTAAAAATTTTTCAATTTTAACTTTTTGCAATAAAACGATACAGTGTGGTCATATCTATCCACTGTAAAAATCTCACATCGGTTTTTCTAGTCTTTCGAAAAAAAAATACAGTTGTAACCCCCTTTGTGCTATATGAGTAGCTTCTTTAGAATCCAAAAAGACACATTTTGAGTTGCATCCAGAAAACTTCTTATTTTTGATGATCACGGAAAAATCACAAAAACTACTACTGTTGTATACTTATTATTCGCAATTCTTTACTATGAAACATCGCGCAATTGGCCTTCTAAAAACCGCCAACAACACACTAGTGATGGAAAACAGTGAGCAAAATCATTTGATTCAAGTCATCGAGCATTTTCACAAAACGCATCCAAACTGCAACAAAAGTACAATTTTAGCAAATTTGAAAAAATAAAAAACTTTAGTCATTTCATAATTTCAACTAAAACTGTAGTTTTTCTTAACAGAATTCTACTGTTATTTACACCAAAATCTTTATTTTGAAATTTCCTACCATACTGCATTTACAGACTATAAAAATTTTGCCTCGTTCAATTTTTAAAGGGTTCGCCATCTAACTTTTTTTTTTTTCAACTAGTGCTTATTTCGTGAACGGTAACACTTAGCTCATGTCTGATTTGACAGATAATTAGTTTTATCCTTCCGCTGAACGAATATGGTTGTGTGTACACTTGAACAACGCTGGGAAATATTGCGACATTACTTTGAAAATCATGGTAATGTTGCAGAATGTGTGCGAAAATTGCGTACGGATGTTGGAAGAAGAGAAGCACCGTCAGCACCGTACGTTCGTTATCTTGTGAAAAAAAGACCTTGGTATGACGCCATACAAAGTCCAATTGGTTCAGGAGTTGAAGCCAACTGACATCCAATGCGTTTTCGCTTCGCTAAGTGGGCCTGCGATCGACTTACAGAAGATGCCGATTTTGCCAAAAAAAAATCACCTTTTCAGATGAAGCTCATTTTGATCTTGGCGGGTATGTAAACAAGCAAAATTGTCGCATTTGGGGCACAGAAAACCCGCACGCATACATTGAAAAGCCGATACACCCAAAACGAGTCACTGTTTGGTGCGGATTTTGGTCCAGAGGCATGATTGGGCCATTTTTCTTCGAAAATGAGCAAGGAGTGGCCGTTACAGTCAATGGCGATCGTTATAGGGCAGGCCATGTTGAACGAATTTTTGTTCACAAAAATTGAAGAGTAGGATATTGGCAACATTTGGTTTCAACAGGACGGCGCTACGTGCCTAACAGCCGAAGCTACACTCGATGTTTTGCGCCCTGTTTTGGAAGATCGCATTATCAGCCGCAGAGCTGATGTCGTTTGGCCACCTCGGAGCTGCGATTTGACACCGTTGGACTATTATTTGTGGGGTGCCCTCAAAGATAAGAGTTACGCCAACAAGCCAGAGACAATTAACGCTTTAAAGGACAATATTCGTGAAGCCATTGGTGAAATACAGCTGCACACAATCGATAATGTTCTTAAAAATTGGACCGATCGTGTAGGCTACTGCATGGCCAGCCGAGGCAGCCATTCGAATGAATTTATTTTCCATTATTAACCGGAAGGATTGTTCTTTCAAATAAAAAAAGAAATTTGAGATAATATTCAATAGTTGTTTTTTTATAGCATTTTCAAAAAAAACAAGTAAGAAAATTACAGTCGGTCTAGACCGACTATATGATACCCTATACCATGCGTTTAAAGCCCTATCTCTCAGACCCAACTAACTGGATATAGAAAATAAGCATAAACCAAATTTGAGTGGGATTTTTCTTAATTTTTTTGGCTGCAGATATGAAAAATTTCATATCGGATGCTTTATCTATATGGGGACTAGGCCCAAAAATGGACCGATCCTGACCATGTTTGGTAAGGTCTCTTGTATTTTGCAAAAATATATACAAACAAAATTTGAGAAGAATCAGTGCAATATTTTTCTTTTTTGATAGATTTAATCTTCACGATCGGGAAGCAGCTCTATATGGGGCCTATGACTAAGAGTTGTCCAATAGGGACCATTTTTGGACTACTGATTAATGGATGTAATATATACATATAAACCCAATTTGACTAAGATTTGTATGATAATTTGGATCTTATGGCAATATATGTTGATTTCATATGGGTCATTTGTATGGGGGCTAGGTCTGAACATGGACCGATTCTCACCAATTTCAAAAGCGTTCATTCCATGGCCCATAAAAGAATAAATGCCAAATTTCATCAAAATATATTCATAATTGCGAACTGCAGTTTGATTACAAGCTTTACATGGACACACAGACGGACGGACGGACGGACGGACGGACATCGTTAAATCGAATCAGATAGTGATTCTGATTCGATCGGTATAATTAAAGATGGGTGTAGGTTAAATATTTTTGGTTGTTACAAACAGCAGCACAAAGTCATTATACCCAAACCACATAGTGGTATAGGGTATAAAAAGTTATTTGGCGGACCTTTATATAAGAAAAGGTAAGCAAAAAGAAAAAAAACAATTATAAGTTCGTATTTGAAAATCTGAATTTGTAATGCTATGAACAAAATGACAAGCAGCATTTAGCAAATTTAATAAGCTTTCTAATGCGTGTAATTTGGTTCAAATCCTTAAGAACTGCTTGAGTTAGAGGCAAATTACTAAAGCAAGATTTTTTCTTTTTTTGGGAAAAAGGCATTGTGCCTATAAAAATGAAAAAACCCTTGCTTTTTAGGGTAGAATAATCATGAAGGAATTTCAAAAATAATGAAAGTGAGATTGTCTAATATATATGTCAAACCTTGTTAACATATATATATATATATATATATATATATATATATATTCGTGATCCTTATAACAGCGGAGTTGATATAGCGATGTCCGTCTATCTTGATCACGCCCTCAATATGTCAGCTGGCTTGCTCATTTTAAGTGAAAATAGTTCGTTACATCTTGAGCTGCTGGCTATTTAAAATCATCAAAATCGGTGCCGAGATTTCAATGAATATTAAAAAAAACATGATTTTTTTTCGGTGTTGTTTTTGCTATTGTTGTTATTCAAAATATTGTAATTTATGTTTGGTAGCAGTTTGTTGTTGTTATTGAGGTCGTTGTGTTTGTGCATTTGCTTAATGAGTGTGTATGTATCGTTATACTTCACGTGACATATTAGTTTAAGCTGGTATTGCCACACTTCTTTTTAACGTTATCTCGAAGTAAATACGAAAAATCGCGAATATGAAAGAAAAATAAAAACATTTTACACATAAAGCAGATTTTCTTTTATGAAATATAAAATTTGACTTATAGAAAATGTCGATAATACCATGTTTTTCATTTAGAAACATTTTCAATTTTCCTCATTTAAAATTGGAAAAAATGAAAAACTCTCAGGTTAAGAAATTTAAATATCGATTATTCTCTTTTTTGCTAATTTTATTCTTTACTGAATTTAAAAAAAATTAAAAAATTATATTAAATTTTTTTTTTAATTTTGCGTCTTAAGGAGCTTGAAATCGGATGTAACTTATAAAAATTTTTTTTTCTGTTTTGAACCTAATTTTTTGTTACGTTCAAACCTTGTTAACATCTAGCTTTTCGAACATTTTATGGTAATGTTCCCGGTTTGTTTTTAAACTCTCAGACACTTTTTCGTCAACAAAAACATTTTTATCTGCGATTACTTTCCTTTTTATCAATAGATAAGGCGTCATTTTATATTCTAGAAAATAAAGTTGGAGTCGATTCTACCACCTTCAGGTAATTTACTATGTCGGCGCGTGTAATATGTTGGATTTTTTTTTATTTATATAATACAAGAACACTAATTACTAACTGTAGTCGAACGAATTATTTGATATAATTATGTTAAGAAAAATATTGAAATGTCGAAATGATAAATAGTTTCATAACTGTTGCTCGTGATGTTACTGCTGGGATAAGTAAAACACATATCATCGGCAATCTTTTGCGCACAACATTTTGTACTGTTCTGGCTGTCGTCAAATATCTAGATGGGATTTCATAGGTATTTTTTTAGACATGTCGGGCATAACAAGTGATAGAGGAAAATAAAAGCAAAATAAAAATTATAACAAGTCTTGAAAGATGCAACCAAAATCGGTAAGAAAATTAAAGTCGGTCTAGACCATATATTATGCGTTGCCTTGGACTATCATTACCATTTTTAGTAAAATCACTTATTTTTCCCAAAAATTTAACGGTATAAATCAAATTTGAAAAAATCTGTGCAATATTTTTTTTTATTATTTTTTATTTAGTTCCACTTATTGCATCATAATTATAAATACTAGCAGATTCCAGCCCTCGAAATTCGAGTGCAAATTCTAGAAAATTTTATTTTTTTTTTCATTAAATAAAGACCCTAAAGGTATGCTAATCTATTATAGCAAATTCACAAATCAACAAAAAAAAAACTCATTTTTGTTACAAACACATTAACAAATTTAATAAACACACACATAGTATTGTATAATTTTATGTATGTGTTAGTAGCAACTTTAAATGCAATTTGCTCGAAATAAAGGAAAAAATTTAAAAATCTGTAAATCTGCAAATCGGCTAGGTTAGGTTGAAAGTGGCTGCTAAACCAAAGGAAAGGCACACTTAGACTCTGGGGTCCATTGTGATACCACGGGACGAATAGGTGTTCCCCTCAGTCTTCACCGTAGAACCAGTTTGAGCTCCTGATGAAGCCCCTGATATGTGAAATGTCCACATTTGAGAGATCAGAGAGATCGTGAAGAAACGGCGATCCCAATGTTCGAAGTCTCGTTCTGGAGAGCGCCGGGCAATAGCAAAGGAAGTGCTCTATGCTCTCCACCTCCTCCACATCCATGCAGCTACGACAGAAGTCATTTGACGAGACCCTGAGGCGTTCAGCGTGTCTCCCTATTAGGCAGTGCCCAGTGATAACAGCAACTACTGTTGAAATCTCCCTACGGGGGAGCGATAGTAGCGCGCTAGTGCGCTTATGATTTAGAGCCGGCCAGATCTGTCTCGTGATCCTGCACGTTGATCCATTAGCCCATCTATTGTCGGTTATGCCGGCGGTGTGAAGCCGAAGTTCCAGCCTACAAGATTCCAGGGGTATACCAACACATTCCAAGTCCGCTGGAACCCGCAAGGTAGTGCCCTGTCTTGCCAACTCGTCAGCTTTACAGTTTCCCGGTATATTCCTGTGCCCTGGGACCCAAATGAGTCTGATGTCGAACTGCTTGGCCATCTCATTTAAAGACGTGCGGCAGTTAAGAGTGGTTCTTGTTTTCAGGAACTTCCTTTATTGCCAGTACCTCTGCCTGATAAACACTGCAGTGGTCTGGCAACCTGCGAGCCAGATTTAGTCCAAGCTCCTTTGAATAGACTCCGAAACCAACTTGACCACGCAGTTTCGATCCGTAAGTATAGAAATTTACACCTGGAACTCCCCTCTGACCAGGATTCCCTGGTCGGTATCAGAGTTTGGTAGTGTCGTTCGAATACACTCCTCGGAGTGGTGTAATCCACGTTCAATGGTAAGTTCCTGTTATTCAGGATCACTCCATGGCCACAATTATGACCACGCCATTGTATTGTGTTTCTTAGCCGATGAGGCCGCCAACTGCTTTCCTATGTCCAACGGTATTAGGTGTAAGAGCATGTTCAAGGCATCCGTAGGTGTGGTACGAAGGGCGCCAGTAATACACATGGAAGCCATTCTCTGTACCCTTGCAAGAAGGTTGGTATTAGAGGCCTTCTCTAGTGCAGGCCACCGGACGATGACCCCTTAAAGCAGTATTGGGCGAACCACCGCTGTGTAGATCCAGTAAGCAATTTTCGGGCTGAAGCCCCACCACTTACCAATGGCCTTTTTGCAGGAGTATAAAGCTATAGCCGCCTTCTTCGCCCTTTCCTCCAAGTTCCGTCTGAAGTTCAGCTTCCTGTCCAGGAATACTCCAAGATTCATGGCTCCATCAGGGAAGGCGATATCAGCACCGTAAAGAGAAATAGGGTCGAAGGTATCTTATACTTCCTCGTGAAAAGAACAAGTTCCGTTTTGGTCGGATTTACCCCCAGACCGCAACTACTTGCCCAGCTAGATAGCATAGTGAGAGCCCTCTGTAGAATGTCGGCTAAAAAGAAATACCTTTCAATTAATACACGTTTGGTCAAAATCGGGATAAAACGGTAGAACAAAAGATCAGTCACAAGAAATCGCCGAGTATATTAATATTATAGATTTTAAATCTTATAACTTTTTGCTGAAAATAAAGAACTACTACTACTATAACAAGTAAGAAAATCTAGACCGACTATACGATACCCTATACCATGGTTAAGAGACCCTATCTCTTCGGTCCAACTAATTGGATATAGAAAATAAGCAAAAAAAAAAACCAATTTGAATGGCATTGCTATTAAATTTTTTGACTGCAGATATGAAAATGTTCATATCGGATGCTATATTTATATGGGGACTAAGTAGAAAAATAGATCGATCCTGATCATATATGGTAAAGTCACTTATATTTTGAAAAAATATATATAAACCAAATTTGAGAAAAATCTGTGCAATATTTTTGATTTTTGATAGATTTAAGTGAAGATCGGGAATAAGCTTATCACTTACAATTGTCCTATAGGGATTATTTTTGAACCACTGATAAATGGATATAATAAACACATACAAACCCATTTTGACTGAGATCTACATTATAATTTGGATCTTATGGCAATTTATGCCGATTTCATAGGAGTCATTTGTATGGGGGCTAGTTCTGGACATGGACCGAATTTCACCAATTTCAGCAGCGTTCATCCTAAGCTTATATACCAAATTTTATCAAAATATATTTATATTTGCGACCTGTAGTTTGATTTACATGGACACACAGATGGACAGACGGACGGACGGGCAGACGGACGGACGGACGGACGGACGGACATAGCTAAATCAACTCAGAAAGTGATTCTGAGTCGATCGATATACATAATAAAAGATGGGTCTAGGTCAAATATTTTTGTTAGTTACAAACAGCAGTACAAAGTCATTATACCCAAACACATAGTGGTATAGGGTATAAAAATATAAACTACGAGGGCGGCTCAATAAGTCCGTGACTTTTAGAATGAAACACAGTTTTTTTTTTGAAAAAAAAAACTATTTTTCAACATAATCTCCTTTTACTCAATACACTTAGTCCAACGTTTCTCCAATTTTTGTATCCCTTCCAAAAAATAAGATTTTTCGAAGTCCATAAAATATGCATTTTTTATCAATAATTTCATCGTTGGAGCTAAATCTCTTTCCACCGAGCCATTTCTTTAAGTTTGGAAATAGGAAATAGTCACTGTTGGCTAAATCCGGAGAATATGACGAATGAGGTACCAATTCGTAGCCCAATTCATGGATTTATGCCATTGAGACACGATTACGTTTACGGTCAATTGAGAGCAAATGCTGCATCCATCTTGCAGACAGCTTTCCTAAACCCAACTGATCATTTAAAATTGAAACCACACTGCCATATGAAATGCCTATGGCATCAACAATCTCACGCACTTTTACTCTTCGATCGGCTAACATTATATCGTGGATTTTTTCGACATTTTCGGGTGTATTGACCTCAATTGGCCATCCAGAACGTTCAGCGTCATTTGTATTTGTGCGACCACAACGAAAGTCAGTAAACCACTTTTTACCATTGAAATCAATGGTGCAGAGTCCCCATAGTATTTATCTAGCTCGTATTTATGGGATTGAATTTTGTTAAGAAGAATGGAAATCTAAGGTAGTAGTTATTTTGAGTTTTAAAATCCCTTACAAAAGCCTATTATGGACCTCTGAATATTACGAGCAAAAACAAAAGGATAAATCCGATTCATTACCTTTTTCCTTAGTTCTAATTTGTATTTTCTAAAAAGTATTTTTCTTCTTCCATTTCAATACTAGTTGCTTTATCCATAAAATGTCCGACCTAAATTCAGACAAAGTAAAAACGAACTAAAGTTATCCGATACAAGTGGACATCAATTTGGCAAAATTGGAAAAAGACTTATAACGACAATTGTCATAAATGTCTTCCTGAGAGAAATATGCGCCCAATTCAGAATGGTGCTATATCTATAATATTAATAGGCTAGGTGATATCTTGCGACCGATATTTTGTTCTACCGTTTTATCCCGATTTGGACCAAACGTATATTATTTGAAAGGTATTTCTTTTTAGCTGTTCACCAGATTTATAGATTTTTAAATTTTTTCCTTTATTTTGAGCAAATTGCATTTAAAGTTGCTACTAACACATACATAGAATTATACGTATGATATGTGTGTATTTATTACATTTGTTAATGTATTTTTTGTAATGAGTTTGTTCTCTTCATTCACAATAATAATAAACCAAAAAAGTGTTGGTGTGTGAATTGGTTAAGTTGAGAAATCAAATTGCCTAGAAATTGCACTCGAATTTCGAGCGCTGGAATCTGCTAGTTTATATAAAAGCGGTGTTATGCTACATAGAGTCTAAACTAATATCATTGCTACAGCTGTAATTTGTTTGCATTAATTAAAATTAAATTAAACGAATCGAAATTCAAAAAAATTCTTTTTAAAAGCTCCTTCAAGTCTCAAATAAATTGAATACTGGTCGTATTAAGGACAAGATAAAAACTATAGAATTAACACAAAGATTAATATAGTTTGTGGAAAATATTCTAGACGTTAAAAGCGTCGTAATTGAGAATATGGTTTTAGAATCAGTGAATTTTTCACTATAGAAAATATTGCAAAAAATTCTTTTTTTTATATATCTTTTAATTTGAGTGTCATAAGTACGCCCCTATTAAATACCTAGAAATAATGATGAAATGTTAAAAGTGTTGTTAACAATAATAAAAATAAGTATAAGTTGTGGGTTGTTTCATAAAGTAATCCCTCAACGAAGCACAGGAAAACTTTTTTCCAACTTTTTGTTATTTTATCGTAAACAAGAATGTTTACAAAGACAGCAACGACGAAAAATAAGTCTGAGATCAAACAAATAATTATAATTATGATAGGAAAAAGCTCAAAGTAATGGTTAGAGTTATCACTGTCGTTTTTCGAATTATTCGAGAAACTGGGTTTTCTATTTTTGCGTTTTGTTAAATATTGCGAATTGCCAATACTTAATTTTTAAACTTTAAATAGGAATTTTTAATTTCTTGTTAAAAACTTTAATTACAATAATATATTTAAAATGAACACTTTATTATTTAAGCACATTTCTGTGGTGATTTGCGGAAAATTTTCCGAAAACAATTTCCCGAAAAGAATTTCCCAAAACAATTTCCCGAAATTACAATTTCCCGAACACAATTTCCCGAAATGACAATTTCCCGAAATTACAATTTCCCGAACACAATTTCCCGAAATTACAATTTCCCTAAATTACAATTTCCCGAAATACAATTTCCCAAACACAATTTCCCGAAACTACAATTTCCCGAAATTACTATTTCTTCAAAGAGCTTGTTGATGGCATTTCTGAAACAATACCATCAGAAATTCCGGCCGAAACGCAAACAATCAGTTCATGACCACTGGATGTAGTGGTCCGGGCAAGATCTTTCAGCTCATTAACGATTTTTTCTTTAGCAACGAAACCGCTTCGGCACTGTGATTGTGAAGAGCCTCTTTTTTTATAGTATCGTTGCAAGTTATGGACCTACCGGTACAATGTTTTCCTCGATAAAGGATACAACGCCAATAAACGCTATCAACGGACTGACCGTCGTCATGATCTTTCAGTTCCGGGCAAGATCTTTCAGCTCATTAACGATTTTTTCTTTAGCAACGAAACCGCTTCGGCACTGTGATTGTGAAGAGCCTCTTTTTTTATAGTATCGTTGCAAGTTATGGACCTACCGGTATAAAGTTTTCCTCGATAAAGGATACAACGCCAATAAACGCTATCAACGGACTGACCGTCGTCATCATCTTTCAGTTCCGGGCAAGATCTTTCAGCTCATTAAAGATTTTTTCTTTAGCAACGAAACCGCTTCGGCACTGTGATTGTGAAGAGCCTCTTTTTTTATAGTATCGTTGCAAGTTATGGACCTACCGGTACAATGTTTTCCTCGATAAAGGATACAACGCCAATAAACGCTATCAACGGACTGACCGTCGTCATGATACAAGAAACCATTCAAAAGCAACCTCGGTTTACCTTTTTCGCTATCCACGAATTCGAGTGGCATAGTAACTGAATATTACAACCCAAATAACTAAAAAACTTTGCTATGTAAGATGCTAACGATTCCGTAGCAGCTACTGCATGGGAGTCATTCCATGTCAGACCGAACACCTTTTTTACACCACCTCTTCCGATTTTCTTTAAATTTGCCAGACGTAATAAACATAAAAAAATATTTTACACGTGTTTCGGGAAAAAAATTAAAAATTTTTTTTTAAAAAGTTATTTGCATTTGAAAATCGTCAAAATCGTGAAAAATCTTCCGACATGACAACATTTAAACTAATGGTTTTATAAAACTAGTGAATGGATTTTGAAGTTCAATAGCTTGTTTTAAAGGTATTTGAACCTTCTTTGTAAAAAAAATATTATTTTTTATAAATTAATTTTTTTTTAATATTAAAATTTGGGTTTTTTATTTAATTTCTGTTTTCCACAATCTTCGAACAAGTCGAAAAATCTGAAAAAAATATTTTCTTTAAGGCTAATATATTCTTAACATTCCCTCAAAATTTCAGAGTGGAGGTCGAATGGATTCTATTTTTTTACGATTTTTTTCCATTGCAGCACCACAAAAAAAATAACATTTTGTTTATAAACATTTTACTTTCAAGCATGTTGACGAAAATTTCAACGCATGTATGTATGTGTGTATGTATGTATGAAAGTAAAAAAGTGTATTTTTATTTAATATATAACTAAAAGTTAAATAATAAGCAATTTTAATTTTTATATACATTTTTAATAGAAAAATCAGCTGCAAATGATGTAGTATGAACTTTAATGCTATTTACTACAATGACAATGGGAAAGAAAAATTTATTAATTATGTTGCAATATCGGAATGCTTAAAACACGATACAATAGCTGTCAATTTATTTCAGGAAAGTCTAATCAAATTCCTTAAAGGAACATTGAGTTCCTTAAAAAAAATTTTTTACTTCTCAGATGGTGCAAGTGCTCAATATAAAACCAAGAAAAATTTTGTCAATCTTGCATTTCACGAAGATGATTTCGCTATAAAAGCAGAGTGGCACTTCTTTGCAACTTCGCACGGAAAGGGCCCTTGCGATGGGCTTGGAGGCACAATTAAAAGATTAGCAGCCCGAGCCAGTTTGACCAATATTGACAATCCAATCAATACCCCGACTACTTTTTATCAATGGGTTAAACAAAATGTTAAAAACATAAATTGCGAATTTTTTAGTACGGAACAATATAATGAGCAGGAGAAAAAACTTAAAGAACGGTTTACTAAAGCAAAAATGATACCAGGTACTTTAGGCTACCATGCGTTTATTCCGTACCAAGAGAGACAAATCAAAGTTCATACTACATCATTTGCAGCTGATTTTTCTATAAAAATGTATATAAAAATTAAAATTGCTTATTATTTAACTTTTAGTTATATATTAAATAAAAAAACACTTTTTTACTTTCATACATACATACACACATACATACATACATGCGTTGAAATTTTCGTTAACATACTTGAAAGTAAAATGTTTATAAACAAAATGTTATTTTTTTTGTGGTGCTGCAATGGAAAAAATCGTAAAAAAATAGAATCCATTCGACCTCCACTCTGAAATTTTGAAGGAATGTTAAGAATATATTAACCTTAAAGAAAATATTTTTTTCAGATTTTTCGACTTGTTCGAAGATTGTGGAAAACAGAAATTAAGTAAAAAACCCAAATTTTAATATTAAAAAAAAATTAATTTATAAAAAATAATATTTTTTTTAAAAAGAAGGTTCAAATACCTTTAAAATAAGGTATTGAACTTCAAAATCCATTCACTAGTTTTATAAAAACATTAGTTTAAATGTTGTCATGTCGGAAGCTTTTTCACGATTTTGACGATTTTCAAATGCAAATAACTTTTTAAAAAAAAATTTTTAATTTTTTTCCCGAAACACGTGTAAAATATTTTTTAATGAAGACTTCGTTCTCAAATTTTGAAAGACATCGAAGACATCAAAGTCAATTTTTAGCAAAAATCGTACGGTTTGACATGGAATGACTCATGGGCAGGATGTGATGGAGTGAGCGTTATCCGTCGGGAGGTCTGAATACCGAAGTGTTCAAAGTCACAATGAAAAAATAAGCGTATGACACTCCAATAAAGAGATCCGGATGACGAGGGAGGGTGGAAGAGGAAGGGCGTTGTGCGGGGTGGGGGAATTGCTTTTTCGAGAAATCGTATGCAGCAAGTTTTTTTATGGGGGAAATCAAGAATATATGGGAAGTTGTAAACTAAAAATAGGGAAATTGTAATTTCGGGATATTTTTTTCGGGAAATCGTAATTTCGGGAAATTGTAATTTCGGGAAATTGTTTTCGGGAAATTGTTTTCGGGAAATTGTAATTTCGGCAAATTGTTTTCGGGGAATTGTTTTTCGGGGAATTGTTCTTTCGGGCAATTGTTTTCGGGCAATTGTATTTGGGAAATTGTTTTCGGGAAATTTTCCGCAGACGTTCTGTGGTACATGCACCACAAATTTTGCAAGCGTTTGAAGATGGATCATATCCCATTAATTTTTTAAAACGAAACTACTTAATTTTTTTTTCTAAGAAAATAAATAAAATCAATTTTTCTTATTAAAATTTCGTATTAAAATTTATTTAAAGAAAGTAAAACCGGTTTTCGAAACCGGTTTTTTAGATAAAAAAAAATCGAACACAGGTTTTTGACAAAGACTGATTTTTAAAGTATTAGGCAACCAGGTATCATAAATATGTCTAATATTTTTTCAGTTCAGTCGGA
This sequence comes from Cordilura impudica, assembly GCA_963682025.1. Taxonomy (NCBI): domain Eukaryota; kingdom Metazoa; phylum Arthropoda; class Insecta; order Diptera; family Scathophagidae; genus Cordilura; species Cordilura impudica. Next base: position 42,445,878 of record OY821519.1, on the reverse strand, counting down.
ATCTAACCGATTGCTCTTGATATAGTGTGAAATCTATAATATTAATAGGCTAGGCGATTTCTTGTGACTGATGTTTTGTTCTACCATTTGATCCCGATTTTGACCAAACATATATTATTTGAAAGGTATTTCTTTTAAGCCGTTTTGCAGATTTACAGATTTTTAAATCTTTTCCTTTATTTTGAGTAATTTTGCTACTAACACATACCCAAAATTTCACATATGCTATGTGTGTTTTATTAAATTTGTTAATGTGTTTATTAATGAGTATGTTATCTTCATTCACAATAATAATAAACCATAAAAGTTTTGGTTTGTGAATTAGCTAAGTTGAAATTGCACTCGAATTTCGAGCGCTGGAATCTGCTAGTATAATATTAATAATCGTATAATCAATTTCACCAATATACATAAATTATTCATAAGAAAAACTAATCATCATATTTAATTTTTTTTTTTTTGCAAATACGAATAAAATTTTTGTATTATGCCGCACAAGTTTAACATGTTCATTATGTGATGGCGCACAATATTATATCAACAACAGCATTCACCTTTAGGTGCTTTGAAATTGGCTGTAAAATTAACTTATAATTATTATCTTAGTTTACAAAATCTAAAAGAATTATTTTAATAGACTTCATAATCATCGGTGTAGCTTCATAAATTTGAAATATTTTAAAGAAATTCAAAACTGTTTGTTTAAACTTTTCTTCTGTAACAGAACATTTTGCTATGAAGTATGAGGTCATATTTCTCAAAGAGCATAAATACGTTATAATCTCATTTAATCTTTTATAACTTTTAACTATTTTGTAAAATGTTTTTGATTACAAGAAAACATTGAAGGTGTTGACTAATTGCTTTTTAGATTATTTTAAAGTGTTACCTTAATTTATTAGTTTATTTCTTTATTTCATAAAATCTAAAGAATAGTATATATTGAATATTATTTACAGGCTAATATATTTAATAATATTCAATTAAATTATTTCACATGTTGTAGCAATAAAGTTTAAATTGGATTTTGTGTGAGTAATGCCAAGGCAAATTGTGTTTCTTTTTTTACAGTTTAACTTTTATTTTTATTTATTTATTTATTTATTTATTTATTTATTTATTTATTTATTTATTTATTTATTTATCTATATATTTATTTATTTATTTATATATTTATTCATTTATTGATTTAATTATTTATTTATTTATTTATTTATTTATTTATTTATTTATTTATTTATTTATTTATTTATTTATTTATTTATTTATTTACTAGCAGACTCCAGCGCTCGAAATTTGAGTGCAAATTCTAGACAGCTTTATTGTTCAACTTAGCCCATTTAAAAACCACTTTTTGGTTAATTATTTTTATGAATGAAGATAGCAAGCTCATTAACAAACACATTAAAAAAAATTAACAAACACACACATAGCATATGTATAATTTTATGTGTTAGTAGCAACTTTAAATACAATTTACTCAAAACAAAGGAAACAATTTTCAAATCTGTAAATCTGGTGAAGAGCTAAAAAGAAATTCCTTTCAAATAATATACGTTTGATCAAAATCGAGATAAAACGGTAGAACAAAACATCGGTCACAAGAAATCGCCCAGCCTATTAATATTGCTGTACATTAAGAAAAATTATTCTTATAATTACAGTACATGATTAATTAATTATAAGGGTACAATATGTTCATATAAATGAAATTAATTGCATACATTAATTATTTATGAAATAAAATAACAACAGATGATAACAAAATACAACAATTTCAAAGATTTTACTATGCAAAATAATCTAAAATTAGTTTTTTTTTTAAGTCTTGCGTTGCTTGTTAGTTGATAAGTTTGTGGAAGTGCAAAGACGAGCTCCGTGCACAAGTGTCCTATGAATAGGAATTATGAGCTTTGCAATTTTTCGAATAGATAGCTAAGTTTTTTGTGTAAGTAATTTTGTGCATAAAAATTAAAATTCTAATTTTTAAAAGATTATCAAAAGACACACCAAATAGTCTTACAGAGAAGGGTGTAATATGTGAATATCTTCTTAAACCAAGAACATAACGAATAATATTTCCCCAAATAGCGTGACAAAAATCAAAACTTTGATAGAAGCATTCAGTAAAATCAATGAGTGTATAGGATAGAAGATTTTCCACAGATTAAGAAAACGATTTAGAGTTGTATTCAAAAATTTTTCTCTTTTAGTCCCTTAGCAAAAAGATATTAAAAAGTCGTTACGGTTGGGACAGGTGCGTTACTGTTGTGACATAGAACAGAAATAAATAGAAATTCAGCATTTATCATATAGTTTATGTAACCCACAAGCGAGAAACTTTCAAGGAAGAAAAAAACAAATGAATTGGCATTAGTTTTATTACAAACAATTTCCATTACAACGAAAATCTCTTTATTATGAATTTTAGCGATCCCTTGGAGTTAGTTGCAACTATGTAGCTATTACAATACTGATATTACAATATTATGAGTACACTAAATTTAGAAACTTGTTATCTTTGAAATACAATTTCCCCCGAACTTCTTTAGGAATAGACAAATAATCTTTAATCTGTTCTATTCCAACATCAGTGTCAAAATCATCATTAGTAGGTTAGACATAATGCGGCAACTTTCCCTCTTGTTTTTCTCAAGTACTGAATGTAAATTTTGTCATCTTTCACGTCATTATAGTACCCAAGTCTGCTAACTTATTATCTACTGACTTATATTTATATTGAATGACTACATATTTCGTAACCCATTCGATTCCACTGTACTCGCTTGAGTACAAAAAACGTCAATTTTGTGATGCTTTATCTCTCAGGGTCCGTCTGTTTTAATTTCACTTCATCCATCTACTATTCTGCACTCATCGCCCTTTAACACTTACCGATCGTCTTAACCCTTCTTTGTATGATCCCATATACATACAATATTGTTGAATTCACAACAGGTGTTGTATGTTGTATTTTGTATTAAAATACACAATACAATCATTTGTTGTGAACAGTCAGTTGTATTTGCATAATGTAAAACGTTTTCTTTAGTAATTATCGACCCAACGAGGAAAGGTCGCTTCGTCACTTCTGTTAATTCGTACAAGAGAAAGCACGTGTCGGTGTTTGCTTTTTGGTCATAAGATATACCCTGGAGTTTTAGTTACGAACCTCCTTCATTTTAATTTAGAATACAAAAAAAATTTTAAATGTTTTGGTTGAGACTGAAATACATTCTAAAAATATAAACATTAATTTTTATATAAATAAACCTATCGCTATTTGCATTATTTGTCATTTTTATTTTATAATTATTTATGCTGTTAAAATTGTATGTATTTGTTTTTTCTTTTTCATAAAAACTGGCACTCACTTGGGACTGATATGTTAGGATACAATATACAACATTTACTAAACACAGCAAATGAAGTTGTATCGCTGTATCAGATTTTTCAATGTAAATTACCAATAACAATTTTACACTATTGTAAAGTAACACACGATACAACAGACACAACGATACAACACCTGTTGTGAATTGCCCAAATATTAAATGTGTGTTCTTACATTGTGTATGAGTGTGATTGATTTGCATTGTGTATGATTGTTGTTTTTACACGTGTATAGAAACTAAATTTTACCCCATATTTATAGTGTGTAAATAACAGCAAAAAAATGGCATGTCACAACCGAAACATTTTGTGTCACAACTGTAACACTAATTAAATATAGTTATAACTGGGTAAAATAGCATTTTTGTTTATATTATGTTTGCATACATGGCCAGTATTATGTATTATACTTTTGATATATTACACATGTTACAAAACAATAATGAGTTCAGAATCCATTTTATTCTAACTGAAATTATACTTTTTGTTACGGATGTCACAATAATTATCACAATGTTCAATAAATCGCTGATGAAGGCTGAAATGCCAGAAACCGGTCCGATTAAGAATACAGTGCAGTTAAAAATTACAAAATTAAAATTGCATATTAATTACAGTAGTAATTGCAATATGTCTGAAAAATTACGATAAATCTAACAAACAAAATATTATTTACCTTTAAACTTGAGGCTTTGCAATTCATTTAATAAAAAACATACCACTGATGTCTCTACCAACTTAGAACATCAAGTCAGCCATTTTGGACTGCATCGCTTGGAGAAAAACATGTTACCAGATTGCAACTAATATGATAATTTAAAAATGTTGAAAACAATCATCACAGATATGGCTATAGTAGTACCATTTCTTAAAATAATTAAATTATTTTGTTAGATTATTGAAGTAGAGATCTTGTGCTTTAATTTTATGTATGACATGTGCATATTACATAACATTTTTTTTTTGCCTGGTCTTCGCCTTTTCTCAGGATTTGCTGTAAAACAATACTCCAACTAAATTAAGTGAACTTGGCTGCATATATTTGCCTATCTGCACGCAACAACCATAAAGTAGTAAAAACATCTTGACATACACTGGATAGATGAGTAGACGTGTCTGGCCATAACTTAGTGAAAAATTAATCGATTTTAAAGTTATATAGTTGATTTTAAAGATTATAAACTACCAAATATTATCTAATTTTTGCAGATTTTTATATTATTTTTCACGATTTTTTTTGTGCTTGAAAACAGATATTTGAATTTTTTTCATATTTATTTTGATTTTGATAGTGTTTTTAGAATTTATTAATGAATTCAGCACAATAAAAAATTCGCTTGCGCTACCTGAATTATTTTTATGCGGCCCAAAATTTTCAGTGCTCAAATTTTGTTAATGAGTTAATTTATAACTAGCAGATTCCCGCCCTCGAAATTCGAGCGCAAATTCTAGGAAATTTTATTTTTTCATTAAATAAAGACCCTAAAAGTATGCTAATCAATTACAGCCAATTCACAAATCAACACAAAGAACAAACTCATTTTTATTACAAACACATTAACAAATTTAATAAACAGACACATAGCATTGTATAATTTTATGTATGTGTTAGTAGCAACTTTAAAGGCAATTTACTCAAAATAAAGGAAAAAATTTAAAAACCTCTAAATCTGGAAAACGGCTAAAAAGAAATACCTTTCAAATAATATACGTTTGGTCAAAGTCGGGATAAAACGGTAGGACAAAACATCAGTCACAAGAAATCGCCCTGCCTATTAATATTATAGATAAGAAATTTACACTAAAAAAAAAATAAAACAAAATTTGCTTGCGCTATCTAGATTACTTTTTAAAGATCTAAAATTTACAATGTATGTATTTTTCAACAATTAGAAACTTTAGGCCTGATGCCAGCTCAAAAAATGAATTTAACATAATAAAAAATTTGCACTTAAAAATTTAAAACAACGAAATTTAAAACAACGAATAATGAGGACCTTTTCAATATGTTGGCGGCCTTTTCAGACCCACTAATTTCATTACGACACATGTAAGATCTCGAAAGGATTTGGAAGAACATAATTATAGCTCCGATATGTTCAGTCTATTAGATATCGCTCCCAATGTTAATGACTATTTTAAAGAGAACTAACTAATAAAAAAACTATACTAGTTTAAGAAAAAATATACTAAATAACTTAATATCTTATCATTAATATATTAATATTAAAAATATTTCAAAGATGTGTATCTGTAATATTAATAAAAAATTTAATATTAGTTTAACATGTTATATTAGAGCGGTATTTTTGTCTAGACTTTCGGATTTAAACAATATGTATTGTGAAATTATAAGTCCTCTGAGTGGTTAATTAATAAAATTTCATTATGAAATTTTGAATTTTGAGAACTTTGGGTGTTTTTCTTTAAAAAAAAAACGGGAAAATAGGTCCAAAAGTGGTCCGATTTCATTAAAATTGTACAGTTTTTTTGCATTATTTCTGTAAATTTTTTAAATACAATACAGAAATTAGCAAATTTGGCATCTACTGTGGCATTTTAACCAAACTTTGAAGAAAATTTGTACGGGGACGAGGTCCAAACGTTGACCGATTTCAAAGTTTTTTATAGATCTCGTCGAAATTTAATCGCAATAGAATAACATTTGCTACATTTAGTAGCATTAAAACCAATTTTGAAGAAAAATTTGTATGGGGTCTAGGTCCAAACACGGTCCGATTCCAAAAAATTTAAGTAGGTTTCGTCTTTTGGTCAAAAACACTTTAAGTTCCAAATTTCAGAACATTATCTTTATATTTGCAACATGTAATATAAGCACCAAAATATTATTGAACTTTGATAGGATATACTCACTGTGGACCTAGTATCCTCCGCCAGCACTCATTTTAAAGGTAGGGAAGTCGTCTTTCAAAATCATTTACATTTTAATATACCTTAATTAGTTTAAAAGTTATGATTTTTGAAACGGAAAAAGCCAAAAGTTCCCACTATACGACATTTGCTCGAGAAGTTGCAATTAGCAAAAATTTCATAGCCGTACAAAAGTCCAAGAATAATATACATTTTGGCTAGTTGAATTTTTACTTCCAAAGGTGTGAAATATTGTGTTGACCAAAGAGATCTCAGTTTAACGTAAGTTTGCCCAGCTTCATTATTTCTATGATTTGACCATGATAGCGAGCTGTTCAGGATAATACCTAGATTTTTGGCAGATGAAACAATAGGCATCTTTTGACCGTTAATTGTAATATCAGGAACCATGGGTGGCTGTTGAGATCGTTTACTTATCATCAAACATTTAGATTTTAATGGGTTTAAAAAGAGCTGGTAGCCCAACGATGGATGTTATTTAAATCCTCTTCAAGTTTCTTTATATTGTGATTAATTGAAGCGGTCAGACTGCTTAAATATAACTGCACGTCTTCGGCGTACATATGAATTTTGCAATGGAGGAGTTGTGAAGGCATATCAATAGCATAGAGAGAAAAAATCAAAGGCCCTGGGGCACTCCTCTCGTAATATTCAACGTTTTTGGGATAATATTTTTCACGTAAACGGATTGGGTATGATCAGATACAGATGATGAAGAGAAACTAAAAAGATGTGTCAGCTTATTACATAGCACTAAGTGGTCGACAGTATCGAAGGCCTTTGAATAGTCAAGTAGGACCAACAAATTAACTTTATTATCATCCAGCTCCTGCCTTATGTTTTCAGTTACTTCAGTCGAAGCAGTAACACAACTGTGATTAGATCGAAAACCTGATTGCATATTCGACAACAAACCAATCTCATTTATGTAAGTGGTCATTTGTTTGTGAATGAGCTTTTCGAGTACTTTTGAAAAGTAACACAGGATTGCTATGGGGCGGTATTCGTTGATAGATTTAGGAACAGCAATTATTTTGGCATGCCTCCATTTGTAGGGGAAAGTGTTCGTGGTTATAATTGAGTTAAAGAAAAGAAAGAGAAAGGGCAGCAAAATCCTTAAAAATACTGAATGAATATCATTATGTGCGATTGCATTAGACTTAGTACCAATAACACTGTGAAACAAATTCAGGTTAGCAAAAGTTAGGTTGATTCTGACAGTGAGAGGTTAAAATAGAGGCTAAACTAGAAGACCCGTATCGCGGCGTTTGTTTATTCGAATTTTTTTTAATCGACCTTCTAACTTTGCAGTCAAGTGGCTATAACTCGTCGACTAATTGATATTTTTTCAATCTGTAAAAGCCAAATTATTGCTAGAGACATGTGCAACAATTAAAATTTTTTAAAAAATTGATTTAGAAAATTTTTGTGGTGCTTATGAAGCAAAATGTTGGAAAAATTATTTTTTTTTTCATGCTTTTTGAAAATATTTTCCACAAAACTAAGTCTTTTATTTTGCTTTCTCTTTGATCTATAATATGCTTCTCAGTTTCTTCAATAAATTTCATTTGAAAAGAAGATGGTCTTAGTCGATAATTTGCGGTAAAAATCCCAAAACCATTAAATAAATAGCGATTTAGGTAGAAGTAATTAAAGAGGGAAGTTTCAAGAATTAGGAATTAGTAAAATAACTTTTTTGTTTTCAACCACCGGTAGCGATTTTTTTTATTTCGTACAAGCGAACTAATTTCAAAAATGAAGATTCAGTTAAGAATCGAAACTCAGCCGAAGCTGATGTCTTTTAATTTTCGCTCAGTCGTGATAAAATTCGCTATTAATTTTTTTGGAACTTATTTCATTTTGTGAGTGATTTAAGTTAATTGCATCGGTTTCATAAAAATAACAAAAAAAAAAAAACATTGTATAATATATATTGTATTAAAAATGTCGGAACCAAAAAGTAAAATGGACCATTTTTGTAATGTTTGTGGACGTTTCATAGCAAGCGATGAAAAATGTGGCAATGCGAGTGATTTTTTTTTTTTTTTTTGAAGCCTATAAACAATTTTTCTCGCAAGAGTTTATCACTGACGTAAACTATGCCCCTACAAAAGTTTGCTTTAATTGCTATTCAACTCTTATGCAATGGAAAAGTGAAAAGAATAAGGCTATGCCTTTTGGTATACCAATGATGTGGTTAGATAACAGCCCGCATCAAGAAGAAAATTGCCATGGATGTATCAACTACCATAAAACTTTGAATAGAAGGAAAGCAAAGAATAAAACTTATGTAGCAGTGCCAAGTGTCCAATTACCATTACCGCACTCAGAATTCGTTCCAGCACCAACATACCGAAGTATAGATCTTCAAACAGATATCAATACTATAACCGCCGCTGATACATCCATGGATTTCTTCTCAGAACTCGACCCTGGTGAAGTTACATCCCATGAAACATCAAAGCACCCAATCCTAGTCACACAAAACCAATTGGATGGAATTGTTGCAAATTTGTGTTTGACTCAGAAAAAATCAGAACTACTGGCTTCATTTTTGAAAGGAAATAATTTGCTCTGGCAAAAGGTACCAAAGTAACAGCATATCGAAAATGCCAAAACGAGTTAGAAAAGTTCTTCAATGTGAATGATGCAAAAAATTTCGCTTATTGCAACGATATTGAAAAGTTAATGGAGACGATAGGGTTAACCTATAAAAAAGATGATTGGCGTTTATTCATCGATAGTACACTAATCAGCTTCAAAGTTGTGCTTTTGCACAAGACAAATAGAATGCCTTCTGTTCCGATTGCATATAGCATTGACACTAGTGAAAATTTCGATAATTTGAAACACATTCTAGAAGTAGTCAAATATAACGAACACCAGTGGCGCATTTGCTGCGACCTCAAAATAGTTTCATTGATTACAGGCTTAACAGCATCTGGCCGTCCAAAATATCCGTGTTTTTTTGTGCGATTGGGATTCACGATACGGAGAAGGTATTAAAGGAAGAAACCAGTACAAACAGCATAACTGCAATAGTCGCATTGGACGGAAATGGCCTAAAGACAATAGGCTACACGAAAGTCTTGTTCCTGAAATGAAAATTTTGTTGCCGTTGCTCCACATTAAACTTGGCATTGCTAAAAATTTTTTGAAATGACCAGCAGTATTCAACCGCTTAAAAGACATTTTCCCAAGACTAGGTAACGCCAAAATTCAGGAAGGAGTTGTTAGTGGTCCCGACATACGGAAACTAATGAGTCGTCAAGATTTTGACCAAGTTCTGCCAGACCGAGAATTAAATGCATGGCTCGCATTGAAAGCAATCATTAAAGGACTTTTGGGTAAAGAACGCAAAGACAACTACAGGCAATCTGTTGCAAACATGTTGGCAGCTTTCGATAAAATTGGGGTTAATATATCGTACAAAATTCATCTCTTGCATCAGCATCTTGATCAACTCGCTCAAAACAGTTGCCAACTGAATCTTATGAGCAAGGCGAACGTTACCACCAAACTGCGCTTCCATTTGAAATAAGGTAACTATAGAGTGTGCATATTTTGAATTCCTAGATTTTTCTAATATCTTTGTCAGAGTGCACAATTTAAACATGTTAACGATTGAAAAATATTTTCGTTTCACGTACAGAGGAAAGAAACTGCCAGATGCAATATAAGCGCTCGATATACAAATTTTATTATACTGTACTAAATATAAAATCTAATTAATCAAAATATTTTCATAAAATAACGAATATATTTGAGGAATTTTATGAATACATTAAATTTGTTTTATTAAAAAAAACCCTGATGAAGAAAATATATATAGATTTTCATATAGAGTAAATTTGACATCAAGAGTACCTCAACGGGTTAATTTAAGAAAATAAGTCCAGAATATTATTTTCTAGAATAATTAAAATATTATTAACAAGTTTTGTCGAAATAGTTCCACAAATATATATTATGTCGATATTTTGTTTTAAAAAAATGTAAAGCTCCTTAAATTTGACTTTTGACCTTAAAGAGGGACAGTTTATAGTGTTACAATTTAACCTCAATTTTTGAGATTGAGAACTTATATCAAGTAATATAATATTTTGACAAAAAATTTTGAAATATGAAAACACCAAAAAGATGTAGCCTAAAAGTTGAAAAAGCATGAAAAATAAAATTTTTCTTCAAATCCGCTGAAATAAAAACGCTGCCCTCGCTAAATTAAAAACGGGATACCTACAATATTCGGCACTTTTAATCACATATACTTTGTTAATAAGATCCTAAAGTTTAATCGTTGATTTCGGAAAATTTCTTGAACAAAATTTTTGAAAAAGTAAAATTGGATATTTTGAAATAGTGCTGAGAAATACATACCGTTTTGACATTAATTTAGAACGGCATAACAATAAACGAGATGCAAATTGCTTTACATAAGATCATTTTGGGATCAGGAAAATCCAAAATTGTTGTTGTTGTAAATTATTTCAATGTCTTTAGAAATGTGAGCTCGACTTTCTTAATCAAGTGGTCTGCGGCACATTTATTGCCTGGGGAACTTGATATAACTTAGCTGTTTTTCAACCGACAATAGAGTTTGTTGTTTTATTAGAAAGGTAATTTACTCTGGATTATGGTTTATTAATTAGTTCAATTGAAACGCAATCATTAATATAAATTTTTGGGGAAAAATTATTATTTTTGATAATTTTTACTTAAAAATTCATATTTGAACTTTGAACTCAATGCGCGTACAGAAGCATTGTCCGAATTGGCTCAAATTTTGCCGCTAAAGTTTTCGATCCGGTGTCACAATAATCCGACCAGCACGTCTTGAAATTCAAAAAAAAAAATAGCTATCACCATATCATATCTATTAATAAATAATAATAACTGGCGGATTCCATCCCTCGAAATTCGAGTGCAAATTCTAGGAAATTTTATTTTTTTCACTAAATAAAGACCCTAAAGGTATGCTAATCAATTATAGCCAATTCGCAAATCAACACAAAAAAACAAACTCATTTCTATTACAAATACATTAACAAATTTAATAAACACACACATACCATTGCATAATTTTATGTATGTGTTAGTAGCAACTTTAAATGCAATTTACTCAAAATAAAGGAAAAAATGGACGAAATTCTCGACCTTTCTGATGATGATGACGATGACCAAGATATTAGAGGGAGCAGTGATGTTGATCCACAGCCGCCTGCTAAATGGCAACTGGCCAAATCATTAATTTAATTTAATTAAATTTTTTTACTTAAAACTTTTCATAACTAACATTTCAAAAATATATTTTTTTCCATATTTTTATAATTTCTTTTTCAATGTTTCTTCAAAACCAACACTGAACAAAATTGTTACATAAAAAATGAGAAGTAAATTAATATTAAGCTGGAAAACGCAAGTTTTGTATTACGATTGTTTTCTTTTCAAATGAAATTTATTGAAGAAACTGAGAAAAAGAGCAAAACAGACTTAGTTTTGTGGAAAATATTTTCAAAAAGCATGAGAAAAAATAATTTTTAAAATATTTTGCTTCATAAGCACCACAAAAATTTTCTAAATCAATTTTTTTTTTAAATTTAAATTGTTGCACAGGCCTCTAGCAATAACTTGGCTTTTACAGATTGGAAAAATATCAATTAGTCCACGAGTTATAGCTCAAAAACCATGTAAACAATATGCTGAAAATCGGCGTTTGACTGCAAAGTTCGAAGGTCGATTAAAGAAAAAATTGGAACTAACATAAACAAACGCCGCGATACGGGTCTTCTAATTTAGCCTCTATTTTCATCCTTCACTCTCAGAATCGACCAAACTTTTGCTAACCTTAATTTGTTCCACAGTGTAATACTAAGAAAAACATCTTCATGAGTTACACACGAAAATTCAAAATAATTAATGGAGTCATTATTATTTCTAAAATTTTAAAATGAGTTGTTATTGTGTACTGCTGGTAAATTACTGAAGAGTGTGTTTAGCTCATTGACATCAATACTGCTATCAACGCTTTTATTGCCTTTCCCTATGCCAATTTCACGTATGTGTTTCCAGGTTTTTCGTGAGTCCATAGCGGACTCAAAACGCTTTGAATAATATACCGATTCAGCTTTTCTAATGCTGTCATTAACTTTTTTTTTTGCAGTATGGTAATCTCTTTTGAGTACAGTAGATTTAAATCGCTTCCACCTCAAATAACATACATTTATCAGAGGAATTAACTATTTTACAAATTTCTAAATAACAAATTTTATTTTTAAATTACAGTTTGTTCTCAAAATAACTTTTAATTATTTTTTGTATCAATTAGTAATTTCCCACTTTGAAATTTGAAAAAAAAAAAAAAAATAATCACCCAACTAAAAATATATTATTTATAAAAAAAAAATCATATTCAAAATTATTTCCTACAAAAAAATTTAATTTTATGATGAAAAAAGTGTAACATAAATTTATTATAGTTTCTACATTCTTCGAAAAGAAAACTGAAAGTGTTCGTGTATTTTATAATTTGCGAAAATTTTTTAAGCGTAATTATTTTACTAAATATTTTACTTACGTTTCTTTTTTTATCAATTTGTAAATTCGTTTGATATACAATTAGAAACTTAATGAACAAAACTAAAGTTCTCTTTAAACATAAAATTTCTAGTTGCAAAAAATACTATGTAAGTATTATGTTTAATTAAGTTACAGTGCCATTAATACAAGCATAATGTAATTAAAAACTTATTTGTAAATTTCCATCTTCTGATTTTGTTTTATCAATATAAATTTTAGTGATTTTTTTGAATCTTGAATACTTGTATAATAATTTGTAAAAAGGAGATTATCCCAAACTCCAAATTTATAATGAAAAAAGAAAAGATAATGAAAAGTATGTGTAGACAAATGAGTTATACTTAAAAGAGAGAGAGAGAGAAAGGGGAGGGTAATTTCAATAACAATTATATATAAAAAATAAATAACAAATAACAGAAATAATAAGCTTCACTAAGCTTAAAAGTTCAATCTTTAACAAATTGTTTAATTTTAAAAGTCAACGGAGGCGTATGATTAATATTTAATAAACTAATTGATTTTTTGTAATATCAATCATACGCAATGACTCGTTTTAATTTGGAATTCAAAAACATTTACAAATTTGAGGTTTCGTTTCTGTTATATGCAAGTCCTAACCACTAAACCAAGACTGTGTAACATCAAAGGCCCCCTAAGAATATGAAATAGAGAATGTGGATTCCAGTAGAGATAGAAACATCAGATGAGAGGAAAACTTTTGGAATTTCTGATGTTTGGGGGGTAAAAGGAACCATTAGTGTAAAAGGCTAACTTTTTGTATCTTCTTTACAAAGTAATTTAGGAATATTGGATTTGGTATGTAGATTCCACCAGAGACACGAAATAATTTTTTTTTAAGAACGGCCAAAAAATGGGAAAACAGGTACTTTTCATTTGAAAGTAAATTTTCTTTAAAAAAAAACAAGTAACAAAATTATAGTCGGTTTCAACCCTATACGATGCGTTCCTAGGTCCTACTATCGGATGCTATACTTATATGAAAACTGGGTCGAATAATGGTACGATCTTGACCATAGTTGGTAAAGTCACTAATTTATGCAAAAAAACAAACCGAATTTGAGAAAAATCTGTACAATATTTTATTTTTGATTTGTTTAAGAGAACATCGGGAAGCATCTTTATATAGGGGCTATGACTAAGAATTGTCCTATAGAGTTTATTTTTGGAATACTGATTAATGGATATAATAAACACATAGAAACCCAATATGACTGAAATCTATAATATAATTTGGATTTTATGGCAATTTATGTCGATTGGGCCATTTGTATGGGTCATTTGTATGGGGACTAGGTCTGAACATGCACGCATTTTCAGCAATTTCAATAGCGTTCATTTTATGACTGATAGAAGCTCATATGCCAAATTTCATTAAAATAAAATTGGATTACAAAGTTTAGTCAGATGGACAGTCGGACAGAAGGTCGGACATCGGTAAATCGACTCTGAAAGTGATTCTGAATCGATTGATATAATAAAATATGGGTATAGGTCAAATATTATTGGAAGTTACAAACATCAGCACAAAACCATTATACCCTATACCATGCGTTTAAAGAATTGGTCTTGGTCCAACTAATTGGGTTAAGTAAATAAGCGTAAACCGAATCTTAGTGGAATTTTATTAATTGTTTTGCCTATAATAAGTCAGAAAACATTCATATTTTCTAGAAAATCATATACAAACCAAATGATAGAATAAATCTGTACAATATTTTTTGTTTTTTTATAGGTTTTAGAGAAAATCAGGAAGCAGCTTTATATAGGGGCTATGACTTAAACTTTTCCTATAGGGTTTATTTTTGGACCACTAATTAATAAATGTAATAAACACCCACAAACACAATTTCACTGAGATCTATTTGATAACATGGATCATATGGCAAGTTAAGTCGATCTCATAGGAGTCATTTGAATGGGAACTAGGTCTGAACATGCACCCATTTTCACCAAATTCAATAGCGTTCGTCATGTGGCTGATAGGAACTTATATACTTATATATTTATATGTTGTAGTTTCATTACAAGGTTTACATAGACGGCAGTCGGCCAGAGAGTAATTCTGAGCCGATTGGTATAATAAAACAGGTCAGGATATAATGAGTAGTTGGTATATCCAAAGTTTCTATGTTTAATATAAAGAAACGCAAATTTGAATTACACCATTTCCACATTAAGCCACCAGTATATATGCAAAGACAGATTTTTATATTTCTAGGCCCCATCTTAACTTTTACACTTAACTTATTTATATGACATCATATAAACATTTATTACGAGTATTGCATATGATATGATATCGTTTATCTGATATGATAACGTTTATCTGGTTTATCTGCAGGTTTTGTAAAAATGAGTTTTTTATGCCAAACTATTCCCTGTAATGCACTTTTCCTATGGTATAAATTTCTGTTGATTTATTTGCGACTTATTCACATTTTTTGTTTGGTTTATCTAAACACACACTTTTTTTTCTTTGAAGGCAAAATGGTTTATTTACAATGTGTTTGCGAGATTTTCATAGCAGTTGTATATTAAAAATCTGTAAGAACGTAATTATTTTAAAACGAATTCAACTTTTCTGATGAATATAAATACGCTAATTTGAAATATGGTTTCAAAGTGTTTCTATCTTTACACGGTTTAACGGAGACAATGTTCAATAATTGGGATGGAAGTTTATTACTTTAGCCAAAAATATTATAAGTTACCCCCCTATCACACATCACACTGCAAGTTCGAAAAACTCAATATACTCACATTTTTTTTACTAATACAGACACATTTTCCGCAGTAGTCACACCAAATTTTTCGTGCGAGTAATGGCTGCCACTAACGATGATTAATGTTATGAATGTTATAAAATGTTATAATGTTATAAAATTTAATGCAAATTTACTGGATTCTGCAAAATTTTAATTAAAATTTTAACTTGTTAAATCTATTATTATGATTTATTTCTGGAAATGCGCATATAAAAACGCAAGTTTGTTAATTATAGAGCATAAATATTATTAACTATTATTAAAATAATACTAATAATAATAAATGTACATTTTCCTTCAAACATGTACCTGTAACTCTATTGAAAAAAAAAAAATAAGAGAGAGAAGTAAACAAATTTTTTTAAAGTTTACGCTTTGACAACATTTTAAAAATAAGATTGCAGTCAGATGTGTGAACACAAAAGTTAATGGCGATGGATTCGACTAATTCGAACAATTTTTCGTTGATAATACTTACACAACGATTTCACAGTTGCAGTGTGATGTGAGATAGCAGGGTTAACATAGTGTGCATATAGTATGTAAATAATTTTTGTCCTCAAATTTCATTCGTGAATATTTTAAATACAAATCGGTTGTGCTAAAAAATTTTATCGCTTTTATTAAATAAAAAATTAAGAAGATGGTAAAAATAATGATTCCTTACGTGCAATTGATATAAGCTATTCATCGTCAAATGAGGCTAATCATAATATTATAACCGGTTTGTCATTTTACGTTTTTTTTTTTTTTTTTATTTTATTTATTACGTGTAATAGGAATTGTTATTTACTGTAGATTCAGACGAGGAGCAATTAAAATCCAACGAAATCGTTCGCAAAAAAGAAAAAAAAAACTTATGTTACCACATCAATGAAACGCAAAGATAACAAATTAAAGCGAATGAAAGGTGAGTCATATTTAGGAATATCATGAAACCAAAAACCAAAAAGACGTATAAGCCAAACTTGTACATCGAAAACATGTCTCAAAGTACAAAATAGATATTGTCAACATTTTGATAGTGCTGCAAGATAGGGTATATTTGAGAGGTTTTGGAATAGTTGGGAAGCGAAAAAGGTCTTTGTTCAAGATCATGTGACTGTTTCAAATAAACTAAAACAAATTTTAAAAGGCAAAAAAGTTTTGTTTACAAATTACCACAAGAGGACAAAAAATTTCAGGTATGTCAGAGGATGTTTCTCTCGACTCTTGCCATCCCATATTCAACGCTTAGACGTTGGATAATGATCTCATGTAAATATACACCTCAAAGAAATTATTGACAATTTAAAAAAAATGGAGATGCTCAAGTAATCAAACTTTGGCCCAATATAAACGCATCTGTCATTTATTATAAACAACGCTTACAAAATTCATGTGAGTCCGATCACAGGGGAGATGTGTAAACATCTAGTAATTAACGATTTTTTTCTGGCACTTTTTTAAAATCAAACAGAAAGCGTCATCTATGTATCACTTTTAGCAAACAACTGCAGGGGCTTTGCTAATATAAAAATATTTATTTTTATTATTTCAACCGGTTAATTTTTAATTTCTCGTTTTTATACCCTATACCACTATGTGGTTTGGGTATAATGACTTTGTGCTGCTGTTTGTAACAACCAAAAATATTTGACCTAGACCCATCTTTAATTATACCGATCGAATCAGAATCACTTTCTGAGTTGATTTAACAATGTCCATCCGTCCGTCCGTCTGTGTGTCCATGTAAACCTTTTAATCAAACTGCAGGTCGCAAATAAGAATATGTTTTGATGAAATTTGGTATGTAAGCTTTTCTCAGCCATGGGATGAACGCTATTGAAATTGGTGAGAATCGGTCCATGTTCAGACCTATCCCCCATACAAATTACCCCTATTACATCCGTTAATGAGTAGTCCAAACATGATCCCTTTGGCCCCATATAGAGCTGCTTCCAGATCTTCACTTAAATCTATTAAAAAAACAAAAATATTGCACTGATTCTTCTCAAATTTTGTTTGTATATATTTTTGCAAAATACAAGAGACTTTACCAAACATGATCAGGATCGGTCCATTTTTGGACCTAGTCCCCATATAGATATATCATCCGATATGAACTTTTTCATATCTGTAGCCAAAAAAATGAATAAAAATCCCACTCAAATTTGGTTTTTGCTTATTTTCTATGTCCAGTTAGTTGGGCCTAAGAGATAGAGTTTCTAAACGCATGGTATAGGGTATCGTATAGTCGGTTTAGACCGACTATAATTTTCTTACTTGTTTATTTTTCATTATACCCTCCACCCCACTATGCAGATGGTATATATAAGTTTTTCATTCCATTTGTAATAATTAGAAAAAAAATTCTGGACCCCAAAAAATATATATATTTGTTATCCTTATAACAAGCGGAGTTGATATAGCGATGTCCGTCTGTCCGTCTGTGGAAATCACGATGACAACTACAATCGGGTAGCTAGAGTGCTCGTTGGCATAAAAACTGATTTACTTACATTCTGAGAAGTTTGGTATTTAAAACCGCCAAATTCGGTTGATTAGGGCCCGAGATTTGAATGAAGAACTAAAAAAAGTCTTGAAAAAATATGATTTTCTATGTTGTTCTTGTCACGATCGCGCCCTCAATATTTAGAACAGACAGGGTGATTATTTTAAGTGAGAATGATTCAGCAAGATCATGTGAAGATCTCTATTTCAAAAATCATTAAAATTGGTGGAACAGGTCCAGGAAAATCTCTGACAAAATAATAATAAAAAAAAAGGATATTTCTAAATTGTTCTTGTTGTTATTCTAAATGTTGTATTGTTGTCATAGTTGGACTTATTGTTTTTGTGGTCGTTGTGGTAATTATATAATAAAAACTAACCCTTTATAAATTTTTTTTATCAACTCTGGTAAAAAAATTTAAAGTTTCCATTGTTTTGGCATCACTAAAAAAATTTGATGGGTCATTTTCATTATCGCCATGAGCCTGCGTGCAAAATTTCAGATCAATTGAATCACGGGAAAGGGGCCAAAAATCGATCCAAATTTGACAAGCAGAGAAGCAGGCACTACGAGTTAATCAGAGAACAGTATTTTCCGTGAGAAAGAAATTCCTTGAGAATATTCGAAATTGGGCTGAATATAAAGGGAATAAAAATTCACCAACATCTAAAGCAAATAATGCTAAACTACCTAGTTGTTAATAAAAAAAAAAACAACGTAAATTTACCAAAAAAAAAAATTTATGTATTAATTTCTTTAAAGAAAACACAACAATAACTATTGATGTTGTATTTTTGTGCGTAATATTTACATATATATATTTATACATACATACGTGTATTAAATAATAAAACAATATAAATATATATATTCTATTCTATATATTCTATATATATATATATATATATATTCATAATAACCGCATGATAGAAATAAATCGGTATATTATTTTATTTATATAAAATTCTCCATTATGTATTTTGTTTTAGGGAAAATACATATCTTTTGTATTAACAAACGGAGTGTCACTTCATTTTGCGCAGTGTGACGATGCCACAGTTGATGGCGCTACAATTTTTGTCCTAATTAGCTTTGCAATAGTT
This sequence comes from Cordilura impudica, assembly GCA_963682025.1. Classification (NCBI taxonomy): domain Eukaryota; kingdom Metazoa; phylum Arthropoda; class Insecta; order Diptera; family Scathophagidae; genus Cordilura; species Cordilura impudica. The sequence continues at coordinate 42,426,634 of OY821519.1, read as the reverse complement.
ATTTCTATTTTAACATGAATGTCCACATTTTCAATTAGATATCCAACACAACAATGTTAAAAGTATATACAGAGCTGAGTAAAGAAGTAGCAATGAGTTTTTTGCTTTAAAAACAGTTCTACATAGTTATATAAAATTATTATTCTGCTTTACCTACAAAATATCAAATTGCGATTACATAGAATTTTTAAAAATTGTTTATAATTACTAAAGCATTATTATTCACATAAGTACAAAGTTGCACCTTCGGAATTTCCCATTCAAATTTAAGAAAATATCAATTCTAAAAATTGGAATTCAGATTTCCAACTATAAATTAGAAAATATCAATTAAATTTTAGAAAATCATATTAAAACGTCGGGAAATAATAACTTGAAATTTAGAAAACATCAGTTGAATTTTTAAAATATAAATTTTATTCTTTAAACACAAATTGAAATTCAGAAAACACCAAATATGTTTACATTTAAAAAATCAACTGAAATTAAAAAAATTTGGTGGCTGAGAAGACATTAATAGCATTTCAGGATAAGAAAATATTAATTTAAATTCAATGAAATTTAGAAAACCTCAAATGATAATAAAGCGTAATTTGTTTGATGAGAATGTTATTTATATATTATTTTTCACAATTTTTTGGAATGAAAATTTGAAGTTTTTTAGAAACTAAAGATAACAAATAATTTTATTTAAAATTTTTGGGACATTTGGTTTTTTGCGTTTGGCATCCCTACTTTCAACCAGTGTTCATGATGACTTCAAAATTTGACTTCATGGTAGGTAAGGTAAAACCCAATACATTGAAATTCGATAAAATTCCCAGCTGGTAGTATATGAAGGCAATAAATGAAAATATATTTTACTAACATAATTTAATTCAAAATCAAAAGTTGGCATCACTGGGTTAGATTTGTTATTGTATTGTGTAAATACTAAAAATTTCCTTTTAGTATGTAAAAAAAAATTATTTTCCAAATATGGCAATATTTTAACAAAAAGAAATTGAGAAAGCTTTATTTTGGTTATTATTTTGTTACTCGATCCGACCTATACGGCCGCAATGAAAAATTATTTGGCCAGTTAAAAGAAACTATACAGCCATCTCCAATTAGCACGATTTAATGCGTATAGCCACCCTACACAACCATTACTTTCGCAATGGAGGTTACGGCGAGCTATTTAATTTGCAAAAACTTAAACTAAATTAATTAATTAATTATGTCATATAAATTATTTACTTTTCAAATATTTTGTTTACATTTATTATCAATACTCAAACCGAGGTGGAGGGTATCAAAAATTCGGCACAGCCGAATTTAACACTCTTACTTGTTTTCCATTCATTTTTATTTTCGCTTTTCATTTTTGATTTTTCATTTCTCATTTTCCATTTTTCATTTTCTATTTTTTATTTTTCATTTTTAAGTTTTTATTTTTCATTTTTATTTTTAATTTTTTTTTTTTTATTTTTCATATTTAGTTTTTTATTTTTCATTTTTTATTTTTAATTATTCGCTTTTCATTTATCATTTTTTATTTTCACTTTTTTTTTAATTTTTCATTTTTTATTTTTTATTTTTGATTTTTGATTTTTGATTTTTCATTTTTTATTTTTCATTTTTTATTTTTCATTTTTCGTTTCTAATTTTCCATTTTTCATTTTCCATTTTTTATATTTCATATTTTATTTTTCATTTATCAGTTTTTATTTTTCATTTTTTATTTCTAATCTTTTTGTTAATTTTTTATTTTTCATTTTTTATTTTTCATTTTTTATTTTCAAACATGTTATTACATATCATTATTTTTTCACCAATACAATCATAAGTCACACCGATTTTGTCTTACGTCTCACAGCGTAACATGTGAGCTCACATGTTATGCTGTTTTTGTGATTGTATTGTGAAATAGAAATTGACCCCCCTGCGCGTATAGATGTTTACCCAGGATATATAGAACCACAATCAGTTCATCAAGAATATCCAATATCCACCAGTAAATAGAAACATCTACAGGAATTGAACTCTGTGATACCTAATGTATATCATTCTTTCTATGATAATATTCATTCAAAATAAATGTAATTTATTTAATAAAAAGTAACAAAAATCTTAACAATCAGGGTTTTGCAGATAAACCATTTTGGATAAATGCCGTCGATATATAAAAACATTGAATCCGGTCTACTCTATTTATTTCTATCTTATAGATTAAAATGGAGTTGTGTATGTTTGTTTGTTTGTTTGTTTGTGGTTTATAGGACACTACACCACTGGACCGATCGTCTTGAAATTTTTACCATATTTTTTTTGATTTTTCAAGTGGGCGTGGCACCTTTCATACAAAGTGAATTTTTAACATCTACTTTTAACATATAATATCTGGAGTAGTACGACAACAAGAGTTCTGAAACTATGTACATGTACATATTTAAATAATTCGAAGAATTGTGAAAAAAATGGGCGTTATCGGACCAATGGGCGTGGTACCCCCCATGCAAAGTAGATATTAAATGCCATATATCTAGAGTGCTGTAATAGAAAAAGTCTGGAGACTTTATGTGAGTTCATAAGTTATCAACGTTAGTACTCGAAACAAAAACAGGCGGAATCCGATCAGTGGGCGTGGTACCTCCCATACAAAGTAAATATATAATGTCATATATACGAAGTACTGTAATAGTGAAAGCCTTGGAACTTTATCTGAGTTCATGAGTTATTAATGTGAGTAGTCTCATAAAAAATGGGCGGGATCGGACCGGTGGGCGTGTCACCTCCCATACAAAGTGAATTTTTAACATCTAATTTTAACATATATTATCTGGACAACAAGAGCTCTAAAACAATGTACATGTACATACTAAAATAATTCAAAGAGTTGCGGAAAAATGGGCGGGATCAGACCAATGGGCGTGGTACCCTCCATACAAAGTAAATATTAAATGTCATATATCTAGAGCACTGTGATTGTGAAAGCCTTCGAACTTTATCTGATTTGATGAGTTATATATGTGAGTAGTCCCATAAAAAAATGGGCGAGATTCACCAGTGGGCATGGTACCCCCCATACAAAGTTAGTATTTAATATAACATAACTGGATTCCTATAATAGTGAAAGTCTAGCTACTTTGTTTGAGTTCATAAGTTATTAATGTGAGTAGTTGCCAAAAAAAATGGGCGTTTCAGACTAATGGGCGTGGCAACTCCTATACAAAAAAAATAGTTTTCTACAAAACTTATAGCCTGCTTTTTATTTCGTTGCGAGGGGTGTAGCGAAACGCACCGGGTTACTGCTAGTATATATATATATATGATATTTTCATTTGAACTTTATCTATAAATATAGCGAAACGTTTGAAAATTGAGCTAACAAATTTTGACATGCAAATCTAAAGTTAAGATTTTTTTATATCAACGGGAAACGTTATTTTCAAAATCAAGATTTATATGGTATTTATCATTATTTAAAAAATAATGCAGTTTATTTTACATGCATATGTTTACGAATATCCATGATTTGTTTTAGAATATCCAGCTCTTCAAAATTCTTCTGAAATACATGTTGGTAATATTTACTAAATTCGTATTAATATTAATTTCTTTCAATTTCTAACCAGTTAAATAGTTGAAATTTAGTTTTGAAATAAAACCAAGGGTTGGTGGTTGACTTTCCTCTAAAATCCAATGGAAATGACTTATCCCTGCCAGGATATGGTACATTTTCTCAGAAATACTTTAATTTTAAGATCTTTCTCAAAATTAAAAAAAATTCTAAAAATCTCTAGTATTAAGATGCTTCAAATACAATTATCCCTAATCAAGTAGCACTACTTGAAAGCTGAAAAAACTACTTACCTCCAACTTATTATTTTCATCAATATCTAAGTAAATGATTCTATTTGTCCATTAATGCTAAAGATTTTTTTTGTTATGTTTTTAAAAACATTATCTTATTGCTAAAACGAAGCAAGAGTCTAATTGAAAAGTTTATGTCGGCGAGTGAGTTATATTTAATAAGCAGAAAAGTATAAATTCCATAAAAGTTTCATTAACAAATTGTTATTTATTCAAAAAATATTACTAAACCCATAAGTTTAATGCCATATCAATCAGAAGCAGTGATATTTTTTTAATAATTTTAAAAGTATTCTAATACCATCATATATTTGGCCCCCATAAATTATATAACAATTAGCAGGAATTTCTATGTTACTCATACAAAAGCCCACTAAAGTCTTGAAGTTATACAACAGTTTTTTTATTTTAGCTTAAATTGTGTAACTTAAAAAATGTCTGTGGGAATTCAACCATAAATTTATTCAAATTCTTTTTACAAAATTTCTGCTGGCCATAAACTTTTTACAGGTTTCTTTTTATTTTATTTAGATAATATTTCTGATTGCAGTGGAATTTTATTCAATTATACATACATTTATATATATATAATATATTGTTTGTAGTTCGTATACTATTTAAAGTAAGTTGTGTTTTTCAATCTCTTAAAAATTTTACTAAAAATTTACATATTTATTCATGGCAGAAGGGAAGAGTAAAAGCAATTTAATTATTTTATTTTAAATTTACATAAAATTCATTTGTAAGAGCATTAAAAGGAAAACCCGAAAAGCCTAATGTAAATTTAAAAAATATAAATATTTCCATTTTAAATTTTAAGCATTTCAAAGATTTATTTCCATATAAGCATTGCCTAATACCTGAGTGGTTTTCCAGATAGTTAAAGAAAAGATCCTGTGTGCGAATTTTTTCCTTAGATCTGGTACTTTGTTTTAGCTGAATACTGTTTAGCAAAATTTGTTATATTCTGGTGAAACTTTAACCATCATAACTGTGCTCTCAAGAAATGTACTTGATATGGAGATTATGTCAATTAAATTTCAGATATTTGGATGTGATAGATTGGTAAAGTCTGGCTGTGTGGTTCTACCTCGAGTATGGTTTAATTTGATTTTATTGATATTAATATTGAGTTCATTTCTATGTAAGCTACTTTCCCGAATAAAACAACTTTTATCACCTGTTCCCATGCTCTGGGCATATAGTATATGATGGTCATGTTAATGCTATTTTCTCTATAAATTACTTTCTGTGACAGGATGACTATGTTGAATTCTTGGTGATTTAACTTTCGGCTCTAGGAAATATCGCCCAGGGAAAATCGCGAAAAAAATTAAAAATGGTAAAAAAAAATCTCAAATACAAAATTTCCTCAAATGAAACAAGTAAGAAAATTATAGTCGGTCTAGACCGACTATAGGATACCCTATACCATGCGTTTAGAGACCATACCCCATCGGCCCAACTAACTGGACATAGAAAATAAGCATAAACCAAATTTGATTGGGATTTTTATAAATTTTTTTGTCTGCAGATACGAAAAAGTTCATATCGGATGCTATATCTATATGGGGACTAGGCCCAAAAATGGACCGATCCTCACCATGTTTGGTAAGGTCTCTTGTATTTTGCAAAAATATATACAAACAAAATTTGAGAAGAATCAGTACAATATTTTTGTTTTTTGATAGATTTAAGTGAAGATCGGGATGCAACTCAATATGGGGCCTATGACTAAGAGTTGTCCCATAGGGATCATTTTTGTACTACTGATTAATGGATGTAATAAACACATACCAACCCAATTTGACTAAGATTTATATGATAATTTGAATCTTATGGCAATTTAAGTCGATTTCATAGGGGTCATTTGTATGGGGGCTAGGTCTGAACATGGACCGATTCTCACCAATTTCAATAGCGTTCATCCTATGACCGGCAAAAGCTTATGTACCAAATTTCATCAAAATATATTCATATTTGCGACCTGCAGTTTGATTACAAGCTTTACATGGACACACGGACGGACGGACGGACGGACATCGTTAAATCGAATCAGATTGTGATTCTGATTCAATCGGTATAATTACAGATGGGTCTAGGTCAAATATTTTTGGTAGTTACAAACAGCAACACAAAGTCATTATACCCAAACCACATAGTGGTATAGGGTATAAAAATGAGAATTGACCCAACTTTTTGATCTATTTTTCGTATTTCTTTTTTTTTTTTTTTTTCAATTTTTCGTTTTTAAACGAACCCACAATTTTTGGGCCATTTTCCGTTTCTTCAATTTTAGTAAATTATAGCTTAAATCCATAAATATTTTTGTTTTGTTTTTGATCTTCACATTTACCTAATAATGGTTAAATATTGAGTGTAAATATATATTTTTAAATGTATCTATAACATTAATAGGCTAGGCGATTTCTTGTGACTGATGTTTTGTTCTACCGTTTTATCCCGATTTTGACCAAACGTATATTATTTGAAAGGTCTTTCTTTTTAGCCGTTTTGCAGAATTACAGATTTTTTTAATTTTTTCCTTTATGTTGAGTAAATTGCATTTAAAGTTGCTATGTGTGTGTTTATTAAATTTGTTAATGTGTTTGTAATAAAAATGTGTTTGTTTTTTGTGTTGATTTGTGAATTGGCTATAATTGATTAGCATACTTTTAGGATCTTTATTTAATGAAAAAAGAAAATTTCCTAGAATTTGCGCTCGAATTTCGAGGGCTGGAATGTGCTAGGTCATATAAATACTCCGCAGACAGTTAAAAAAATAATTGAAGCGTGTCTGGCAGTGAAAAGAGCTCAATCCTTTCGCCAAACTGGTTGCTTGTATTTTTAAAGCATTGGATGTATTGCGCGATTTTTTGTTAATGCAATTCATTTTAGTCGATAAAATGTATGTGACACCAAAAAAAAAATATAAAGATCATATTCATGGCAATCAAAAAATGGTCTAAATAAATTACATAAGAAATACCAATTCATTATATAATTTTATGGCTATTTTTCCATAACAAAAACTAAATATTTAATTTTGCATAATTAAAATTGATTTTTGAATGAGTTTTCATATGGAAAGTATTGAGTAATTTTTGGTCGTTTTTTTTTTTTTTTGGACATTTTTGATATTTTTGGGCAACATTTTATTACAATTTTATCTTTTTGTTTTGGCGTTTTCTTATATTTTGGGGAAAATTGAATTGCGATTTTTCATTTTTTTCGGGTCATTTTTCATTGGTCCAATTTTTATATTTTTTATTAGTTAGAATCCTTATCGTTTGTTCCATCTACTGTTTTTCACTTTTATGATCACCTCTAGAGACTATATCTAATCTGGGAGTATTTCAGATAAATTATGTGTTAAATTCGAATAACAAAATGTTTGTAGTGAAAATCGATATCACCCTACTCTTGGTATAATTCTAGAAGTTGACTTAGATGCGACTAAAAGGGGGCCGGAATACTTCCATAAGTAAATGCGATGATTATGATAAATTGGATATGGACTGGTTTTGTTTGGTTGATAATCAGCTCCTTGTACCATGGACTTTCTTTTAGTAAAATTTTATGATATTGAAGGATTGTTTTTCTAAATGATTTTTACATTCTCATTGTAATCTACTAAGTTATGGGGATAATTTAAAATTAAACTTTGCCAATAAACCAAAGTCCTTCATTGACTTTGTACATGTTAAACAAAAAATCTTCATATTTCCCACCTACAATAATATATCCTCTGATTAGCTTGGTATAGCGATTTTTTCTGATTTTTTCAAGTCCACGTATGGCAGTTCTATTTCAAATACTTTAACCACCGCTAACTATCCATATTTAATAAAAGTTGTATCGATATCAAATATTACCCTCTTCGATACGGATTCGGTTTAACTATACATGCAAGCCCGCAAGAAATTGCACTCAAATAACGTGTATCTCAAACAGTATTTTGAAATTTTTGTATTTTCCTACATTTTCAACGCTATTATTTATTAAATCTTTGTACAAGTCAACTAAAGTCGACTATGTCTTCATTTCAGCAAGGTTTTTTGAAGTCAAGGTCAACAGTTAGTTATCTTCGACTAATTTTTTCAACCATTTTGTTTGTGGGGAGCAGACGGATGTAATATTCACTGGTTTTAGTAAAACTTTTTACTTCTCAAACCAAGACTCATTGTCTTATCTGAATCTGTTATTTTGTGAATTGAATTGTACATTTATAATTCAAAGGGTTATGTTTCACAATATTGAATCTAAGATTGTAAGTGTTACCTCTGTTGTTCCTCAGGGCAGCCATTAAGACCCGTTATTGTTTTTACTATTCTTAAATGATCTTCCGAATGTAAATCGAACTGCAGCATCCTTATGTATACAAATGACTTTAAGTTATTTCACAGCATCAATAACAAAAATGGTCATATTACAATTCAACGTGAACTTGATTTATTAACTGAATGGTGTAATGTGAACTTTATGGAAGTTAATCTTAATAAATATCAACATATGGTATTTACAGAAGGGGGATAAGTTCTTACATTAATGCACTAATGGAAAAGTATTCATATTATTTACTAGCAGAGCCCAAATTCTGGGACATTTTTGTTTTATTTAGTAAACACTTTTATAAGAGCCTAAAGTTATGTTAAAGATTTTTAGCCAATTCACAATTCAACACTTTTTAAATAAAATGCATTAAATTTCATTAAAAATATTTGTTAGACACACAGATGATATATAAATAGGTTTGTTAATATATAATATTAAAGGAGCCCAAAAATATGCTAATATATTTTCGCCAATTCACAATTCAACACAGGGCTTTTGATATTTATAACAAGGTTCAGAAAATACACATATGAAACACACAATGTTCTGTTCTATAGCAGCCAACACATATTTTTATTTTCATATCAATTACGTGTGTTTCTACATTTTGTACGGTGCACGACACAATCATGACTGTGTTTCGTTTTAATATTTCGTTATCTACACGAACATTTTTCTATCACGTATTTTTTTTCGAACACACATATACCACACAAATTCGAGTGTAGCTTTAGTCTAAGTTCGTTTTCTTACACGTGTAGTGTTAAAAAAAACAGAACATGTTCTTCAACGCGTAGATTTAAAAATTAAAACATTACCCACTCGCGATCGAAAAAAAAAGAAATTAATCCATAAACAACATATAAAATTTCTCTGTTTTCTATGTTATTACCATCTTTTTATTTTTATTTTTTTTTTAATTTTTTTATTATTCTTTTATCATTTTTTATTTATAACTGCTAATGAATTATTTTAGATTTTTTTAATAACATTGGTTGATACAATTATTGTCGTTATTGTAGGGGTGTTTCAGATTTTTCCCATCGCGGGTGGATAATGTTTTAATTTTTAAATGTATGCGTTGAAGAAAATGTTTTGTTTTTTTTTAGCAGTACACGTGCAAGAAAACGAACTTAAAATAAAGCTACACTCGAATCTGTGTGGTTTATATGTGTTCGAAACAAAAAAAAAGTGATAAAAAAATTTTCGTGTACATAACGAAATATTAAAATGAAACACAGTCATTATTGTGTTGGGCACTGCACAAAATTAAGATACACACATAATTGATATGAAAATAAAAATATATGTTTATTGGTCTGAGCTATGTTTGTTTACATATATGTACGAGTTTTTTTATTCAGTGTGTGTTTTTTCTGAATTCTGATTTATAATAGACACACACAGTATGTGTTTTATGTATGTGTTTGTAGCAACTTTAAATGAGCATTGCTCCAAAAGAAAGTTCCAGCCGGTGCAAATCTGTAAATCTAGTGGTCAGCTAAAAAGAAATACCTTTCAAATGGGGTATTTTTTTCTCAAAATCGGTTTGTAAATAAAAATTTTACATCGGTCAAAAGAAATTGCCTTTTGCCTGTTAATATTATAGATATAATAGGTTTGTGCTGATGTTTATAACTTCTAAAAATATTTGACCTAGCTCCATCTTTTATCATACCGATCGACTCAGAATAACTTTCTTTCAGTTATTGCCTTAGAAAATGTATATACAAAACTCGAAACGCTTGGTTAGTGGTTATATCAGTTTTATTTAAAAACAAAAACATAATATAAAAATGCGACTATGCGATAACCTACACCATGTGTTCAGAGCATCGGTCTTAGGTCCAACTAATTAGGTATAAGAAATAAGCATAACCCAAATATGAATGCGGATTTGAAAAAGTTCATATCGGATGCTATATTTACATGGGGACCGATCCAGACCATAATTGCTAAAGTCACTTCTTTTTGCAAAAACACATACAAACGAAATTTGAGAAAAATCTGTGAAATATTTTTGATTTTTTGATGGTCTTAAGTGAAGATCGGGGGGCTATGACTAAGAATTGCCCTATAAGGTTTATTTTTCGACTATTGCTTATTAAATATAATAAACACACACAAACACAATTTGAACGAGATCTACATGATAATTTGGATCTTATGGAAATTTAAGGCGATCTCATAAGGGCCATTTGTATGGGGACTAGGTTTGAACAGGAACCCATTTTCACCAATTACAATAACATTCGTCCCATGGCAGATAGAAGCATATGTACCCAATTTAGATATATTCATATTTGCGACCTGTAGTTTGATTTACAAACGGATGGACGGGCCAACATCGCTAAATCGGCTCAGAAAGTGATTCAAAGTCGATCGGTGTAATAAAAGATTGGTCTAGGTCAACTATTTTTGAAAGTTACAAACATCACCACATTAGTGATGTGAGTTAAAAAAAAAACAGTTCCTACGAAGTTTTAACTATTTTCACAGCAGATTCCAGCGCTCGAAATTTGAGTGCAATTTCTAGGCAGCTTTATTTTTCAACTTAGCCAATTCACAAACCAAACACTTTTATGGTTTATTCTTATTGTGAATGAAGATAACAAACTGATTAACAAATTAACAAATTAAATAAACACACACATAGCATACGTATAATTTTATGTATGTGTTAGTAGCAACTTTAAAGGCAATTTACTCAAAATAAAGGAAAAAATTTAAAAAATCTGTAAATCTGGTGAACAGCTAAAAAGAAATACCTTTCAAACAATATACGTTTGGTCAAAATCGGGATAAAACGGTAGAACAAAACATCGGTCACAAGAAATTGCCCAGCCTATTAATATTAATATATAAAGAAATCTACTTACAATTAAATCGAAAACTTAAAATCTTGTTCAAAAATTGACCAATCCGCCACGCATAATCAAAAATATTTAGAATATTCTTTAAAATTTTCGGAAATTATTTGCAATCTTTAGGACGACCTTCAAAACTTAAAGACTTAAAGATTTTATATTCAACTAAACGGTTTAATAAAGGGTTGATAAAACCCGCTTTTTGCAGAGCACAAAAAGATTTAGGTGGAACATAAAATTTGTTAATTGAAATTACATATCATCTAAACAAAGTGAATATTTAAGAAATTAATAAATCGGATAATATGTAAAAAAGTTAAAAGCTCTGAAACCCTTTACGATCTCCAGGTGGTTAACTTTACCTCCCTGTAACTTATCCTGTGTTGTAAGAGTGAGTCTCCAAATTCAATGCTGCTTGTATCCTTTACTTCAATCTCCCCAAACATAATATCCAATCTAATTAATTGTTTAGATGTTTTAATTTTATTACCATCCTTTTTTTATTTGGATCCAATGTGAGTCATGGTTTTTGTTATGCTTACAGTTTTTTCTCACATACTCTCACCAGGGTTGCCTACTTTACTATGTATTGTAAGCAATAATTATATGTTTCTTATCATATATTATTGTTTTTCTTATAAGTATATTTGCAGGTCATTTTGTTAATAATTTCTCTCACAACGTCACATCGCTATTTCGCTTTTATATTTACGGTTTTTTATATAAAAACTTATTTTTAAAAACATGTTTAGACCAAGACAGCTGTTTGGTCCTCTGATCCAACAATAAATAAAATAAATAAAAATTTAAGAAAATTTGAAATTTATCTAAAACATTTTAGAAAGAAAACTTGTGAAATTTTACATGTATCACGAAAACTTTTAAGCTTATAATTGAATTCATTGATAAATAATGGATCCTTTGAATTTCTATACTTTGGCCTGGCCTCATATAAATTAATTTATAAATTTTTCCACAATAATGGCTTCATAAAATAAATCATTGCTTATTTTAGCTTCGTTTTTGTTTCACTTTAACTTTATGAAATATAGAAGCCATATTTCAGTATATAAAATTAATTACACATTTGCGTGGGCCGAATTTCCTTATGTACACAATTGATGGACTGATTGTAAGACAAAACATTTTCCATCTATGTCTATAATTTTAGCATGAAATAAAGTCAGTTTTGAGTCCAGTAGTTTGCAACTGGAGCACACTAATAAGGAATTAGAAATAAAATAAAATATAATTGTTTTTCATATCTGCACTACAAAAATTAATAACAATGCTTATATTCTATATCCAGTTATTCTCTCTGGTTTAGACCGACTGTTATTCTTTTACTTGTACAATTTATACCCTACTACCAGATTCCAGCACTCGAAATTCGTGTGCAAATTCTTGGATATTTTATTTTTTTCATTTAATAAAGACCCTAAAGGTATGCTTCACAATTCAACACACACACATAGCATTGTATAATTTTATGTATGTGTTAGTAGCAACTTTAAACGATCATAACTCCAAAAAAATATTCCAGATGATGAAAATCTGTAAATCTGGGTAACAGCTAAAAAGAAATACCTTTGAAATGATAAATTTTTTCTCAAAATCGGGGTAAAACTGTGAAACTTACATCGCACAGTGGACAATATTTTGAGAAGGCGGCCAAAAATAATTTTTTTTTTTTGTTACCGATTTTAAACTTATGTTATTCATTTGAAAGTAAATACTAGTAAACCTCGGGAGCCAAAAAATTGCGACTCTGTATCAACTATATCATAGCGAACAGGGTCTTCGAAAATGGGCTTTCTCAGTATTTTGCTAAAATTAAAAATTTCTTTGTAAATTTTTATTTTTGAATGACTGTAACTTTTTTGATTTAAAAGATTTTGAAGTGAAATAAATTTTGTATAATTTTGTGTACTGTTAAAAATGTAAAATTACTGAGTCATTCCAAAATTTAAAAAAAAAAAAAAATTTAAAAAATGTTCAAATTTTCCGAAAATCTCCTACTTAATAGAGCATAACTCCTGCCAGTCAAAAGCAGTCAGAAAAAATCTTGCACTTTTCTATATCCAATTATGTACCGCCAGTTTCTGCCCGTGTGCACCAGAACAATTTTTCTGACTCAAGGTTAGATATTTTCTGCAAAATTTATGAATACAAAAGTTGTCCACTATGTGGTTAGGATATATTAAGTTTGAGGTGATGTTTGTAACTGCCAAAAATATTGGACCTTTATCCATCTTTTATTATACGGATCGACTCAAAAACACTTTCTGAGTCGATTAAACGATGTCCGTCCGTCCGTCTGAGTGTTATGAATACAAAAGTTGGTCGTACCGGTGCACCGCGGTGTATTTTTTGCGTATCGGTAGAGTTGTCAGGAGTTGTTATATACTTATAAAAAAGGGTTGAGATATAATGCGCTTAATTTTTACAGGTACATTTACATAGGTATCTTTCAAAAACATTAATAGTCTGAATTAGAGTTATATAGTTTAAATACCTGACAAAATGGGAAACAATTTAAATAACAGGTAAATGGTAAAAAAAAAGCTATTGCTACATAGCCCTTTAAGATAAGAGCAGGTATGCTTCACCTTTTAAAAGGGGTTAGGGTGTGGGTTTTTGCTTCTAAAAGTGGTAATAAAAGATAAAAATTTGTAAATGGTAAAAAAAAAACTATTGCGACATAGCCCTTTAAGATATGAGCAGGTATGCTTTACCTTTTAAAAGGGGTTAGGGTGTGGGTTATTTATGCTTCTAAAAGTGGTAATAAAAGATAAAAATTTGTAAATGGTAAAAAAAAACTATTGCGATATAGCCCTTTAAGATATGAGCAGGTATGCTTCACCTTTTAAAAGGGGTTAGGGTGATAAAAGATAAAAAATAAAAAATAAAAGATAAAAAATTTTATTTTACATAATTGCAAGAAAGAGTATTTATAATAATGTTTCCGCAATTATTATTCTTTACAATTTGTGCAATGGCTAAGTATTGTTACAGAGATCTGACAGATATTTATTTTCAACGAAATGATGTAAACGACGTAATTTTGCACATAGTGAGCAACGACTTCTTTAAGAATTGTAACCTAGAAGACATTGAAATGCATAAAGGAAAAATTACTAATTTTTCATCGAATTTGAAAAGACGGTACATTGAATGCTCTCATAGCAAGGCAAAGATGTACAAACGTTACCAAGGCTGGTTAATAAAGAAACTTATTTTTGAGAGTGCATCTACAACTGCCAACGAAAGTGGAAAAAAGGGTCGACCAGCAAAACCAATTGACAGATGTAGTGAAAGATCTCGAAGGCGCAAGCTGGAGAATATCAATGAAGAAATTTTTCAAAGAATTATTAAGGATTCATTTTTGCACCAAATTCAACCAACCCAAAATAAAAAAAAATAAAATTGAAATAATTGAAAAAAAAGTAGAAGCGTGCCCAAGGCGCACAAAGAGGATTTTGAAAAGCATTCCTACACCAATTGAAGATAAGAAATTTATGCCGGAAGAAGCGTTCGCCCTATTTTTGGATTTGAAATTGACCAAAAATCAATATAAGGAATTGCGGAAGCGAACCAATGAAAGGAATTGTGGGATTTTTCCAGAGTATCGAGATTTAGTTTCTGCCAAAAAAGAATGCTTACCTTCACAATCTGCTATTAGTGTCACTTCAACATCAGCAGAAATAAAATTGCAAGATCTCCTTGAACATATTGCAGAACGATTGCTAAATACGCTTGATATTGATCATTTAAACAAAATTGGTAATGGCAGCATTACTTTAATTTCTAAATGGGGATGTGATGGATCCTCTGGTCAGAAACAATACAAGCAATTTAATGCCGAAAATTCATCAGATGCTAACTTATTTATGGTATCTTTCGTTCCATTGCGCTTAACAAAAAGGTGTAGCGTCTTAGAGCCGTCAGCTAGTAGAGCAACAGAAATTGATATATGGAGAAATGAAATTCCTTCTTCAACAAAGTATTGCAGACCAATAAAATTTGCATTCAAAAAGGAAACCAAAGATGTCATAACTGAAGAAGTTCAAAAAATAAAAGATCAAATTAAGCAACTTCAACCAGTAATATTTTAATTTGATGACATTGAAGTACATTTTAAAATGTGTCTCACAATGATTGATGGAAAAGTTGCACAAGCTTTAACTGGAACAAAGTCAACGTCAAGCTGCATTATAGGCCAAAAGACATCAAGTCAATTAAGCCAACCCCCACCAGAAGTCGATAGTTTTAAGGAAGCCTACGAATTTGGAATGTCCCCTCTTCATGCTAGAATACGATTCATGGAGCATATTCTTAAATTGGGTTATGATTTGGAATTTGGTCCGTTAGGCGAAACAGTGAGAAAAAACAAAGAAAACGAAGAAAAAAGAAAGCAAAAAAAAAAACAAATTCAACAAAAATATCTACAGCTAGGCCTCGTAATCGACCAACCAAAACAAGGGGAAGGAAACACAAATGATGGAAATACTGCAAGGAGATTTTTTTCCGATCCGGAGACTGCAGCATCTATCACAGGTGTAGATCATGAATTAATAAGACGATTCAAAATCATATTACAAGTTCTAGCATGCAGCAGAAAGATAAATGCAAAAAAATTTGGAGAGTACGCCAATAAAACAGCTATACTTTATAATGAAAAATACTCTTGGAGATATATGCCATCCACAGTTCATAAAATTTTGTACCATGGGGAACAAATAGTTCAAAACAATATGC
Source organism: Cordilura impudica (assembly GCA_963682025.1). Taxonomy (NCBI): domain Eukaryota; kingdom Metazoa; phylum Arthropoda; class Insecta; order Diptera; family Scathophagidae; genus Cordilura; species Cordilura impudica. Next base: position 42,410,819 of record OY821519.1, on the reverse strand, counting down.
TACCAATAGCAGATCTATCTGAAGAAGCACAAGAAAAATGAAGACCTTATCACTATTTTGTTGTGCACTTCAGATCCATATATTTATGTCCAACATTCGTCAAAAATGGAAAACTACCTCTATTGAATTAGACGAAGAAGCTAAACAACTTCTAGAAGATGAAAATCAAGGCTATTTAGAAGAAATTTTTACTAAAATTGGTTGATTTAAAGTACTTTTTCATTACACTAACAAGAAGTTACACTTTTTTTTTTATATAGTTAAAAAATTTTCTTGATTTAAAAATTTATATATTTTGTAAATTTACAATAAAAATTGTTATATTTCATAAATTTACCATAAAAATTGATATAGAAATATTTAAAAAGACAATAAAAAAAAAATTTAACTAAAGCAAAAACATACGAGTTTTTCATTGAAACTTCACTATCTTGAACCAATAATGAACCGTAAAAGTTACCTTTTACGTTCGCTGCTTAATAAATTATATTTTAACTCGGTATCTTTCAAAAAAAAAACAACAACTTTTGGCCCTTGTGCACATTAGGACTAAAAAGTTTACGGGGGCCAAAGTTTGGCATTTTCTCAAAAAATTAACTTAAAAAATTGTTAAAAAGTATTAGTTGTAAAATTAACTGAAAAAATAAGACATTATATTAAAAAAAAACCTTTTTTTTACCTTTTAACACTTCACTTTTGTACTTAAATTGAACTACAAATGAAAATGTATTTTAAAACCTCCGTAACTTTTTTTATTTTCGGTCGCGAATTACGTTTTATAGCAAAACTCAAAGGCTAAAGTCTCACCTACCAAACAGAAAAAACCGCATATCAAAATTCCAATCCAATCAAAAGTTATAGATTTTTGACCGCCTTCTCGTCAAATGGTCCACTGTGCGTCGCAACTAAGCTTTTGTCGGCCATATAATGAATTCTGTTGAAATCAGTGATAATCGGTTCATGTTCAGACTTAGTCCCCATACAAATTACCCCTTTGAAATCAACTTAAATTGCCATAATATCCAAAATATCATATAGATCTCGGTCAAAATGGGTTTGTGTGTATTTATTACATCCATTAATCAATAGTCCTAAAATAATCCCTATAAGACAATTTTTAGGCATAGCCCCCATATGAGGCTGATTCCCGATCTTCCCTTAATTCTATCAAAAGCCAAAAATATTGCACAGATTTTTCTCAAATTTAGTTTGTATATGTTTTTGCAAAAAATAAGTGACCTTACCAAATATAAGGATCGGTCCAATTCTCGAATTTTTCATATCCGAAGGCAAACAAAAATTAATAAAAATGCCATCTACTCAAATTTGTTTATGCTTATGTTCTATATCCAATTAGTTGGAGGGTGTCGTTTAGTCCGCCTAGACCGACTGTAATTTTCTTACTTGTTATACCCTATACCACTATGTGGTTTGGGTATAATGACTTTGTGCTGCTGTTTGTAACAACCAAAAATATTTGACCTAGACCCATCTTTAATTATACCGATCGAATCAGAATCACTTTCTGAGTTGATTTAACAATGTCCGTCCGTCCGTCCGTCTGTGTGTCCATGTAAAGTTTGTAATCAAACTGCAGCTCGCAAATATGAATATATTTTGACGAAATTTGGTACATAAGCAAGGGATGAACGCTATTGAAATTGGTGAGAATCGGTCCATGTTCAGACCTAGCCCCCATACAAATTACCCCTATGAAATCGACATAAATTGCCATAAGATCCAAAAAGTCATATAGATCTTACTCAAATTGGGTTTGTATGCGTTCATTACATCCATCCATGAGTAGTCCAAAAATGATCTCTTTGGCCCCACATAGAGCTGCTTCCCGATCTTCATTTAAATCTATTAAAAAACAAAAATATTGCACTGATTCTTCTCAAATTTTGTTTGTATATATTTTTGCAAAATACAAGAGACTTTACCAAATATGATCAGGATCGGTCCATTTTTTGACCTAGTCCCCATATGGATATAGCATCCGATATGAACTTTTTCATATCTGCAGCCAAAAAAATTAATAAAAATCCCACTCAAATTTGGTTTTTGCTTATTTTCTATGTCCAGTTAGTTGGGCCTAAGAGATAGGGTTTCTAAACGCATGGTATAGGGTATCATATAGTCGGTCTAGACCGACTGTAATTTTCTTCCTTGTTTTTAAATTAATTTTAATTTATTCTAATTTAAAAAAGACAACTTCTGAGTCTTTAATTCTATTGAATTTATAACTAATTACTATTGAATTTATAATATTTAAATATTTTTTTTTTTTTTTGTAATGAAATTAATATTACAAATTACCTACTTACAGTTTAAGGATTTAGTTTTCAACTTAATATTAAATCGGTTTTCAAAAACATACTCTCACATTAACTTTAATCCAAAGATTTCTCAAGCATTCGTAATCAAGTTTAATCGAATGTGAAAAAATAGTATTGCAAACTATTTAGGTGTAGGTGGATCACACTGATAAAATCCTTTTTTTGCGGTTATGGTTTTTGCTTGAATAACTTTCTATGTGTACAGGGGCTGGCTGGCATTTACATTTGCATATCGTTTTGTATGTGTATGTGGTGATGATGTGGGGATGAAGCCAATTGAAAAAAAACAATTGGGCGGAAAACATGGTTTTAGTTACTTTATAATTTCAGTAGAAAAACCGAAATAAGTACATAGACAAAACATGAATGACCCTGACATAGAATATGTATACTTAAATAACATGTTTAACTTTTCAGTGCTTTAGTTAGTTTTTCATACGGAATTTTATGCATAAATATGTTTGGTTTAGCATTAAAATTACATAAATTTGAGCTAAAAAAAAACATATGTTGAGAACTATTGAATATTCAAGTAAAATTTATTAAATCGTGAATTTTTAAATAAAATGAATTAAATTTCATTATAAATATTTGCTAAACAAACAGAAGATATATAAATCGGTTAATAAATAATTTTATAAGAGCCTAGAGGTATGCTAATCAATTACATCCAATTCATAAACACACCCACAGCATTGTATAGTTATACCACCATGTGGTTTGGGTATAATGACTTTGTGCTGCTGTTTGTAACAATCAAAAATATTTGACCTAGACCCATCTTTTATTATACCGATCCAATCAGAATCACTTTTTGAATCGATTTAACTATGTCCGTCCGTCCGTCCGTCCGTCCGTCTGTGTGTCCATGTAATGCTTGTAATCAAACTGCAGGTCGCAAATATGAATATATTTTGATGAAATTTGGTATATAAGCTTTCGTCGCCCATGGGATGAACACTATTGAAATTGGTGAGAATCGGTCCATGTTCAGACCTAGCCCCCATACAAATGACCCCTATAAAATCGACATAAATTGCCATAAGATCCAAATTGTCGTATAGATCTTAGGCAAATTGGGTTTGTATGTGTTTATTACATCCATTAATGAATAGTCCAAAAACGGTCCCTATGGGATAACTCTTGGTCATAGGCCCCATATAGAGCTGCTTCCCGATCTTCACTTAAATGTATCAAAAAACAAAAATATGGCACTGATTCATCTCAAATTTTGTTTGTATATATTTTCGCAAAATACAAGAGACTTTACCAACCATGGTCAGGATCGGTCCATTTTTGGACCTAGTCCCCATATAGACATAGCATCCGATATGAGCTTTTTCATATCTGCAGCCAAAAAAATTAATAAAAATCCCACTCAAATTTGGTTTATGCTTATTTTCTATATCCAATTAGTTGGGCCTAAGAGATAGGGTCTCTAAACGCATGGTATAGGGTATCGTATAGTTGGTCTAATTTTCTTACTTGTTTTTTATATGAAGCTTAAATATGTGTTTTATATATGTGTTAATAGCAAAATGATTAATACAAAAAAAATAAAATTGCTAGGTGGTGCACACCTGTAAAGATGGTGCACATCTGTAATGAAATACCTTTCAAATGGTATATTTTTTTCAAAATCGGTACGTAACTGAGAGTTTAATATTATATTAATATTATAGATGTGCAGCTCTAGAGGAACCGATCTTCTGGTTTTTTTTACGGTGCCACTGACAAAAAATTGACTCAGCTGACATCTTTTTTTGTGAATTACTTTTTCATCATCAACATCATCATCAACATCAACAGACGAAAAATACGGCTGTCAAAGTAAAAAAAAATTATCAACTGTTGTCATGCATTACAAGTGACACCATAATTACTACCCATTTTCATACAGCGCTGACATTAATTGTTGTTAAAAATGACATGAGGAAAATCAGCCATCATAAATATACCAAATTTTTGGGTACTAATTTATACTATTATACTAATTTATAGTGCATTGCTCTGACATGAATAACTTTACTTACACACTTACACACAATTTCAAGGTTCTATATATCCTATAATTGCAGAAATTTAATATTTTATATTTAATTTGTATGGTAGGTACCACACTCATTGGCGCGATACCGCGTACTAACTTGAATAGAGTTTAAGGACTCTTGCGATCATGCAATTCTAAACAAATGACGATCAATATTTACATTGTATGTGAGGTGCCACGTGCACTGATACGATCCCGCGTTTTGTAAACCCTCCACTCCACTGCGCACGTAAAATTGGGATAATATTGTTTGTTTTTATCTTGCGCAGGATAGTAATGAATCTGAAGCCTCCAGGCCCAATAGCCGAGGAATGAAGAACAAAATTGAAAAAACTAAAAACAGTGAAAAATATTTATGCGTCACAGAAAATGTGCACACAGATATCTATCAGCAATACATATCTGTGATTTTCTGGAATAACCGCGTATGTCCATTTTTGTCAGGTTTGAGTTAACGATACCAAATATATTAATTTTTAACGCTCTTTACATGTGTTAAATTTGTTTTAAAATAATATTGACCATTTCTGAGTTTTTTTCTTTAAATAACGACGTAACTTAAATGTTTATTAAATTAATTTGCAGCACAATCGACGTATGTCAAATTATTTTCTCAGAAAACGACACGTAGCGACATACGTTGTTATTAATGAAAAAAAAAGCAAAATAATTTTGGATTATTTTTCAATTTATATCCACTTATAAAAACTTGTATGTTTATTTCTGTTATTTTTTGTCACTATTATTCTTATCCCGTTAACTTTTTGTTGACGAACAAAAAAATCCATTTTTCAAGCAACAACAACTTATGTCTACGTGGGTGGCTGCATTTTTAGTTTTCTTTTTCAAAGAAAACGACGTTTGTCGACATAAGTTGTTTTATCTGCACACGCTTTAAGTGTTATTTGCATATTGTTTTTTTAATCCTTCTCTAGGATCTATTCCTCTGAAGATTTTTTACTACAAATTTTATATAAAGTATTTATTGCCCATTTATTGTTAAATAAAAAGCTCTTTAAACTTTATATCGAGCCCATAATTTCAATTATAACGTTTTTTGGCTCCCCTGAACAATTTGATTTTATAACACACGCGGTTATTTTAGAAAACCACAGATATACGTATAATCAAAATTCAAAAAAAGTTTTATTTTGTGATTTTAAATTTTGTTAATACTTAAAATTTGTATTTGAATCATCGACATTTTCCAAAGTGTTGCATAGTCACAAACATTTCTAAAGTATTTGTACTTTCCTCAACGTTTCTACTAACATTTAAATAAATATTTTTCTTAAATCGATCTAAACAGATGACTATTACTTTATTATTATTTTTTGTGGAAAGAAATTAAAATAGAAATGTATAAATTTCATTGTAATATTTTTAAAAAATAATTCACCATAGCTACAAATACAGTAAATTTATAATATTAATAGGCAAGGCGATTTCTTGTGATCTCATCAATGCCTTTAGTTATCGACCGTTTTGAACAAAAAATATACCATTAGAAAGGTATTTCTTTGTATATGTGCACCATCTTTACAGATGTGCACCTTCTAGTACATATTTTTGGAGCAATAACCATTTAAAATTATATTAAAAAAAAGCATAAGCATACCTTTAGGCGCTTATAAAATTATTTATTAACAAAGCCATTTATATATATTCCGTGTGTTCAACAAATATTTATAATGAATTTTAGTTAATTTTATTTAAAAATTCACAATTTAATACATTTTATTTAAATTTTCAAAAATTTTATACATATGGGAGGTTTCATGTCAAGTGCACCAACTTTTGAAACCGATGTCTTCCGATCGGGATGAAATTTGCACCAAGGTTAGTCATATTGGATAGAAGTTTAAACACAATTTTTCAACAAGATCGGTCCAGATCTCTCTGAGTTAGAGGGGATCAAAATTTGGCATTTTGGCCATACAGGTTTTTTTTCTCATCCATGTAACTTATTACCTAATGTTCTTAGAAAATTTTCTCCCAAATAGTTTAGATAGCTATTTCTTCTTTTTTTTGGCTAAATCAAAGCATTTTTGCCTTTTTTTTCAAAAAGGGCATTTTTTTTTTCATAAGAAAGCTTAGGATTTTTCCTTTAAGAGCTTTTTGGTCGCTTAGTGGGATGGGAGTGGGATATCCATCAAAATAAATGTTTTGTAACTCAAGACAATGGTTTTTCAATTTTTCACAAATGCCCTATTTTGAATTTTTTCCTATTTATGTGAAAAACCTTACAAATAAAACTTATACTGAGAAACTAGACAAATTAACCTTTCCTGAGGTATGTAACAAACTTTCATAACAGAAGAGAATGGTTCTCTGTAACCTGAAAGAGTTATTTGCAACATTTCAATCTGAACACGAGGATGTTAAAATTGGCTTCACGAAATTTACCCAAATGAGGCCAAAACATTGCGTTTTGGCAGAAAGCAGCGGAACTCACACAGTACGCATTTGCATTTACCATGAAAATGTTAAACTGATGTTAAAGGAAATCAACGTAAAGTATTTATCAGATGATTCGGCAGAAGATTTACACGATTACCGCGATTGCCTTAAATTGACTATGTGTCCTAATGCAACAACTTCTTGCCACTTAGGTGAATGTACCAATTGCCCGAAAACCACATTCATCAAAGAAAATTTAATCAACTCTTTAGATCGAGAATATATAGAGGAGGTCAAATTTGATTCTTGGATTCAGACTGACAGATGCACATTGAAAACAATCATTTTAAATGTGGATGATTTTGTGGAAGAAATGTGTACAGGATTGCTACCATTGAAACCATGACTTTTTAGTCAAAGAGCAGTGGTCATTCTTCAAGGATTTGAAGATACATTTGAAGTCTGGTGAATTCTATAAATATGAAAACTATAAATATATTTTTCAGGATGCCATACAAGCATTCCACTTCAATAACAACCAAGCAACTCTACTCACAGTAGTTATTTACTACATGAAAGATAAAAAACTGGAACACAAAAGTATGGCAATCATATCCGACGATTTAAAACATGATACCATTGCAGTTTATGAGTACCAGAAGATAATACTAAAATATCTAAAATCTAAATTTACAGTAAAGAAGGTATACTACGTTTCGGACGGAGCTCGTCAACATTTTAAAAACAAAAGTAGCTTCGCAAATCTTATGGCTCATGAAAAAGATTTTGGAATGCCAGCTGAGTGGCATTTTCATCCTACTGTTAAAGGAGCATGTGATGGTATTGCAGCAATCCTTAAAAGAAATGCAGCGAAGTATAGCCTCTCATCAAGATCGCATCTTAGATGCGACTGCTTTATTCCATTGGGCAAAGAATTATTGTAAAGAAACTAAAATAGTTTTTAGTAGCAAAGAGGATCATCAGGAAACATTGAAAACATTGAAGAGCAGATTTGATGCTGCGGTAACAATCGATGGCACCGCTCAATACCATGCTTTTATACCGCTTGTCGATGGAAGACTCAAGTTGAAAAAGTTTTCTGCCTCTATTCAATGCGATTTCTTTCCAAAGCCAACAAATAAACCAGCAGCAAAATCAAAGCAGAACCTAGTAACGCCAAGAAAGGGTTGACAAAAAACGCAGTAAATAAATCCGACAAAAAAGCTGGATGAAAGTCGGGTATTTAAAAATTTACAAGACTTAAATACTTCATCAGCTACAATAAATTAAGTATAAAAATAGTTATGATATAAATGGATCTAATGCAATTAAGATTAAATTTTAATAAATTATTTATCTTTTTATTTTTAATATTATTATTATTATACATTAATTTAATTATTATTAAAAATAAATAAAAAATAATAATTTTTCAACATTTCTATAGAAAAAAAGTGATTTTTTCCTGAGGTTAACATATTCTGGGTATTACAGTATCGAGGGTATGAAATGCAGCGTATGTTACATACCTTCGGAAAGTTTAATTTGTCTAGTTTCTCAGTACAAGTTTTATCTGTAAGGTTTTATACACAAATAGCAAAAAAAATCTAAAAAAATTTTTTTATTTTTTTAAGTATTTTTTTCCGAAATACTGAAGAAATAGCTATCTAAACTATTTGGGACAAAATTTTCTAAGAACAATAGGTAATAAGTTACATGGATGAGAAAAAACACCTGTTTGGCCAAAATGTCAAATTTTGATCCCCTCTAACTCAGAGAGATCTGGACCGATGTTGTTGAAAAATTGTGTTTAAACTACTATCTAATAGGACTAACCTTAGTGCAAATTTCATCAAGATCGGACGACATCGATTTCAAAACTTGGTGCACTTGACATGAAACCCCCCATATATATTAGGGTGACAGCGGTTTGTATGAGGTGTGCGGGTCAGATTATTGTAACACTGGATCTAAAACTTTATCGCGCAAAATTTGCGACAAATCGGACAATGCTTTCTGGACGTGCATTGAGTTCAAAATTCGAAAATGCATTTATATGAAAAAATTATGGAAAAAAACATTTTTCACAAAAAATTTGATATTAATAATTGCGTTTCAATTAAATTCATAACCATAATCTAGATTAAATTTTCTTTCTAATAAAGCATCAAAATCTATTATCGGTTGAAAAACAGCCAAGTTATATCAAGTTCCCCAGGTAATAAATGCGCCGCAGACCGCTTGATTAAGAAAATCGAGCTCACAATTTTAAAGATATTGAAATAATTTACAACAACAACATTTTTGCATTTTCTTGATCCCAAAATGATCTTATGTAAAGTATTTTGCATCTCGTTTATTGTTATGCGTTCTAAATTAATGTCAAAACAGTATGTATTTTTTAGCACTATTTTAAAATCTCCAATTTTACTTTTTCAAAAATTTTGTTCAAGAAATTTACCGAAATCAACAATTGGACTCTAAGATCTTATTAACAAGATATATGTGATTAAAAATGCCAAATATTGTAGGTATCGTCTTCTTAATTTGGCGAGGGCAGCGTTTTTATTTCAGCGGATTTGAGGAAAAATGTGTTTTTCATACTTTTTCAACTGTTAGGCTACATCTTTTTGTTGTTTTCATATTTCAAATATCTTTTATCAAACTATTATACTACTAAGTTCTTAATCTTGTAAATTAAGGTTAAATTGAAACAACATAAACTGTTCCTCTTTAAGGTCAAAGGTCAAATTTAAAGAGATTTACGAAATAATATATATTTGTGGAAGGATTTCGATGAAACTTGTTGATAATATTTAGATAATTCTAAAAAATAATATTCTGGACTTATTTTCTGGAATTAACCCGTGGGGTACTCTTGATGTCAAAATTACTATATAAAATATATGTTTGTGCAGGGATTGTGACAAAACTTGTTCTCGTTTTTTTTATTATACCCTCCACACCTCAGTGGCAGAGGGTATATATAGGTTTGTCATTCCGTTTGTAACGCATCGAAATAAATTCCTGAGACCCCCACAAAAATATATTTTCTTGATCCTTATAACAAGGGAAGTTGATTTACCGATGACCGTCTGTCCGTCCGTCCGTCTGTCTGTGGAAATCACGATCACGCCGTCAATATCTAAGCTAGACCGCTCGCTTTTGTATAAAATCGTTTATTAACATCCCAAAGGAATTGCTATTTAAAATCGTCAAAATCGGTCAAAGGGTTCACGAGCTATGAATGAAATTCCGAAAAAACTCTTGAAAAAATAAAATTTTTCAGGGTGTTTGTTGTTTTTCTTAAGATATGTTGTACGTATTGTAATTCATCGTATTGTTGAATTCATTACAGTTGTGTGTATATTAATACTGCACGTATCACATTGGCCGAAGCAAGTTTTACCACATATTTTTTTTATCATTAAAATTAAATAATAAAAATTAAAAATTAATAAAAATAAGAAATGGAAAATGAAAAATGAAAAATGAAAAATGGAAAATGGGAAATGAAAAATTAAAAATGAAAAATGAAAAATGAAAAATGAAAAATGAAAAATGAAAAATGAAAAATGAAAATTGAAAATTAAAAATGAAAAATGAAAAATGAAAATTAAAAATGAAAAAAGGAAAATAGAAAGTGAAAAATGGAAAATGAATAATGAAAAATGGAAAATGAAATTGAAAATGAGAAATGGAAAATGGAAAATGGAACATGAAAAAAGAAAAAAAGAAAAATGAAAAATGAAAATTGAAAAATGGAAAATGAAAAATTAAAATTGAAAAATGGAAAACGAAAAATTAAAAATGGAAAATTAAAAACGAAAAATGGAAAAAGAAAAATGAAAAATTAAAAATGGAAAATGAAAATTGAAAAATGGAAAATGGAAAATGAAAAATGAAAAATTAAAATTGAAAAATGAAAAATAAAAATGGAAAATGGAAAATGAAAAATGAAAAACGGAAAACGAAAAATTAAAAATGGAAAATGGAAAAATAAAAATGAAAATTGGAAAATGGAAAATGATAAATGGAAAATGGAAAACGGAAAACGGAAAACGAAAAATTAAAAATGGAAAATGGAAAAATAAAAATGAAAATTGGAAAATGATAAATGGAAAATGGAAAATGGAAAAGAAAAATGGAAAATGGAAAGTGAAAAATGGAAAATGAAAAATGAAAAATGAAAAACGAAAAATTAAAAATGAAAATGGAAAAATAAAAATGAAAATTGGAAAATGGAAAATGATAAATGGAAAATAGAAAATGGAAAATTTTAAATTAAAAATGGAAAGCGGAATATGGAAAATGAAAAATGGAAAATGAAAAATGAAAATATAAAAATGGAAAATTAAATATGAAAGAAAAATGGAAAACGGAAAATGAAAAATTAAAAAAGGAAAATGGAAAAATGAAAAATGAAAAATCGAAAATGGAAAATGAAAAATGAAAAGTGGAAAATGGAAAATGAGAAATTAAAAATGAAAAACTAAAAATGAAAAACGAAAGATGAAAATTGAAAAGTGAAAACTGGAAAATGATTAAAAAAAAAATGAAAATTGAAAATGAAAAAGGTGGAAGGTATCAAAGATTCGGCTCAGCCGAATTTAACACTCTTACTTGTTTTTTTTTTTAATAATAGGCAACAGTATTCGAAAAATGCAAATTTACAATCTCTACAAAAAGATTACGATTTATAAGATTATTTATTTTTTTAAAAATTAATTAGTTCATTTCTGAAATAAAAAAAATTTGTCCAAGTTTTAATTTTTTTTTTTAGAATTATTATATTCATATAAAGGTATATCGCGAGCTTATATTCACAAAGTGCTATCTACATTTTTGATTTTGATATTAATTTTTGATTTCAAACTGTTCTCTGATATAACTGTCAAATATAATATTAATTTTGATATCATACATGATAAGAACGACTATTTCTTAATAGATATTGTAGCAAATCAATCTACAATTACTTTCTGATCTTATTAATAAATTTGTTTTACACGCTCTCTATGAAATAATTATTGATGCAGATAGCACTTTTTGTATATAAGACCTCGACATACAAATTTGTTTATACTGAATTAAATATAAAAACTAATTAATCTAAATATTTTCATAAAATAACGAATAAATTTTAGAAATTTTATGAATACATTAAATTTGTGTTATTTAAAAAAAATCCTGATGAAAAAATATTTATAGGTTTTCATAAAGAGTCAATTTGATATCAAGAGTACGACACGGGTTAATTTAAGAAAATAAGTCCAGAATATTATTTTTTAGAATTATTAAAATATTATCAGCAAATTGTATCGACACACTTCCAAAAATATATATTATTTCGATATTTTGTTTTAAAAAAAATTTAAATCTCATTCAATTTGACCTTTGGCCTTTAAGAGGGACAGTTTATAGTGTTTCAATTTATCCTTAATTTACAAGATTAAGAACTTATGGCAAGTAGTATAATATTTTGATAAAAGACATTTGAAATATGAAAATACCAAAAAGAAAAAGTATGAAAAATCAAATTTTTCCTCAAATCCGCTGAAATAAAAACGCTGCCCTCGCCAAATTAAGAAGAGGATACCTACAATATTTGGCATTTTTAATCACATATATCTTGTTAATAAGATCTTAGAGTCCAATTGTTGATATCGGTAAAGTTCTTGAACAAAATTTTTGAAAAAGTAAAATTGGAGATTTTGAAATAGTGCTAAAAAATATGTACCGTTTTTACATTAATTTCGAACGGCATAACAATGGACGAGATGCAAAATCCTTTACATAAGATCATTTTGGGATCAGGATAATGCAAAAATATTATTGTTGTAAATTATTTCAATGTCTTTAAAATGTGAGCTCGATTTTCTTAATCAAGTGATCTGCGGCGCATTTATTGCCTGGGGAACTTGATATAACTTGGCTGTTTTTCAACCGATAATAGATTTTGTTGCTTTATTAGAAAAACAATTTACTCTAGATTATGGTTTATTAATTATTTTAATTGAAACGCAATTATTAATATCAAAATTTTTGTGAAAAACGTTTTTTTTTTTTTTTTGATAATTTTTACATATAAATTATTATTTGAACTTTAAACTCAATGCGCTCCCAGAAAGCATTGTCCGATTTGGCTCAAATTTTGCGCGCTAATATTTTAGATCCAGTGTCATAATAATCCGACCCGCACGTTTTGAAATTTCAAAAAAATGGCTGTCACCCTAATATACATGTTTGTTGGCTTGTTGTTTTTTTTTTTTTTTTGTACATATGACGAATGAGAGAAAAGAAGAACTACCCAGTTGACATTGTTTTTAACGATTCCTGTAAGACATCTTTTAATTTGTCATGCACGACATTTTTAGATGAATTGTTCTATTACCACAATAAAATGTAAACTATCGTTAACGTCCAGCTGGGCGACAAATTAATCATATGGTCGTCCCCTTCACGATAAATTAAATGACAATAATATTTGGAGCATTGTCATGCATCAAAGTTGACATGATGAGCGACGATGTCCCTCAAATTGTTCGTGTAAATTAAATCAATTTGTGTTTTTTTTTTTGTCTTTTGTATAGAAGCCACAAAAAAGAAGGCCAAACGTACGAAGATTTCACGAAATTAAAGACAAACAAGTAAGAAAATTATAGTGGGTCAGACCGACTATACGATACCTTAACCCAGGCGTTTCAAGAATTGTTCTTAGGTCCCACTAATTGGGTATAAAAAATAAGCAGAAACCAAATCTGAGTGTAATTTTTATACATTATACTACTATTGGTTAGGATATAAAGACTTTGTGCTGATGCTTGAAACTACCAAAGATATCTGACCCAGACCCATCTTTTGTTATACCGATCGGCTCAGAATCACTTTCTGAGTCGATTTAGAGATATCCGTCCGTCCGTCTGTCTGTCCGAGTGTTAGCAAGAGATTTTAAAAAATGGTCATTAACCATCTAAAGCTTAAGATTAAAATGCTTGCTCGAAGTGTTGCCCGACGAGCAATTGATTTTGATTTTGATTGTTATCGTCCCGTGAAGAAACCACTGTTATGAGAAAAAATCGTCTGGCTCGCATAAACTTGGCTAAAGAACACAGGAACTGATCAAGATGGAATTGGAATGCTGTTCTCTTTTCAAAAGCGTTCAAGTTTAATTTAAGAGGCCATGATAGAAGAACGTTTGTCCGATGACCAAACGGAAAGAAACTTGACCCAAAATATACAAATAAAACTTTTAAGTTTGGCGGTGGCAATATTTTGGTATGGGGTTGCTTTAGAAAGGGTCCAATTTATGGAGTAGAAGATACTTTAACTGGAATTGGATACAGGCAAATTCTAAATGACGTAATATATCCACATGCGGAAAAGTCTGCAAGTTCCAACATGACAATGACCCAAAACACAATTGTAAACAAATCTCAATCCCAGAGAAAATATATGGAAAATTGTAAAAACAAGACTGATCTCATAGAGGCATATAATTTAGAGTTGCAAAAAATTTCAATGGATATCATTAACAATTTAATTGACTCTATACCTCGGTGTTGTTAAGAAGTACTAAAAAATAATCAATACCCAACAAAATATTGAAACAAAAATAGAGGGAAAGTTTTCAATTATTGTATGGTAAAGGTTTTCAGTTCTGTCAAGAGAATCTATAATATTAATAGGCTAGGCGTTTTTTTTTTTTTTTTTTATTACTGATGTTTTGTTCTACAGTTTTATCCCGATTTTGACCAAATGTATATTATTTGAAAGCTATTTCTTTTTAGCTGTTCATCAGATTTAAAGTTTTTAATTTTTTTCCTTTATTTTTAGTAAATTGCATTTAAAGTTGCTACTAACACATACATAAAATTATACATATGCTATGTGTGTGTTTATTCAGTTTCTCAATGTGTTTGTTAATGAGTTTCTTATCTTTATTCAAAATAATAATAAACCAGAAAGTGTTGGTTTGTGAATTGGCTAAGTTGAGAAATAAAGTTAGCTAGAAATGTCACTCGAATTTCGAGCGCTGGAAATTAATATGTTCAATTTTAGATATTATACCTTCCACCCCACTGTGCAGAGGTTTGTCGTTCCATTTGTAACGTATCGAAATAAATTCCGGAGACCCCAAAATTAAATATTGTCTTGATTCTTGTAACAAGGGAAGTTGCTCTACAGATGACCGTCTGTCCGTCTGTCTGTGGAAATCATGATCACGCCCTTAATAACTAAGCTAGACTCTTCGTTATTGCACAAGATCGTTAACTGACTTCTCGAACGAGTTGCTATTTAAAATCGTCCAAATCGACTCAAAGGGTCACGAGATATGAATGAAAATGTGAAAAGAATCTTAAAAAAATGTATATGTATATGTTGTAATTCTTCTTATTGCCACATGTTTTTAATAGCATTCACGATATAATAAAGAAAATCGCCAATATAAAAGAAAAAATATAATTTCTAAAAAAAGGAAATCTTTCAAATAATCAAGCCCATAAAAACAAAGTTTTTATTAAAACTCTTTCTTTCCTTATGCATATGAGTTTTGAGTCTCTCCGTGACTGTGCGTGGCTTCGCGTGACTATTTTAAAATTAATCTTTGGTCACACCAAGTCTATGGACAAAGTTTTAGATTAATTGGATGAGGGGAAGTGGGATTTAAGTCACTCCGTGACAGACAGACAGGCAGATAGACAGACACACAGAGAGTATCAGTTAAAAGAAAGAGTTTAAAAGAAGTAAATTTTTTTTCAAAATGTAATTTTACTTAAAAAAACTTTTTGAGCAACGGGTTAAAAAAGTACCCTATTTAAAAAAGCCCCTTTTTCAAAGAAGTATTTTTTTTAATTGAAACTTTTTTTAATACAAACAAAACAGTGCATTTTTTTAAAAAAGTACCCTTTTGTTAAAAAACTAAAATTTTTTAAAAATTATCCCTTTTAAAAAAACTAAAAAAGTACCCTTTTTTATAGTACTCTTATTTAAAAAGTACCCTTTTTTAAAAAATACACTTTTTCCATATTACTGTATTTTAAATATTGCCTTTTATAAAGTACCATTTTTTTTTTAAGTATCTTTTATTTAAAGTACAATTTTTGTAATAAGTGCCCTTTATTTAAAATGTACCCTCATTTAAAAATTTATCTTATTTTTAAAAACTACCATTATTTTTTGGAAAAGTACCCTTTTTAAAAAAATACTCCTTTTTTAAAAGTACCTTTTTAAAAAAAATTTCCTTTTTTTAAAAAACAAAATTTTTTAAAACGATACTTTTTTAAAAAAAAGTACCCTTTTTGCAAGTACCCATTTTTCCTTTTAAAAAATTACCCTTGTTTAAAAACACTACCATTATATTTTAGAAAAGTACCCTTTTTTAAAAAAGAATTCTCTTTTAAATAGTGTTCTTTTTTTTAAAGTACCATTTAAGAAAAATCACCCTTTTCTAAAATAACTAAAAAAAATACCCTTTTCAAAATAGTACCATTTTTCACGTACTATTTTAAAAAGTACCATTTTTTAAAAAAGTAAAAAGTACCTTTTTTTAAGAAACTTCCATTATTTTTTCTAAAAGTACCCTTGTTAAAAAATCCTTCTTTTAAAAATTATCCTTTTTTAAGAAAAAGTAGCATTTAAAAATATGCTTTTTAAAAAAGTACTTTATTTAAAAAAATCCTTTTTAAATAAAGTAAATTTTTTTAAAAAGAGTACCATTTAAAAAAAATTTTTCTTATTTTAAATAAGCAAAATTTTTGTAAACCATTACCCATTCTTTAAAAATTACCGTTTTTTAAAAAAGTAAATTTTTTCAAAATGAACACTTTTCTTAAAAAGCACTCTTTAAAAAAATACCCTTTTCTTAAAAAGTGTCCTTTTCAAAAAAACGCTTTTTTTAAAAAAAGTACACTTGTTTTAAAAAAGTACCCCTTTTTTAACAATACATTTTTGTTAATTTCCCTTTTTTAAAAAAACACCCTTTTTTAAAAAAAATTTCCTTTTCTAAAAAAGCACCCTTTTTTAAAAAATTTCCTTTTTGTAAAAAAGTACCATTTTTAAAAAAGTACCCTTTTTTTAAAAGTGCCTTTGCTTAAAAAAGTACCCTTTTTTTAAAAGTGCCTTTGCTTAAAAAAGTACACATTTTTGAAAAGTCCCTTTGCTTAAAAAAGTGCCCTCTTCTAAAAAGTATCCATTTTTAAAAAGTACCCTTTTTTTAAATACACTTTCTTAAAAAGTCCCTTCGCTTAAAAAGTACCTTCTTTTAAAAGAGTGCCCTCTATTAAAAAACACTTTTTTTTTAAGTACACTTGTTTGAAAAAAGTACCCTTTTTAATTTATTGTAATTACACTTTTTTTAAAAAAAGTACTTTTTTAAAATTACTACCATTATTTTTTCCAAAAGTACCCTTGTTAAATTAAATCCTCTTAGTTTAAAAAATTATCCTTTTTTAAGAAAAGTAGAATTTAAAAAAATCCTTTTGAAAAAAGTACCCCATTTTAAAAGGAGCACCATTTAAAAAAAAATCCTTTTTGAAATAAGCAAATTTTTTTTTAATACAGTACACACACATTCCTTAAAAATTGCCCTTTTCTAAAAAAGTACACTTTTTTAAAAAGTATTCTTTAAAAAAAATACCTTTGTTTAAAAAAAACTACCAATAATTTTTAAAAAAGTGTCCTTTTTCAAAAAAGAATCCTCTTTTAAAAAATTATCCTTTTTTAAAAAAGTACCATTTAAAAAAAATCACCCTTTTTTAAAAAAAACTACAAAAATACCTCTTTGAAAAAAATACCCACAAGTACTTTTTTTAAAAAGTACCCTTTTTTAAAAATGTAAAAAAGTACCTTTTTTTAAAAAACTACCATTATTTTTCCAAAAGTACCCTTGTTAAAATAAATCTTCATATTTTAAAAAAGTATCCTTTTTTAAGAAAAGTAACTTTTAAAAAAATCCTTTTTAAAAAAGTACCCTATTTAAAAAAAAAATAATTTTTAAATAAATTACCTTTTTTTAAAAAGAGTACCATTTTTTAAAAAAATTTCCTTTTTAAATATGCAAAATTTTTTTTAAATCATTCTTTAAAAATTACCCTTTTTTAAACAAGTACACTTTTTCCAAAATGTACACTTTTCTTAAAGAGTACTATATTTTTAAAAAAATACCCTTTTTTAAAAAGACTAATTGCTTAAAAAAGTACCCTCTTTTAAAAAAGTGTCCTTAAAAAACGCTTTTCTTAAAAGAGTACGCTTGATTTAAAAAAGTACCCTTTTTTAACAATACATTTTTGTTAATATCCTTTTGTAAAGAAGTACCCTTTATAAAAAAGTACCCCATTTTTAGGATACCCTTTTTTTAAAAAGTGCGTTTGCTTAAAATAGCACCCTTGTTTAAAAAGTCCCTTGGCTTGACTTAAAAAAGTACCCTTTTTTAAAAAGTACTTTTTTCAAATGCGCTTTTTTAAAAAGAGCCTTTGCTTAAAAGGTATATTTTTTCAAAAAAGTGCCCTTTATTTAAAAAAACACTTTTTTTTTTAAGTACACTTGTTTTAAAAAAATACCCTTATTCACCAATACATTATTTGTAATTACACTTTAAAAAAAAAATTATCCTTTTTTAAAACAATACCGTTTTTAAAAAGTACCCTTTTTTCAAGTACATTTTTTTAAAGTACCCATTTTTAAAGTTATTTTTAAAAAGTACCCTTTTTAAAGAAGTACCTTTGTTTAAAAAAACTACAATTATTTTTTAGAAAAGTGCCCTTTTTTAAAAAAGAATCCTCTTTTTAAAAGTTATCCTTTCTTAATAAAAAAAAAACTACAAAAATACCCTTTTTAAAAAAATAACCTTTTTTCAAGTACTTTTTTTTAAAAAGTACTCTTTTAAAAAAAAAGGAAAATTTTACCTTTTTTAAAAAAACTACCATTGTTAAAAAAAATCCTCTTGTTTAAAAAAATTATACTTTTTCAAGAAAAGTAGCATTTAAAAAAATGTTTTTTAAAAAAGCACCCTATTGTAAAAAAAAATTCCTTTTTAAATAAAGTACCTTTTTTCCTTTTTTAAATAAACAAAATTTTTTTAAACAAAATATTACTCTTTTTTTAAAAAATACACTTTTTTCAAAATGTTCAATAAAAAATACCCTTTTTTTAAAAACACTATTAGCTTAAAAAAGTACCCTCTTTTAAAAAAGTGTCCTTAAAAAAACGCCTTTTTAAAAAAAGTACGCTAGTTTTAAAAAAGTACCCTTTTTAGCAATACAGTTTTGTTAATTTCCCTTTTTTAAAAAAAGCACCCTTTAAAAAAAAATATCCTTTTTGTAAAAAAGTACGCTTTTTAAAAAATACCCTATTTTTAAGGTACCCTTTTTTTAAAAAGGTCCTTTTGCTTAAAAAAGTACCCACTGTTAAATAAGTGCCCTTTTTAAAAAGTACTCTTTTTTAAAAAATACACTTTTTTAAAAAGTCCCTTTGCTTAAAAAGGTACCTTCTTTTAAAAAAGTGGCCTTTATTAAAAAAAAATACACTTTCTTTAAAAAAGTAAATTTGTTTTCCCTTTTTCAACAATACATTTTTTGTAATTACACTTTTTTAAAAAATTATCCTTTTTTAAAAAGTACCCTTTTTAAAAAAGTACCCTATTTTTAAAGTACCCTTTTTTTAAAAAAGTACCTTTTTTCTAACAGTACCTTGTTCACAACATTTACCCTTTTGTTAAAAAAATAAGTACCTTTTTTAAAAAACTATAAATTTTAGAAAAATTTTTTTTATTAAATAACCTTTTTAAAAAAGTACCTCTTTTTGAAAAGTGCTCCTTTTTTTGAGAAGTACGCTTGTTTCAAAAAGTACTCTTTGTTTAAGAAAGTAGCCTTCTCTTATAAAAATTACCCTTTTTAACTACCCCTTCTTTAAAAAGTACTCTTTTTTAACCTTTTTTAAAAAAATTTGCCTGGATATTTTTAGCGAAACATCATTTCAAATTTTTTGGAATTGCCGTATAACTTCTAAGGTCTCGAACCATTCTTGTAGGGATCAAATTTTGGTTATTATAACGCCGGCTGAGTTATATAGTGAATTTCATTGGTGTTCTATGAAATACTAAGTATTATTGAAGTACTAGGTTTTCCACTCTAGGAAGACAAAAATAATGAAATTTTTCAGATAGTAATTTCAATATCGGCAACAGTTTTAAAGCCGTACCCAACTTTGGTTGTAATATTGAGCTTAAGATGCAGGTAGAGGATATAAAAAAGCGGCACACCCGACTTTAATACCTTTACTCGTTTTTTCATAAAGTTAAGGTATTTTATGTTATTATTTTTTTTTTGAAATAATAAAATAGTTTTTAATTTTATAATCCAATTTTTTGGTATCCATCGTTCAAATCGTTAAAATATGTTTTGTTAAAAGTTTCCATTGTATTGTCACTCACTGCATATACATAGATTTCATGCCAGCTGTACGCAAATAAGAGTACGCTTTGAAACAGCAATATGTGTAGATTTATATTACATATCATATCAAATTTTAAAGACTCTTAATGCTTTTTATCACTTTTTTTTCATTATGATTTGATTTTTATTAAAAAAATAAATATGTATGTATATAACCTCTTTATAACATTTTGAGGTATGCAACAAAAGAACTTGAGAAATCATCAAATTATACTAAACTTTTTCAAATTACAACCACACGTAGGTATGAGTGATGTAAAATTTAAGGCACTACTTGAAAAACTTGCAAAATTTATTTGAAAGCTTTTATTGGTATAATATCTGTCTATTTTCTTTTAACCATAATTATGATAAGTGATTGATATATTTGTGTGTATATTTTTTTGTATTTTTTTTTAAATTTTGTTTCAATTTGTCCTTAAAAATCTCATTATAAAACATTTCTTTTTCCTTTTCAAAGAAATTATAAAACTTCAAAAACCATAACAGATGTACATATTCATGGAACAAAATCAATGTCAAGGCAACGTTCAACTATATTTTGCACAACATCATTCATAGTATACATTACGCACTGTATGTTTAAGTATAAGAACTCCACACTTTTGATACGGTTTTAAAAATAAACAACACTTTGGGTAGTACAACATGAACAGTTATGTTTTAAAATTTAACAGAAAACTGATTTCTAGATATTGCGTATGACAACCATAGACATGGAAAACACTTTTTGAACTAAATTCTTATTCACAGAGATAACAACAATCTGTCATGTACCACTAATACGAAACGAAATAAATTCCTAAGCATTTGGGCGCCAAAATGTCTAATGAAAAAAAGAAGCAACAAGTTTCTTCAGAAATGTAAATAAATAAAACCACCACAGAGAAAACATGTTGATAAATCATAATAATGAGATGATATATTATTTAATGAATATTGAGATTATAAGGCGTTTATAGATACTCTCGTAATGTTTCTCAACATTGTTTGTATACACAATATGTTGCAGCAGAGTTACTAAATATTATTTTTTAGCTATTTGTTTCTTTTCAACTTACCGTTAAAGCTATACCGACTGTGGCTGAAAATGACCCCAATCGAAATTCTCCAGTGTTATATTTGACCAGAAATGAAGTTTTACCCACTCCAGAATCACCCAGCAGTATAGTCTAAATATAAATTTTAATTAGAAAAGTTTGAGTTTCACCAAAGGAAAGCAAAACAAATAAAAACAAAAAAAAAAAAAACAACAAAACTCTTCACCTTATGATTGACTGTATCATCGAAGGGTTGTATGTGCTGTTGTTGTTGATGTAGGTGGGTTTGATGCATGCCGACTTCATCGTAATGATAGGACCGCCAACCATCATCATAATCGTCTATTGTGTAGCCAGCATCTTCTAAGGCATACATTTGTAAAGCTTCTCGAGGTGGTCGATAGCCAGGATAACCACTGGGTGTTTGAGATCTACAATATTCTGATGAAGCTAAAGCCCCATCACCATAATAACCTGTTCCCCTAGTTAGTGTATATTCTGTGTTGGCATAATCTTTACGCCGCCTTGTCTCTTCCATACGTCTTTGTGTGGTTTCGGAGTCTTCGAAGACATCGTCGCTCATACTGCTGGCATCGTCGGGTATTTGTGACATTTTTATAGTTGTTTGTTATTTTTTTTTTTTAAGATTACAGTCATAAACTTTTAAAGCTGTGATTGTTTATAGTAGGTGTTGGATATGTTTTTTGTTCCGAATTTTAAGATTGTTATAGATTGTGTTATAGTGAGTAGTTAAAGTTTCAACAGTTTTTATATAGTTTGAAAAGCTCTAAAGGCTTTTGTTTAAGTTTCTAATATTTAACTTATTCACATTTATTTAAGCTTTCCAACTCAACAAGTGTAAGCTTTTTGTGTATTTTGTTTTTTTTTTTTTTTTGATATATTTAATACTAGTCTAGACAGCATCCATATGGTCCTTTCGTAAATTTGTAACTTTCTTTCTTAAAGCTCTTCAAAGTTGTTAAATTAAATGGTTAAAGTTTAACAGTTAAACAGATTCATTGTATAAAAAGCTTTCTATGAGAGTCAAGAGTTGCCAGCTTACGCTTTTAATGTTTCTTCCAAATACAGATATGGCAGCTTTCTATTTCTATACCCAACACTAGGGTGGCCCTTAATAAAAAAAGTGTCCAAACTCTCGGTCTCACCCCCCTAGAAATATGCGAATAACAAAAAAACTGAGAAATACAAAGTTTTGGGCCAATCAAAAATTATTAGTCGTGCCTCAACGCGATTGAAAATTTCAAGTGTGTTTATATGGGGAAAATATGGCCTTTTTTTCAGATTTTAGGAAAAATTCGTTCTATAGTTTAATTTTTCCGGCAAGTTGTTATATAATTCGGGATCAGTATTAAGTTATCCTTTCAAAAAGCTATAAAACTTCAAAATCGAATAAAACCTCGTCAAGAAATAGCAAATGCCCCAGACCACTTTTGTGCTAAAAAAAACTAGCTCATGAAATTTGATGGCTTTCTTTTCAACTTTGAGAAATTGATTATAGCCATAATTTATTTTTGGTCTCTATACTTATAAGTACTCAGATATGAAGTATTGTTTTATTACCACGTTGTTAACCTATTCCGCATTGAGACCGAAAATGGGAAATTTTTTTGATAAAATTTTGAAAACTCCTTTTTCAAGTTTTAAACAATTTTCTTAAACAAAATTTAAAAAACTGGATACAAAACCTTAAAGTTTTATTAAATACATGTTACAGATTAACTGTGTGAATTTTTGAAGTAAATCCCTATGCCAGAATTTTGTTGACGAGGATTTTATTTTTATGGATTTCGAGAAAAATTGAATTTTAGTAAAATATTCTCTTTCGAAATACTTTGTAACAAAAATGCATCACTTTTCTACTTTTAAATGTTATATTTTATCTAAATAGCCTAGCGTTTCGGAAAAAAAAAACAATATGAACCGATTAACACTTTTGCAATTGGGGTCACATATGACCCCAAGCAAATAAAAGGCAATTTATTCAAAAAATTCGAATATTTTGTAAGTGCTGTTGAATTTTTTGATGCGACGCTTGAAATATAATAACCAAATATGTGGGACTTTCGTTCCTAAAATTTGGGATAAATCCGACAACGTTAACCCATTATGTGCCAAGGCCAGCTTTGGATTTTAAGATATTTTTAAATAAAAAATTAAAACAACTTTTACCCAATTTTGTTATAAATTTTTTTTATGTATAAGTGGTATTGTTTCAAAAATAAAAGTGGTAAATGATACAGCAGAACGCGTTGTTAAATTGGTTGAAGAGTATAATAACATATTAATAAGAAAAGAAATACTTATTTCAAGTCGTAAGTGATTACAGAAAACAATTTGAATCGCACACTAAATCATCCTTAAATACACCAAAAATTTATATAATTAATTTTATATTTTGTCTTTTATTGGCTTTGGGCCATTTGTGGGTCTTCTGATTTTATTTAGAAAAATATAGATAGTTTTTATACATAAAATAATTTTATAATACAATTGGTTAAAAGTTGTTTTAATTTATATTCGCGAGCAATAAGCAGATAGTCGCATGAAAGATATATCACAATGGATTATTTTGATCCCAGGAGCACTGAAGGGTTAAATAAATAAAAATTAACCGAATTATTTTTCGTAAATTCTAAATTGTGGTATCAACGAGTTTAATAGAAAAACTCGTTTTAGATTATTTTTATATAAAAATATCTTAAAATCCAAAGCTGGCCCTGGCATATAATGGGTTAGCGTTGTCGGATTTATCCCAAATTTTAGGAACGTAAGTCGCACATATTTGGATATTATATTTCAAGCGTCGCATCTAAAAATTCAATAACACTTACAAAATATTTTAATTTTTTGAATAAATTGCCTTTTATTAGCTTGGGGCCATATGTGACCCCAATTCCAAAAGTGTTAACCTGTGCATATTTTTTTTTCCGATATTTAGATAAAATATTACATTTAAAAGTAGAAAAGTGATGAATTTTTGATACAAAATATTTAGAAAGAGTACATTTACAGAATATTTTTCTGAAATTCCATATTTCTCGAAATCCGCAAAAATAAAATCCTTGTAAAAAAAATTCTGGCATAGGGATTTACTTCAAAGATTTATATGGTTAATCTGTAATATGTATTAAACAAAACCTTAAGGTTTTATATCCATTTTTTTAAATTTTGTTTAAGAAAATTTTTTAAAACTTGAAAAAAGAGTTTTCAAAATTTTATCAAAAAAATTTCCCATTTTCGGTCTTAATGCACAATAGGTTAACAACGTGGTAATAAAACAATACTTCATATCTGAGTACTTATAAGTATAGAGACCAAAAATATATTATGGCTTTAATCAATTTCTCAAAGTTGAAAAAAATGCCATCAAATTTCATAAGCTAGTTTTTTTTAGCACAAAAGTGGTCGGGGGCATTTGCTATTTCTTGACGAGGTTTTATTCGAATTTGAAGTTTTATAGCTTTTTGAAAGGATAATTTAATACTAATATAGAACGAATTTTTCCTAAAATCTGAAAAAAAGGCCATACTAAAGGCACGACTAAATATTTCTTGATTGACCCAAAACTTTGTATTTCTCAGTTTTTTTGCTATTCGCATACTTCTAGGGGGTGAGACTGAGAGTTTGAACACTTTTTTTCCCTCCATATAATGAAGGGCCACCCTACCCCACACCCTATAATGGGTTTATGTTGACGTTTTTAACTACCAAAAATATTTGATCTAGACCCACTGTTAACGCCACCGCCTACTCACATTCGTAAACAACTGTGAAAAATTGTAAAGCGACACCTTTGTGTCAAAATAAGAATAATAATACAATTTTCCAGGCGGCAAAGCAAGCGATACGTAGCTAAATAACATTTGTAATAAAAATTTAAAGGTCACTTTGTGAACAGGAGTTGTAAGATTAACCTCATTTTAGAAGCTTGCTCCAAGGCCAAACGAAAAAAGTAAATATATATTGTAAAATCTTAAAGTTTGTAATATACATATCTGAATCCTATTATAAATTATAGGAATTTCAACGCCATTATAATTTGTAAAACAATATTATAAATAAAACTTGAATATAGTATTGGAAACTCTATTTATCTGGTGTTAAGAATCCTTTGGACCCAGGAGCTTAGGGCTGTTTCACCCAACACCGTCCTTTTATAATACCAATCAACAAAGAATCACTTTCTGAGTCGATTTAGAGATTATGTTCAGTCTGTCCGCCTCTCTGCCTGTGTGACCATGTAAACTTAAATATACTTTTATGAATTTCGTTATACAGTATAACCCGTTTAATTACCCCACGCTTAATTACCTTTCACGCTTATTTACCTCGAATTCAAAATCCCCGTTTTTTTTTGCTCACTTTTTCTACCAAAACCCCACTGTTAATTAACTTTCGCTTAATTACCCAATTCGGGTAATTACCTCAAATATTTTATACAGAAAATAAAATGTCCATTAAATTACCTTGGTTTAAAAACCCAAAGTACTTATTGGCTAATGATATGGTAATTTCTAGAACATTGTAATGAATAAAGCAAAATAGTTTGCTATAAAAATTAATTCAGATTTCAACCGAACAGTGGTGTCACAAAGATACACGGAGAAAGTAATGAATATGATCGTGAGTGTGCCCAAAATTTTCTGGAAAGTAGCAATTTTTCCTCAATTCTTCAATATTATACTCCTGAAAATATATTTAATGCTGATAAGAGTGGCCTTTTTTATAAAATCGTACCAAGTGGAACATTAACTCTAAAAGGGAACCCAGTCAAAGGTATAAATCTCAAAAACAAAGCCTAACATTATTATTTTTGTGCAAATCTGTGGGAACATACCAAAATATGTTTGCAATTTACTTCTTTATGTGATACATATGAATTATTTTTATTTAATAAAATGTTTAAGTTATTTTAATAACCCTGTTTTACATATGTTCGAGTATTTGCCTTTTTGATGTATTTAAAAGTATTCGTCTAATTGTCTCTTACTAGTGTAGCCCAGCACTCGAAGTTAGAGTGCAAATTCTAGGAAATATTGTTTTTGTCTTGCAATTTATGAATATTTAAATGAGCCTAAAGGTAGGTTAATCAATTTTAGCAATTGACAATTCAACACAGAGCGTCTAATATATAATTTAAATCATTTGCATTAACAGGGTGTAACGAATTATTATAAATATGTTATTTTATTTAATTTAATATAGTTCTGAGACAGATTAAACATAAATATTATCATTCTCAGCTTATCCTCCATATGAACTATAACTGTGCCAATTTTCACACTCCTCCGTGCCCGCATATTGCTTAAAAAGGGGACTAAAAATTTACCTTCACGTATTAATATATATAGAAGAGGTAATTAAACGTGTTCGTTTAAATGCTTTCCCTGCAGAATTACCCAAAAATCTTGTAAATTTTATAAGCTTTTGTCAGCCATAGGAAGATTGCTGTTGAATTTGTAGAAAATTGGTCCATGGTCAGTCCTAACCCTCATACAAATAAACCCTAATAGACCGAACTTAAATTGCCGTAAGATCCAAATTATCATATAGATACCTGTCAAATCGGTTTTATTTGTCGACTATACTTTGTTTATATTGTCACATGTTTTTATACCCTATACCACTATGTGGTTTGGGTATAATGACTTTGTGCTGCTGTTTGTAACAACCAAAAATATTCGTCCTAGATCTTTAATTATACCGATTGACTCAGAATCACTTTTTGAGTCGAAATAGCAATGTCCGTCCGTCCGTCTGTGTGTAAATCAAAGCTTGTAATCAAACTACAGGTCGCAAATATGAATGTATTTTGATGAAATTTGGCATATAGGCTTTCATCGGCCATGGGATGAACGCTATTGAAATTGGTGAAATTCGGTCCATGTTCAGACATAGTCCCCATACAAATGACCCCTATGAAATCGACATAATTGCCATAAGTTCCAAATTATTATATAGATCTCAGTCAAATTGGGTTTGTATGTGTTTTTTACATCCATTAATCAGTAGTTCAAAAATAATCTCTAAAGAAAAATTCTTAGTCATAGGCCCCATATAGAGCTGCTTCCCGATCTTCACTTAAATCTATCAAAAAACAAAAATATTGCACAGATTTTTCTCAAATTTGGTTTGTATATATTTTTTCAAAGTATAAGTGACTTTACCAAATATGGTCAGGATCCGTCCATTTGTCGACCTAGTCCCCATATAAATATAGTATCCGATATGAACTTTTTCATATCTGCAGCGAAAAAAATTAATAAAAATGCCACTCAAATTTGGTTTATGCTTATTTGCTATATCCAATTAGTGGGACCGAAGAGATAGGGTCTCTAAACCATGGTATAGGATATCGTATAGTCGGGCTAGACCGACTATAATTTTCTTACTTGTTTACAGTTAGAAAAGAAACAACTGATGTGAAGCTCATTGACAGTATTTTTTATCAATCATTTTAAGGTGGTAAATGTTTAAGCGCAAAACGAATACTGTGATATCAAAATAGTATTTTCATTTAAAAAAAAAGGGTTTCAAACGAGTGAATGCAAACAAGCTGTTACCAACGAGTGAAGTGTGAAATGTGAGCAATTTTAAAAAGGCTAGTGGACGGCTGACGGTAAAATCTGGTATCGTAACAGTTACAGCTGTTGACAATTAATTACAAACGCTCTTTAAATGTTAGAGCTTCATGAGAATAATTAAAATATTTGCAAATTTTCCGTAATGATTTCTTTCGAAAAAACTTATATTCTATTTAAGAATGATAAAATAAAGTTTACGCCATGCGCTTGTTTCCCGTTATATGATGTTTAAGTTCCCTCGCAAGGGTCACCAAGTCTGTTTCAAGTGTGAAAATTATAATTTTTGCGAAAAATGTATGTTATAATTAAAATTATTAAAAACATTTTGTGAAGTGTGTTAAAAAGTTGTAGAACAAAGAAAAACTAAAAAGAAAACATAAACATGAGGTGTGCAATGGGCAAATGCAAGCAAAGTAATAGTAAAAAAGAAGTGAGAAATTGTGCGAAAAAGTAACATTTGGGGAGTTTTAATGAAATTATTATATTTTTATGTTATGAATTCAGAGGTGCCGAGACAAGATACCAGAGAGCGTTAATGATAAGGCGAAAATGATAACAGAGAGCCGTGTGATAGGCAAAAAGAAACTGTTACCATTTTAAAAAGGTATAAAATATATCAAATTATATTAAATTTTTCAAATGTTGGACTAAATGTAATACGCTTATTTCAGAAGCATCATTCAATCAAATACCGTTTTAAAAATGCTACAAATCGAACTGAAGATTCGATATAATATTGAGTACATCTTAACGTATCGGCTAAATTAGGATGTTCTGGAAAATATTTTTGGAATAATTTGATCGAAGGGCGGTCTTCCGATCTCCCCGATCATCAAGAATTTTAATATAGACTTCGGTCATGTATCCTGGGGTACAACAAACGCAAATGTCGAGGTCGACAATACTCCCGATAAAGATGTACATAATTCTTTAACAGGTAAATCTTAATATACAATTTCAAATAATGCAGTGTTTAATATTCCTTGTGGTTTAATCATGTACTATACTTAAGGGTATTAAGCCTAGCATCCAAGAAGATGTCTTACAATCAGCAAATAATGAAAATGAGTTAGAAGACCTGCAGGTGGGCTAAGTAAGCCATCAAATTCATTAATGAAAACGCTGAAATCGTGTGATGCAATAGTTTTAAATTGTTACTTACAAGCGGATATTTGCAAAAACATTTGTTAGAAGTAGAGGACATTGAAGCAAATGAAGAAGTGAAAGAATTTTTTTAAATGTATAACGGAATAAGTTTACTAAATGCCAAAATTGCTCAAAATATTAATAAACGAAAGAGGAAATTTGATAAAAATAACAACGTAGTATAAAATATTTAGTAACCTTATTCTAAAGTACAAATTTGTTCAAATATTTAATTTTTAAAACTTGTTTACACTTAGTTAATACTTTTCACAAAATGCCTGATAAGAAATTATTAATATAAAATATATTGTTTTTCGCTAATATTTTTTTAACTTAATGTATAAATAAAATTTAAAACTATTATTTATAAGAATTATAATGGGAAGCTCCATATTTTACCTTCGTTAAGCTGGAAAATCCTATCAAAAAACAAGTAAGAAAATTATAGTCGGTCTAGACCGACTATACGATACCCTATACCATGCGTTTAGAAACCCTATCTCTTAGGCCCAACTAACTGGACATTGAAAATAAACATAAACCAGATTTGAGTGGGATTTTTATTAATTTTTTTGGCTGCAGATATGAAAAAGTTCATATCGGATGCTATATCTATAAAGGGACTAGGTCCAAAAATGGACCGATCCTGATCATGTTTGGTAAAGTCTCTTGTATTTTGCAAAAATATATACAAACAAAATTTGAGAAGAATCAGTGCAATATTTTTGTATTTTAATAGATTTAAGTGAAGATCGGGAAGCAGCTCTATATGGGGTCAAAGGGATCATTTTTGGACTACTCATTAGTGGATGTAATGAACGCATACAAACCCAATTTTAGTAAGATCTATATGACAATTTGGATCTTATGGAAATTTATGTCGATTTCATATGGGTAATTTGTATGGGGGCTAGGTCTGAACATGGACCGATTCTCACCAATTTCAATAGCGTTCATCCCATGGCCGATAAAAGCTTATATACCAAATTTCATCAAAATATATTCATATTTGCGACCTTCAGTTTGATTACAAGCTTTACATGGACACACAGACGGACGGACGGACGGACGGACGGACATTGTTAAATCAACTCAGAAAGTGATTCTGATTCGATCGGTATAATTAAAGATGGGTCTAGGTCAAATATTTTTGGTTGTTACAAACAGCAGCACAAAGTCATTATACCCAAACCACATAGTGGTATAGGGTATAAATATCCCGATCACAGGGGAGATGTGTCAACACCTAGTGCTTTTTTAAAATCAAACAGATAGTCTATGTATCACTTATAGCAATCAACTACAGGGGCTCTGCTAATATAAAAATATTTATTATTATATATTATTTCTACCAGTTAATTTAAAATTTTTCTTTTTTTATTTTTTATTTTTCATTTTTCATTTTTCATTTTTCATTTTTTATTTTTGATTTTTTCATTCTTCGTTTTTTATTTTACGTTTTTCATTTTTTATTTTTAATATTTCATTTTTCAATTTTCGTATTTAATTTTTTTCACTTTTCATTTTTGATTTTGTTTTTCTTAAAAAAAATCTAAATAAATCCTGTTCGGTCCCTGAAATAAATGTTTACTTTTACCATCTATAAAAATAGTCATGTAGCAAACCAATCTCTTATAATTTTATTATCAGCTGTTTCTGTGTTACCATATACGTGCGCATATGAGCTTACGCTAATTGAAATTCAAAGTAATGAAATGACTTTAAATTTATTGGCATTTGAAAATGGAAAAACTTACATTCAATATAATAGATATTGGCTAATTGTAAAAGTATTTGGTTCTGCTTATATTATTTGGAATCTAATATTATATCTAATTGATCTGGCAACTCTCATGCAAAGCATAAAATACATAAAACATATTAAAAGCTTTTGCTCTTAAAAGTTTTCATAGAATTCTCTTAGCTTTTAATAAAACATTTGCCCGAGTAAAAATGGGTTTACAAATATGTGAATATTGTAAAATTTCAGACACAGGACATGTTAATTTACATGCATTTTTTAAAATGATATGAAAAAGAAACCTTAGGTTATTTTAAATTTTTTCATCTGAATTGATAACATAAACTAAAATTTTCGAAAATTCGAAAATTTACTTTTTGGTAGTTTTAGAAACAAAAATATTATTGTATTTTATACAAGTTTTTTATGTTAATATATTTGTGTGTTGTATACCATATTTGTTTTTAATTATATTTGTGTATACTCAGACCATTTTTCGGAGAGATTCGTTTTTCATCCGCTTTAATTATTCTATTTGTAAATCATAAAATTTTACTTTAATTCCATGCTACGAGGGCGGATCAATGACTTTTCGAATGAAACACAGTTATTTTGGAAAAAAAAATTATTTTTCAACATAATCTCCTTTTAGCTCAATACACTAAGTCCAACGTTTCTCCAATTTTTGTATCCCTTCCAAAAAATAGGATTTTTCGAGGTATATAAAATAGGCATTTTTGATCAATAATTTCATCGTTGGAGCTAAATCTCTTTCCACCGAGCCATTTCTTTAGGTTTGGAAATAGAAAATAGTCACTGGGGCTAAGTCTGGAGAATATGGCGGATGAGATACCAATTCGTAGCCCAATTCATGGAATTTTGCCATTAAGACTGCACACGTGTTTATGGTCAATTGAGAGCTAACGCGGCGGCACCCATCTTGCAGACAGCTTTCTTAAACCCAACTGATCATTTAAAATCGCCATGTGAAATGCCTATGGCATCAACAATCTCACGCACTTTTACTCTTCGATCGGCCATCACCATATCGTGGATTTTTTTCGACATTTTCGGGTGTATTGAACTCAATTGGCCATCCAGAACGTTCAGCGCCATTTGTATTTGTGCGACCACAACGAAAGTCACCATTGAAATCGATGGTGAAGAGTCCCCATAGTATTTATCACTATTTTTTTTTTTTTACAAAAAATGATGTTTAATGAGCACTCGATATTCACTTTTTTCCATTAAAAAGAAACCACGTGGTTGTATGTTTTGAACAGCTGTTAAACGCAAAGTAAATGACGGAAATTGCTCAAAATTTTACAGTAGTCTATAAACAGGCGGTACTTGACGGGTGCATTGTTGTATTTCATATAACTACGACGGAAGTTCGAAAAGTTACGGACTTATTGATCCGCCCTCGTATTACAAATTAAATGGTGAATTTGTGTTTTTTTTGTTCCGTGCCATGTCACCGAACTATTAAGGCCCATTTATAACCATACCTTAAACGTGACATTGGCTTTTAGCGAAGCTTTGGAAAAATAAAATAAAATAAGAAAACTGATTCAGTCGTTAAAAAATTGCAATTCTGTAACTGTTCTAGGAGCTTCTCGGAAAATAATTTCGATCAGCTGATCTACTAAGTTACGAACGGTACGTTACACTCAGTTAATCAGGCCGGCACCGGTATTTATAAACTCAAGTCAAATCATTTCAAATTTTATTTCAAAAGTTATAACTTGAAATTCTGATTTAGAAATTACAATTTTCGGAATTATCAATTTTATAAAAAAAAATCAAAATGCAGGACAATACAAAAATAATAATTTTGCTGTGTTTAGCATTCTGATTATTTTTCTGAAATAGAGTTGTCAGTTTCAAAATTAGAATTCAAAATTTCTAATAAGCAAACAATTCGTTCCACAATAACTTGTCAGAAATGAGTGTCGAATGAAATAGTTATAGAAATCAAACCAATAACATTCACACAATTTATTGTAGACTCGAAATAATAATATTTAAATTAAATAAAGTGTACACACATAAAAAATTTCATCTAAAAACTTGTATAAAAGTATTCTTGTTGATGTCTAGCTTTCTAATAAGGTTCAAAGTAAATACATACATCAATTTTGAATTTTTGTTAAATTATTTATTTTTTTTTTTCAAATTCAATTCCGACCGACTTCAAAATGTGTTAAATTACCTAAGTTTCTCCTGTGTAACTAATCTTAAAAACTGTAATAAATTTATTACTTAAAATGCCATATTGCTGTTGCGAATTTTTATATTTATTTTCATTCGGTTAGGAATTAAGTTAAGGATTTTTGTAAATATTATATATTTTTTGGTGTACTTAAACCATGCTTACTTGGAAATAAATATTTCGGAAGTTTTTATGTTCTCTTTACACTTAACACCACGCACTTTGTTTTAATTCTTTATGATTAAAGTTAAATTTTGTTTTTTTTTTTTTTTTTGTCATTCGAGCATTTCCGTTTCACTTTATTTTCTAGATTTTAAAATTAATTATTTCGATGTTAAATTTTTAAGTTTTGTTTAGATTATTTATATTATAAAGCAAACAATTTTATAATATTGCATTTGGTGGCTCTTATAATTAGAACCCTCTCTTAAGGTTTGCACTGCTCTTTTTGTTAGAGAAACTTTTTTGTAACGTGTTTAAAACGTGTAATAAGTTGAGAGAGTTAAAGCTAATTTTGACACAATTGTTTTTTTTATTTTTTTATTTTTTGCTTTAATGGTTTTTTTGTTTGTTTTGGCAGTATTTTTCGTCTTCTATTGTTATTGTTATGATTCTCTTATCATCTCCTTCTTGATAACCGACGCGTAATAAAGTAATTGAGTTATAGAAACTTTTTTCTTTTGTTTATAGGATATTTTGTGGTTGTATATTTAGTGTTCGTTCGTTTTTTTAGACTATTTTTGACATTTGAAGATTTTGTATATGAGAATGAAATATCTTGATTTATTTTTTTATTATATTAAACTAATGGTTTATATTATTATTTTCTTTTTTAATAAATTCCCTAAATGAATATTCGTTTCAGTTTAAATGTCTTAATAATTGGTAATTTTTTTAAATAATTATTTTGTTTCTATTTTCTTATATAAATAATTTTCTAAATATTTAATGCTAAATATATGTATATATATTTTTATCATATTTTGGTTAAGACTACAAAAATTGGTGTTTTCGTTAACTGCTAAAGCACAAAATTAAGTTTTTTTTTGGGGGGGTTTATTTACATTACAAATTGCTTTTAGGTTTTCATTTGAGATATTTTTCTCTAAGTAGAGGATATTACATATGTTTAATTAGTTTTTGGTTTTACATTTCTTTTTTTTTTTGTTTAATTTTTGTATTGTTTTATTTGGTCATATTAAGTATTACACTATCACAGGATTTAAAAACATTAAAGTATTTATTCTACATTTTTCATTTGAGATTTAACATTTTTTGCATATATTAATTGAATTCCTATTGGAGTTTTTGTCTATCAAAATGTGTATGTGTGTCTGTATGTTATACCATAAGGCTTTTTTTTAACACTACCCCTTCCACCGTTTATATTCAATTTTGTAGTCATTTATATGGCATTTTGTTATGATTTTTATAAATCCTATCAATTTTAACAATTTTATTTTCATAATTTATTGGATTATTATTATTATTAAATAAAACTATCCATATTTTTTCTGTTGTTATAGTTGGCTGGTTGTTTATTCCGTTAAATCTACACTTGTACTAATGCCTTTGACATTTCGGCAAAACATTGACCGACATTTTTTGCGAGAGCATTCAAATGCGTACGTGAGTACTTGTATTAATATTAATTGCCCTATTCGTATGAATTAAATACAACTCTGCTTATGCCGTTAACTGATTTCCTGTGAGTAGATGACAAGAAAACAAATAATGAGAGCGAGAGCATAACCAATAAGTCACAGCGTTGCCAGGGAAAAACGAAGTTCTTTGCTACATACAGTGAATGACAATACAATGGAAAGTTTTACAAAATTCTAAATTTGCCAATTTGGATTTTTAATATTTCGCGTTAAATCCTAAAATTTATGTTATTTTTTAAATCACTCTTTGAAGTGTTCTCTATCGAAAGATAACAAATTCGTTACAAAAAATGCAATTAAAAAAATCATGTGAGTCCGATCACAAGGGAGATGTGTAAACATCTAATAATTAAAAAAAACATCAACATCATATTTTCCAGTGCATAAAAAATAAGTCGATTATGCTGTTTTTTGAAATTCAATTGATGTTTTCTGAAATGCAATTGATGTTTTCTGAAATTCAATTGATGTTTTCTGAAATACAATTAATGTTTTCAGCAATTCAAATGATGCTTTTTGAAATTCTATTGATGTTTTCTGAAATTCTATTTATGTTTTCTGAAATTCAAATGATGTTTTCTGAAATACATTTGATGTTTTCTGAAATACAATTGATGTTTTCTGAAATTCTATTGATGTTTTCTGAAATTCAATTGATGTTTTCTGAAACTCGAATGATGTTTTCTGAAATTATATTGATGTTTTCTGAAATTCTATTTATGTTTTCTGAAATTCAAATGATATTTTCTGAAACTCGAATGATGTTTTCTGAAATTATATTGATGTTTTCTGAAAATCTATTTATGTTTTCTGAAATTCAATTGATGTTTTCTGAAATACAATTGATGTTTTCTGAAATACAATTGATGTTTTCTGAAATTCTATTGATGTTTTCTGAAATTCAATTGATGTTTTCTGAAATACAATTGATGTTTTCTGAAATACAATTTATGTTTTCTGAAATTCTATTGATGTTTTCTGAAATTCTATTTATGTTTTCTGAAATTCAAATGATGTTTTCTGAAATACAATTGATGTTTTCTGAAATACATTTGATGTTTTCTGAAATTCTATTGATGTTTTCTGAAATTCTATTTATGTTTTCTGAAATTCAAATGATGTTTTCTGAAATACAATTGATGTTTTCTGAAATACATTTGATGTTTTCTGAAATTCTATTGATGTTTTCTGAAATTCTATTTATGTTTTCTGAAATTCAAATGATGTTTTCTGAAATACAATTGATGTTTTCTGAAATACAATTGATGTTTTCTGAAATTATATTGATGTTTTCTGAAATGCAATTGATGTTTTCTGAAATTCAATTGATGTTTTCTGAAATACAATTGATGTTTTCTGAAATTATATTGATGGTTTCTGAAACACAATTGATGTTTTCTGAAATTCTATTGATGCTTTCTGAAATTCAATTGATGTTTTCTGAAACTCGAATGATGTTTTCTGAAATTCTATTGATGTGGTCTGAAATTCAATTGATGTTTTCTGAAACTCGAATGATGTTTTCTGAAATTATATTGATGTTTTCTGAAATTCTATTTATGTTTTCTGAAATTCAAATGATATTTTCTGAAACTCGAATGATGTTTTCTGGTATTCTATTTATGTTTTCTGAAATTCAAATGATGTTTTCTGAAATTATTTTGATGGTTTCTGAAATACAATTGATGTTTTCTGAAGTTCTATTTATGTTTTCTGAAATTCAAATGGTGTTTTCTGAAATATTATTGATGTTTTCTGAAATACAGTTTATGCATTCTGAAATTCTATTGATGTTTTCTGAAATTCAAATGATGTTTTCTGAAATTATATTGATGGTTTCTGAAATTCAAATAATGTTTTCTGAAATTCTATTGATGCTTTCTGAAATTCAATTGATGTTTTCTGAAATTCTATTGATGCTTTCAGAAATTCTGTTGATGTTTTCTGAAATTATATTGATGGTTTCTGAAATACAATTGATGTTTTATGAAATTCTATTGATGTTTTCTGAAATTCAATTGATGTTTTCTGAAACTCGAATGATGTTTTCTGAAATTATATTGATGTTTTCTGAAATTCTATTTATGTTATCTGAAATTCAAATGATGTTTTCTGAAATTATATTGATGGTTTCTGAAATACAATTGATGTTTTCTGAAATTCAAATGATGTTTTCTGAAATTATATTGATGGTTTCTAAAATACAATTAATGTTTTCTGAAATTCTATTGATGTTTTCTGAAATTCAATTGATGTTTTCTGAAACTCGAATGATGTTTTCTGAAATTACATTGATGCTTTCTGAAATTGTATTTATGTTTTCTGAAATTCAAATGATGTTTTCTGAAATTATATTGATGGTTTCTGAAATACAATTGATGCTTTCTGAAATACAATTGATGTTTTTTGAAAGACAATTGGAAAATGTTTAGAGAAGAACATATCATAATTTTTTCACCAATACAATCATAAGTCACACAGCGTTATCTGCTTCAGCTCACACCGATATGAGTTACGCTGTTTTTGTGATTGTATTGTGAAAGAGAAATTTACCCCCCTGCGCGTATAGATGTTTACACATCAAAAATAGTTAAAATAGTTGTGATGCCAAAACAATGGAAATTTTTGTACCAGAGTTGATTAAAAAAATAACAATAGAAAATGGTGTGAAAGAAAATATATAAAATCTTAACCGTTATTTAAATATTTGTAGTTTCTGACGGTTTCTTACAACTCTTTATTATAATAAATTTAATAATAATAGCAAGAATAAATTTTTCTAATGGGTTAAACACCAGAATAATAGGTGATTTTACTACTGGTCTTAAATAAAAGATAATTTGTGAGAAATATTCTATGGGCAAAAATTATCCAAAACTGCCACCTAAAGAGGTCATTAACAATCTACACTAAAAATATGTGCTCGAACTCTATCGCGACGAAACCATTGGTGTCAGAGAAAAATCGTCTGGCTCGCACAAATTTTGCTAAAGAACACGTGAACTGGTCAAGACGGAGATGAGATGAGTTCAAATTTAATTTAAGAGGCCATGTTGGAAAAACCCAAAGAGAACAAGACTAGGCCCAATATATACACACAGAAAACAGATTCATTGTGGCTACCGAATTTATTACCAACTGAATTGCGATAATGCTAATAACCGATTTTCGGGTTCACGATGATTACAATTCTATTGCCTTAACAGTAAATATTTTATCATAATAGAAAATTAGCAGATGATATTAAATTTCTGTTGATATAATCGAAAATACAATTGTTCCAATTTAGAACAATTCGGTTGGCAAATATTTTTTCTGTGTGTACAAACAAAATTTTTAAGTTTGGCGGTGTCAATTTTATAGTATCGGGTTGATTTTTGGGCCATGGATTTATATAAAGGTAAATTCGAATAACATTATGTATCCATACGCGAAGGAAAATATGACTCTGGTCTGAAAGTTCCAATATGACAATTATCCAAAACACAGCTCCAAAGTTGTAATCGTAAGGTCCAATGTATTGCAGTTAGTGCTTTGTAATGGTCATCCCAATCACCAAATCTCAATCCCACAGAAAATCTGTGGGAAATTGTAGATCAATAGATATGGACACGAAATTACACAAACAAGACAGATCTCATAGAGGCAGTTAATTCAGATTGGAAAAAACTTCAATTGTTATCACCAACAGTATAATTGACTCCATGATTCATTTAAATATTGGGAGCTAAATATAAAGCAATATCTGACGATATTCCCAACCCAAAGGATGGGCACGTTCCTTCTCCAATGTAGAGGCAAAAGTCGTATACAATACCAGATACACCAGCTCAGGTAAACATTTTAAAGATCAATATGTGAGGGTTTTTTTTGGCAGATATTGCTTCAAACTGTGCTTACCTAATGAAATATAAATAATTAGTAAATATCTATAATATTAATAGGCTAGGCAATTTTTTGTGATCGATGTTTTATTCTACCGTTTTATCCCGATTTTGACAAAACGTTTATTTTTTTAAAGGCATATTTTTTTAGCTGTTCACCAGACCTACAGATTTTTAAATTTTTGCCTTTATTTTGAGTAAATTGCATTTAAAGTTGCTACTAACACATACATGAAATTATACAATGATATGCGTGTGTTTATGAAATTTGTTAATGTGTTTGTTAGTTTTTTTTTCTTCATTCACAATAATAATAAACCAAAAAAGTGTTGGTTTGTCAATTGGCTAAGATGAAATAAAAAAGATGCTAGAATTTTCACTCGAATTTCGAGTGCTGGAATATGCTAGCATACATAAGTACATTATTATTGCCTATAGGCAACACTGTGTTTGAAAAATTACTGACCACCAACTAGAAATTATTTGTTTTTAGTTTTTATCTTTATTTATAATGTTCTTACCTTTAAACAATAATATTAAGCACTTGAATTTTAACTTTTACATTTTCTTTATTATTTTTATTTAGTTTTTTTTTTGATTATTTGTAAACTCACTTTTTGCAGAAAAAAAATTGTAGGTGTGCACTTAAAAGAGATTAGCCCTCAAATAATCACTATCAATACTTACAATAAAATATTTGCATTTAAGCTTGCACCATCAAGCTACTCTGAGAGAAACCCGTAAGAGAACAAAATAAAAATTACGGGACTTATAAGCTAAAATACACAATGTTGCCTATAGGCAATATCAGGCATGAAAGGGTTACTTAACTCTACCAAAAAAATTGGTTGAGTGTACAGATGACTTATAAAAAAGTTGTCTTTAAACCAAACATTGTGAAAACAGAATCCAAATATTCACTTATAACAAAAAAATTATTTATATCTGTGGTCACAAACGATAACAACCTAAATCGACTTAAGAACGATTTGAGTTACGTATGCTATCATATTCTACTGACAACGCTTTAAATTTACGTGAAATACCCATTTCTCTAACACTGTTTTTTAAAAAGTTAGCCCCATTACATTAATACAAAAATTTTTTTTTCTCGAAAGCATGATTTTCGACTTTGGATATAAAGATATGTCTATAATATTAACAGGCTAGGCGATTTCTTGCGACTGATGTTTTGTTCTACCATTTCATCCCGATTTTGACATAACGTATATTTTTTGAAAGGTATTTCTTTTTAGCTATTCAACAGACTTAGAGATTTTAAAAATTTTGCCTTTATTTTGAATAAACTCCATTTAAATTTGCTACTAACACTTGCATAAAATTATACAATGCTATGTGTGTGTTTATTAAATTTGTTAATTTGTTTGTTAGTTTGTTTTCTTCATTCACAATAATAATAAACCAAAAAAGTGTTGGTTTGTGAATTGGCTAAGTTCAAAAAAGTTGCTAGAATTTGCACTCGAATTTTGAGCAATGGAATCTGCTACTTATTTTTAAAAGACAATTTTACAAAACGTAACTAGTTTATATCTTTAATTATTCAAAACTCAGACTGAATTTTTCTTTATATTTTTTATGAATTAGACCTAAATGAGAAAATAAATATAAAATATGATCTCATTTATTTCAAGTTATGTTTATTTAATTTTTTAAACAAAATTTACTGGAATATTTTGATATAATTTTTTAAAATTATATTTGGGTGTATTCTTTTTTAAATTTTTTAAATAAAGAATATTTTAAAATTTGTCTTTTAATTCGTATGTAAAATCGACAAAAGTAAAATAAATTGATAAAAAATTAGTACAGTTTAATTTTTCAAGTTTAATTTGTCATAAAAAGTCTATCGAAGCCAAAATATTTTTTTGACAAAAGCACAATTCTTCCATTTATAGCGTCAATTTTCCGGTTTCTTTTATATGTGATTTTAGCATTTTTTAACTAATACAGACATTTTTAAGAAGTTACTAGTTCTATAAAATAATTTTTGAAATATAAAAAAGCAGTCGAAGAGTACGAAAATTGTCTTTATAATTTAAAACTAAGTAAATGGAAAAATCGAGACAGAAGATTGAAACATTTAACTTCAACAAGTCAGTCAATGAATATGCGTTTTTTGTTCAGAGTTATCAAAAAAACACACACTAAAAAAAACTCGTACATTTATGTAATCAAAAATAGCTCAGACCAAACAAACACATATTTTTATTTTCATATCAATTATGTGTGTTTCTAAATTTTGTTTCGTTTTAATATTTCGTTATCTACACGAACATTTTTCTATCACGTATTTTTTGTTTCGAACACACATAAACCACACAGATACGAGTGTAGCTTTGTTTTTAATTTTTAGATGTACGCGTTGAAGAACATGTTCTGTTTTTTTTTTTTAGCAGTACTTAAAATAAAGCTACACTCGAATCAGTCTGGTTTGCGTCTATTCGAAACATAAAATACGTGACAGAAAAATGTTCGTGTAGATAACGAAATATTAAAACGAAACACAGTCATGGTTGTGTTGGGCACCGTACAAAATTTAGAAACACACATAATTGATACGAGTATGAAAATAAAAATATGTGTTGGCTGCTTTAGAACAGAACATTGTGTGTTTCATGTGTGTATTTTCTGAACCTTGGTTTTTTTTAATTATCAAGTTTCGTTACAGATCTCTTGACCTTTCCATTCATGTATTCATTCCATGAATTTTTTAAAATTATTTAATTCATAAATATTTCTACTAAAAGAATCAACTTATAGTGCGATTACATCTAAGGAAAATCTAGTAGATTTTAGTTGAAATCTATTTCAAAATCTATACCGTTTACATCTAACTTTTTTACATTTTGTGAGATTTTGTTTCCACAACAA
Organism: Cordilura impudica; assembly: GCA_963682025.1. Lineage (NCBI taxonomy): Eukaryota > Metazoa > Arthropoda > Insecta > Diptera > Scathophagidae > Cordilura > Cordilura impudica. The sequence goes on along the minus strand of OY821519.1, from coordinate 42,369,392 downwards.
TAAACATCTGATTAAAATAAAACATATGAACTAGAAATACCAAAAACGTTCAAAACAATAGGAAAATGGAAATATGGATTTTACTATTATATTATGCATCCCAAATTTAAACAGCACTATCTGAAATTGAAATTTTGCGACCAAAAAACGTCAGCATTTGTTAAATGTATTGTTTGAAGAACAAAAAACAAACAAATGCATTTTGCACAATTATTATATACATAGCAGATGGGAAAGGGCACATATACATAAGTATAGAAAATTATAAATTCAATTACTAAATATTTTTTATTACAGATTCATCATTTTTAATAATAATTAATATTTTATTTCCTTTTTATTCAACTTGTTTGCTTTTGTTTTTGTTCTTAAATGTCAATTTTTCAGTCACTGCGTTATAATTTTCTACTACGATATTAAAAATCCACAGTAGTATCATTTCGTAGTGCCCAAGTTTGACAAGATTTTGTGAGATTTTGCTAATAGTGCGTTTACATCTGAGAAAAACCTAGTAAATTTGAGTTAAAATCTATTTCATAATCTATACCGTTTGCATCTAACTTTTTTTGACATTTTGTGAGATTTTGTTTCCACAACAATAAACAGCTAATTAAAATAAAACATATAAACTCGAAATACCAAAAATAAACAAAACAATAGGAAAACGGAAATATGAAAAATTCTAAAAAGGAAAATATTTTATTATTATATTATCATCAAGAATGAAAAAGGCCAAGTTGAAACAGAACAACAAAAACAAATGCATTTTCCACAATTATTATATAGCAGATTGGAATGAGCACATATAAGAATAAAAGGTTATAACTTTTTAGTTACTATATATTTTTTTATTATAGATTCATCATTTTTATTAATAATTAATATTTTATTTCCTTTTTATTCAACTTTTTTGCTTTTGTTTTTGTTTTTAAATGTCAATTTTTCAGTCACTGCGTTGTAATTTTCTACTACAATATTAAAAATACACAGTAGTTTGAGAAGATTTTGTAAGATTTTGCTAAAATCTAGTAACGAACTAGATTTTGTTTTGTATGGGAAATCTAGTAAAAATTAGCTAGAATATGCTGGAAATATCGTATAACGAGATTTTGCTTATAGCACAATCAAGATCATATTATTAGATTTCCCATATAAAACAAAATCTATTTGAAAATGAACACGTATTTTATTTCTTTTATTGATATACACTTTAAAAGTAACATCAAATTCCAGCGCTTTTCGTTTCATTCTAATTTAGCGCCTTTTAATATATTCAGCATAATAAGTAAAATAATTTTCTGATTGTTAGTTTATTTTCCTCCATGTAGTTATTGTTTTATTTGCTCTTTCCAGATTAATTTTTATCATTATAAAAACTCTGCTTTTCTAACATACTCAATTAGAAAATCATTTTTATTACACACAAAGTCTAACCCACTGTTAATTAACTCCCAATAAGTGGAACAGCAACTAATAACTTATGATACGAGTATGAATGATTGATAGAATAAATGAATAAAGCCGCCTTCTACTCTATGACATTGGCGCGTAATCTAATCATAAATGTTGGAAATTGCACTGTTATAACCTGAAGAGAGCTATAATGCTTCAACATACGTTTGTATGTACATTCCTCTTGGAGCTATTTACAATAAAAATTTAGAAACTTATTTTATCACTTCGTTTGTTACATTTTGAAGTTTTCATGGAAGACTCATTTATGTATTTAAAGGGAAAAGCCACCTTAAACACAATATTAACATAACATTGAAAGCACTATTGCACTATAAAAATTTCGATAAGAACATCAAGTTCTATTCGTATCTAAAAAAATAAATCAAGAAGGCCTTAAGACGTGAAGGGTATCAAAGATTCGAGAAGGCCGGGTTAAATACTCTTAATTTGAAAAAATAAATTCACATTTATATGTACTTATATGTATACAAATTTATATCTTTATATGTAATATGCACCTGGTTATTAAATTGATGTGGTTAATTGTTGTTGGTTCTATAAATAGAAACGTTTAGTTAGCTTAGTTTACTTTTGTATTTTGATAACATTTATTGGTCTATAAACCTGTAATTGCTTTATGGCTTAATAAAATTGTAGTATAATTATAATGAAAACAAAATGGACAAAATCTTTATTCCTGTTACCAGAGGCATTTTTGTTCATAAAGTTTTGTAAACATATTTCATGATTTCACAAAATGTTGTTTATAAAAAAAATGTCGTGTCTATTTATTAAAACTACTAGCAGATTCCAGCGCTCGAAATTCGAGTGCAATTTATAGGTAGCTTTATTTTTCAACTTAGCCAATTCACAAACCAACACTTTTATGGTTTATAATTATTGTGAATGAAAATAAAAAACTTATTAACAAACACATTAACAAATTTAATAAAACACACACTTTAAATGCAATTTACTCAAAATAAAGGAAAAAATTTTAAAATCTGTAAATCTGCAAAATAAATAATATACGTTTGGTCAAAATCGAGATAAAACGGTAGAACAAAACATCGGTCACAAGAATTCGCCTAGCGTTACAAAAGTCCGCACAGTGGTGTAGAGCGTATAAACATCTGTAATATTAAACAATATGCAAATATTTTACCGCCAATTATTTTTAATCTATAATATTAATAGGCTAGGCGATTTCTTGTGACCGCTGTTTTGTTCTACCGTTTTATCCCGATTTTGACGAAATGTATATTATTTGAAAGGTATTTCTTTTTAGCCGTTTTGCAGATATATAGATTTTTAAATTTTTTCCTTTATTTTGAGTAAATTGCATTTAAAGTAGCTACTAACACATACATAAAATTAAGAGACCCTATTTAATAAAAAAAAAAAAAATTCCTAGAATTTGCACTTGAATTTCGAGGGCTGGAATCTGCTAGTTGCCATAAAACAAATTAAATTCGAGTGTTGATTACAGAGGCCATGATGCTTTCTTAATAAATTAGATTTAAATCCTTAGTTTAAATGTAAAGAAGAGTTACTAAATATAAAAGAAAATTGAATGTAATGAATTCCCATTTGGACAATTAAGAAATTCGTAAATAGGGGATGAGTTCAGTAGTAAATTAATTTCTACAATCGGAATCAAAATTTTTAAAACGCGCGATTAGGTATTTTGTAAATTAAAATCCCGGGATTTTTCGGGATTTCAGCATTTTTGGATATTTCGGGACATGATTTTCATTGTTTTTCAGTATAAAAATTTATGTGGTCAGGGTGTAATGAGTTAGTGCTGATGTTTGTTACTTCCAAAAATATTTGACCTAGACATTCTATTATATCGATCGATTTTGAATCACTTTTTGAATATATTTAACGACGTCCGTCCGTCCGTCCGTCTGTGTCCATTTAAACCTTGAAATTAAATTACACGTAGCAAATATGAATATAAGTTGATGAAATTTGGTATTTAAGCTTCTATCGTTCATGGGACAAACTCTATAGAAATTAATGAAAATCGGTGCATATTTAGACTTAGTCCCCATACAAATTATTCTTATGAGATCGACTTAAATTACCATAATATACAAATAATCAGATGGATTTGTTCAATTAAATAGGGTTTGTGTGTGTTTATTACATCCATTAATCAGTAGTCGAAAAATAAACTCTATAGGACAGCGCTGTGAAGTCGGAAACGGAGTTGTGTAGCCGTAGTCGCGGTGTTTGTCGTTATTGCACGTGCATGAAGAATTCAAAAAAAAAAAAAAATTCTTCGAAATTGGCGACGTAATATTTTACAGATCGCTATGAATGAGTAGATTTTAATTTATTTTATGGGTGTAATTCATTCAAGGACTTAAATTAAATAACATAAAAGTGTGTCGTAATTTTAATTATTTTGGAACTTTATTTATTAGTACGGGCAAGAGCCTAGCAGAACTTATACTTAGTTATTAATCAAGTTGAACAACAATAAAATTAAAATTTATTTGTTTGTGTTATAAGGAATATTATAGTTCATATTAAATATTATAGGTATGGTTTTTTAGTTATTTTCATATTTAAAACAAGAATTACTTTGAAAACTGAAAGTCAAAGTGGTGTTTAAGCTTCATGTGAGTAGATATTAGTATAAAAATAATGAATTTGAACTCCAAATATTTAATTTTTTATTTTAAAAAAAATCATGTGAGTCCGACCACAGCGGAGATGTGTAAATATCTAGTAATTAAAGATTTTTTATGGCACTTTTTTAAAATCAAATAGAAAGCGTCATCTATGTATCACTTATAGCAATCAACTACAGGGGCTCTGCTAATATAAAAATATTTATTATTATTTATTATTTCAACTGGTTAATCTTTAATTTTTAACTTTTCGTTTTTTGTTTTCATTTTTAATTTTTAATTTGTAATTTCTAATTTGTAATTTTAAATTTTAAATTTTAAATTTTTAATTTTTAATTTTTAATTTTTAGTTTTTAACTTTTAATTTTTAACTTTTAATTTTTAATTTTTAATTTTTAATTTTTAATTTTTAATTTTTAATTTTTAATTTTTAATTTTTAATTTTTAATTTTTAATTTTTAATTTTTAATTTTTAATTTTTAATTTTTAATTTTTAATTTTTAATTTTTAATTTTTAATTTTTAATTTTTAATTTTTAATTTTTAATTTTTAATTTTTAATTTTTAATTTTTAATTTTTAATTTTTAATTTTTAATTTTTAATTTTTAATTTTTAATTTTTAATTTTTAATTTTTAATTTTTAATTTTTAATTTTTAATTTTTAATTTTTAATTTTTAATTTTTAATTTTTAATTTTTAATTTTTAATTTTTAATTTTTAATTTTTAATTTTTAATTTTTAATTTTTAATTTTTAATTTTTAATTTTTAATTTTTAATTTTTAATTTTTAATTTTTAATTTTTAATTTTTAATTTTTAATTTTTAATTTTTAATTTTTAATTTTTAATTTTTAATTTTTAATTTTTAATTTTTAATTTTTAATTTTTAATTTTTAATTTTTAATTTTTAATTTTTAATTTTTAATTTTTAATTTTTAATTTTTAATTTTTAATTTTTAATTTTTAATTTTTAATTTTTAATTTTTAATTTTTAATTTTTAATTTTTAATTTTTAATTTTTAATTTTTAATTTTTAATTTTTAATTTTTAATTTTTAATTTTTAATTTTTAATTTTTAATTTTTAATTTTTAATTTTTAATTTTTAATTTTTAATTTTTAATTTTTAATTTTTAATTTTTAATTTTTAATTTTTAATTTTTAATTTTTAATTTTTAATTTTTAATTTTTAATTTTTAATTTTTAATTTTTAATTTTTAATTTTTAATTTTTAATTTTTAATTTTTAATTTTTAATTTTTAATTTTTAATTTTTAATTTTTAATTTTTAATTTTTAATTTTTAATTTTTAATTTTTAATTTTTAATTTTTAATTTTTAATTTTTAATTTTTAATTTTTAATTTTTAATTTTTAATTTTTAATTTTTAATTTTTAATTTCTAATTTTTAATTTTTAATTTTTAATTTTTGATTTTTAATTTTTAATTTTTAATTTTTAATTTTTAATTTTTAATTTTTAATTTTTAATTTTTAATTTTTAATTTTTAATTTTTAATTTTTAATTTTTAATTTTTAATTTTTAATTTTTAATTTTTAATTTTTAATTTTTAATTTTTAATTTTTTATTTTTCATCTCTCATTCTTTATTTTTTTATTTTTCATTTTTCATTTTTAATTTTTCATTTTTCATTTTTTATTTTTCATTTTTCATTTTTCATTTTTCATTTTTGATTTTTAATTTTTAATTTTTCATTTTTCATTTTTAATTTTTAATTTTTAATTTTTAATTTTTAATTTTTAATTTTTAATTTTTAATTTTTAATTTTTAATTTTTAATTTTTAATTTTTAATTTTTAATTTTTAATTTTTAATTTTTAATTTTTAATTTTTAATTTTTAATTTTTAATTTTTAATTTTTAATTTTTAATTTTTAATTTTTAATTTTTAATTTTTAATTTTTAATTTTTAATTTTTAATTTTTAATTTTTAATTTTTAATTTTTAATTTTTAATTTTTAATTTTTAATTTTTAATTTTTAATTTTTAATTTTTAATTTTTAATTTTTAATTTTTAATTTTTAATTTTTAATTTTTAATTTAATGCATTCATAAAATTCCTCAAATTTATTCCTTATTTTATGAAAATATTTAGATTAATTAGTTTTTATATTTAATTCAGCATAAACAAATTTTTATATTGAGGGCTTATATTCAAAAAGCGCTATCTGCATCAATAATTATTTTAAAGAGAGCGTGTAAAACTAATTTATTAATAAGATTTGAAAGCATTTGTCGACTGATTTGCTACAATATCTATTAAGAAATAGTCGTACTAATCATGTATAATACAAAAATTAATATTATATATGACAGTTATATCAGAGAACAGTTGAAATCAAAAATTAATATTGCCGTCAAATGTAGACAGCACTTTTTGAATATAAGCCCTCGCTCGATATACTTTTATATGAATATAATTATTCTGAAAAAAAACCAAACTAAATCTAGGACACATTTAGAGTAGCCCACGGATTAATTTCAGAAAAAAAAAGTCCAGAATATTATTTTTTGGAATTATTAAAATATTATCAACAAGTTTTGTTGAAATCCTTCCAAATTAAGGACAGGATACATACAATATTTGGCATTTTTAATCGCATATATTTTGTTAATGAGACATTAAAGTCCAATCGTTGATTTCAGTAAATTTCTTGAACAAAATTTATGAAAAAGTAAAATTGGAGATTTTGAAATAGTGCTAAAAAATACATACTGTTTTGACATTAATTTAGAACGGCATGACAATAAACGAGATGCAAAATACTTTACATAATATCATTTTGGGATCAGGATAATGCAAAAATATTGTTGTTGTAAGTTATTTCAATGTCTTTAAAAATTTGAGCTCGATTTTCTTAATCAAGTGGTCTACTGCGCATTTATTGTCTGGGGAACTTGATATAACTTGGTGTTTTTCAACCGATAATAGATTTTGTTTTATTAGAAAGATAATTTACTCTAGATTATGGTTTATTAATATGTTTAATTGAAACGCATTTATTAGTATCAAAATTTTTGTGAAAAAAAAAATTTTTTTTTTTTGATAATTTTTACATAAAATTTATAATTGAACTTTGAACTCATCAATGCGCGTCCAGAAAGCATTGCCCGATTTGGCTCAAATTTTGCGCACTAAAGGTTTAGATCCAGTGTCACAATATTCCGACCCGCACACCTCAAATTCGACCAAAAATTTTTTTCATACAAACCGCTGTCACCCGAATGTACAATAAAAACTAATTATTACAATAAAGGAAAGATCAATGCTACTTAAATATAGTTAATGCTTATTTTCTATAGACAATTTGTTGGACCAATTTTTAGTTTGTAATTTTCAATACAAAAAGTCATTCATATTTATTATTTTATTGGTATATATACATACTTATAATTAATACGTGAAGGTAAATTTTTAGTTTCCTTTTCACGCAATATGCGGGAGGAGTGTGAAAATTGGCATATTTATAGTTCATATGGGGGAGAAGCTAGGATGATAAAATTTATTTTTAATCTGTCTTAAAAATATATTAAATTAAATAAAATAAATTATTTATAATAATTCGTTACGCCCTGCTAATACGAATGATTTAAATTATACATCGGACGGTCTGTGTTGAATTGTGAATTGCTAAAATTGATTAACATACCTTTAGGCTCATTTAAATATTCAAAAATTTTATATATATATAGATTTAAAAAACATCGGAAGACAAAAATTTAATGAAAAAATAATATTTCCTAGACTTTGCACTCGAATTTCGAGTGCTGGGCTATACTACTTTACTATTAATACATATTCTATGTATAAAATGAACAAAACTATAAAAAAAAGTAAATAGTAAATAAAATAAAATTAACGTTTCATATATGTTTTTGCCCACCTGAAAATTTCAATTTAGTTTGCGTGTTCATCTTTTATCTTATTAGTATTTTGTACAATGGAAATATAAAGTTTTTCTTCTAAAACATTATCTGATATATCAATTTTATGCGATATAACATCTTGATAAGAATTATAAACTAGCTGATTCCAGCGCTCGACATTCGAGTGCAAATTCTAGGCAACTTTTATTTTCAACTTATTTTCAAATTAGCCAATTCACACACCAACACTTTTATTATTATTGTGAATGAAGAAAACAAACTTACAAACACACTAACAAATTTAATAAACACACACATAGCATTGTATAATTTTATGTATGTGTTAGTAGCAACTTTTAATTTACTCAAAATATGGGCAAAAATTTAAAAATCTGTAAGTCTGGTGAACAGCTGAAAAGAAATGCCTTTCAAATAATATACGTTTTGTCAAAATCGGATAAAACGGTAGAGCAAAACATAGGTATATTAACAGTATAGATAAACAGTCCTTTCATATCAAAATTAGAAATAAATAAAAAAAATATTTTAATATTACGGGATTACGGGATCCAGAAAAAATTACGGAATTCAGAAAAATTTCGGGATTCGGATATAACCGTTTGGCATCCTATTCCTTACTAATAAATAACTAATCCTCAAAAGTCAATACCGTATATATCAATTATGCCTATTAACACTGTATCCAGTTATTAAAATTTAATTTAAAATTTATCATGTTTCAGTAAACTAATGTCATCTAACTTCCAGTTGTCAAAGTATATGAACAACAAATGTCAAATTGAGATTTAGAAACGTTAAGATTGAAATAAAATAAAAAATTTCACGATTATTTAAAATTTTTTCTTCCAAAAATGCAAAGCTCGAGCTAAATTCTTTTAACAAATAACTCTTATTTTCATATATATCTTTCACCACTATCATCCTTTTTGGATGAATGGGGCGCCGACAAAAACCTTTTTTTTATGAAATCATCATAAAGAGTGCTAAATTGTGGCTATGTAGCTATTTCATAATATCTGTGGTCGCAAGCGATAACCGCCTAAGTCGATTTAAGAACGATTTGAGTTATGCATGATATCATGTTCTACAAAAAACTCTTTATATTTACGTGAAATCTCCATTTCTCTAACACTATTTATTAAAAATATATTAATAAAAGCATACTGACCTAAGTCGTAATGAAGCCCCATTACATTTATATAAAAAGTTATTTTTCTCGAAAGCATGATTTTCGACTTAGGCGGTTAATGCTTGTGACCAAAGATATTAAGCTAAGTGCCATTTTTTGCGTTACTGTTTAGTGTGTTTCATGAAATTTATAATTTTTTTAATTTTATATGTGAAATATTTTTGGCTTAAGTCTCGTTTAGGTGCACCTCTCCGATCCGTTCCAAACTCGTTCCACTTTTTAATGCGATTCCAGCAAAATATTTTTTTTTTGTCGGAAGCCCATATTTCCCGAGTTATAGACCTCCAAAGTTTTGACATTGATTTCGATATAACTTGAACAATTCTAATCGGACTTTAGCAATATATATATCATATGAAAGCTTATTAAAGTACCTTTAATTTGATATAAAAAAGTTCGAAATCCATTAACCCATTATGGACCAAAATAATTTTCTTTCTTTTTAAGATGCAGTTTTTTGTAAATAATTCATTTTATTTCAATAAAACGCTATTACAACAACAAAATATATGTTAATAAGTACATTCATAGGATTAACAGCTTTTATTTAAGACATAGTTTGACCTTTTAACCTTTTGCAATCCGGAGATATTAGGGCTACAACTTCGTTTTTTTTTTATTGCACAAATAACAAAAACCCATAACACTAAAAACAACACTTTCTTAAAAAATTCGACTTAACAATTCTAACTAGAAATGGAAATTTTTTTAAAAAAATTTCTTGTATATTTGGGAAAGTTTTTTTTCGCAAACGTGGCATTATCTCATAAAATGATCTATAAAATTTTTGTGTTTACAGCAACTGAATGAAAGCTGGGCCTACTAGCTACATATATATTTTGTCCTCTTAACCCTTCCAGGACCGGAGATATTATTGACTTTTAATGAGACTATTATTGTTGGGAAATTCGCTTGTGACGTACGCAGGAAAACTTTATTCAGCGAAGCCACCTGCCGTGTCCTACTGGAGGAGAAAACCCTTAAGCGCGGCCGCAGGCCGCCACGCAGAAAAACTTTAGTATGCGAAGCCAGATTTCAATACTTAACTTTAGTGTCTCCGGGAAGACATAAGACAAGATAAAGCCATCATGGCCTTATCTCACATGGTATTAAAGCATCCCCTCATTTCTTCTTCGTCCTATTATGAAAATTTTGTTGGAAATTCGCTTGTGACGTACGCAGGAAAACTTTTTTCAGCGAAGCCACCTGCCGTGTCCTACTGGAGGAGAAATCCCTTAAGCGCGGCCGCAGGCCGCCACGCAGAAAAACTTTAGTATGCGAAGCCAGATTTCAATACTTAACTTTAGTAACTCCTAATATATCCAGCACTTTAAGAGTCAAAAAGTCATAATAGACACCAAAAAAATAGGCTTTGACCCCTACTTTTTTTGTAAATGTGCAAATACACACCTTATATACGTAATTTCGTCTGATAATTACAGCTTTTCACAAAAACTTTATCAAAAATGCACAATCTTGAATAGGTTCACAATGGGTTAAAGGATTTCGAACTTTTTTTTATTTTGAAATAAAGGCAATTTAATAAGCTTTCAAATAATACATATATTGCTCAAATCCGATAAGAATTGCTCAAGTTATATCGAAATCAATGTCAAAACTTTGGAGGTCCATAACTCGGAAAATATGGGTTTCCGACAAAAAAAAAATTTTTTTTTCTAAATCACCTCAAATACCCCTATTTCCAAAAAAAAAAAAAATCGGGGTGGTGCACCTAAACGAGACTTGTTCCATATTTTTCTCCAGTTAAGAACATTTTCGGTTAAACTAAACTGAAAGTTAAAAGTTAAAGCGTAACCGAATTATGTGTGAATGAGTTTTCATTTTCCCCACATATGTGCATACCATTTTAGGTAAAGTACTGATTAATACAACAGTGCTAGCTTATGCAACTCTGATGCTTGACCAATATACACATCTGGCATCACTTCAATTAAAAACACCGACGCGATTAGTGAAAGAAAGACGTAGAAATTTTCAAGTCAACAATTCTTACGGCATATTTACAATACAAATCAAAGAAAATATCAAATAAATATGGTTTAAACAACAATTTTTTATGGAAAAAGGTTTTTTTTTATATAATAAGAATGTAATGAGTACATATTAAAAAAATGAAGTGCGAATATTCATGAATTTTGTGAAGCATGTAGAAAAAATTCGAAGTGTTTAATAAAATTATACACGAGAAAAAGAGAGAGAATATTGTAAATATATAATGGTTTAATGAGAATATAAGCTAAACAGAGATAAAACTATAAATACCTGAAGGACGTTTTAGTGTTTTTTGTTTTTACTTTACACATACTTTTTTTTTCATTATATTATTTTGTGTGTTTTGTACCTTTTCGGAGGGAAGACAAAAGCTAGTGGTGAAGAAAAGTTATTTATTATTATTATTATTTAAAAGTAAATAATCAAAAAAGAAAGAATCTAAAAAATTTGCAAAAATTAAAAAAGGAAATTCAAGTGCAGACAAAAATCATTTATTTTGGAAATTGTTTATTGAAAAAACCTCAAACTGGATAACATAATGGGCAGTTCGGATGATCGTGTGTACGCTGCTGAGCGTATTATACAAAAACGTATTAGAAAGGTAAGTTGTTTTCAAAATGTATTTTCTATTAAAGTATGTTAAATTATGATATACTACTGTATCTCAATTAGTCCTTCAATAATTTGTGTTACATACAATAACAACATATAGAAATAATCCTCTTAACATCTGCTGGCAGCTGTTATTTAGTTCATTCACTAAAACCTAAAGACATTTACGTTCATAGTTCTTTTTTTTTACTCGATTATTGTTGTCTCGTGCTCCTTTTTGCTTCTTATTGTTTTATTGTTATCATCATCTGCTGTAATTTTCTGCGTTTTTTTTTCCAAATTTATAATAATATTTTTATACATTCCTGCTTATTGCGTAAAATGTTGAAAATGATGCGGTCCGTTTTAACAAATCAAGCGATTTTAAAGAATATTTAGTTATATAAAACATTCGGAAATTTTATTATTTTTTAAAGTACATAAGTTTGAACTAAAAAAAAAATGGTTTATTTTAATTAATTGATTTTTAAGCGTATATATTATCTGACGGTATAAATCCTCGAAAAGTAAAATTTAGCGTTTTCAGGATTTAACTGGTGTCAAACTTCAGTTAACAACCCTGTTGACCATAGACAAACAAATTCATGCTCGGTGTTTTTAGTTGCATTAGTGTGCAATTAATGAGTTATTAGTTCATATGTAGTTGTTGCTATTCTTGTGGTTCTTTTTCTCTTTTTGTATAGTTGCATGTACATTTATTACAGCTGTTGTTTTTTAAATTACAGTTTTAGTTTTTTTTTCATAAACACCTTTAGTCCTTAATGTCCTTTTCATTAGTTTGGCGTTGTTGTAGTTGTTGTTGATTTTTTAACAACGCAAGTACTTTATTTGATTCATATTCAATAAAATTATAAATGTCTTTTTTTTTTAATTTTAATTCATACATAGTTCGCAATTGCAAGTGGCGCCACTATTTTAATATTCATATTCTTTCATAATAATTTTCTTAGAATTATTCTTTGTTGCTGCTTTTCTATCTATATAAGGTTACCTGCATAAAACCTTTTATTGCTTGCTTTAATGACCCTTATATTACAGAATGTCTGTGTATAAAAATTTTTCCAAACTTTCTTGATAGATAAATATGTTTTTTAGTAAAAATTCCTTTGAATTTTGTTGGTTTTATGGTGTTATTTAGTTTTTTAAAATTATGCCTAAGGACTGGATTTACACATTCGGTTTTACTCATGTTTTTTTTTTTTATGTATAACGATTAACATTGTTTGTATCATCAACATTTTTAGGGCGTTGTGGAATATCGTGTTAAATGGAAGGGATGGAATCAACGTTACAACACATGGGAACCAGAAGTTAACATTTTAGATCGTAGACTCATTGAGATTTATGAGCAAGGCAACAAATCATCTAGTACTCCCTCTAAAAGAGGCCCAAAAAGAAAGGAAAAAGAGCGAGATCCAGATCCTGAACCAGAATCCGATGACGAATATACCTTTACTGAAGATGACGTACAAACGCATGGTGCAGCAACATCAACTACGACTGTGAACTCAATTACAGCAACAAATGCCACGAATACAGCCTCAACATCCTCAACATTAACATCTGCGTCTAATATTATACATCAGCATCAGCATCACCATCATTATCATCATAATCAGGACAAGGATAAGGATAAGGACAAAGAAAGGAAACATCATCATCATCACCACCACCATCATCACAGCACAAAAACGGAACGATTATCGAATAGACGATCAGAATCGCCACATACACACAGTGAAATTAAAAGGCAAAAAGAACAACTAGCAGCTACGAATTCGTCCTTATTGTCTTTCATCCCCGAAGGCGATTCCAATTCATCGTCATCAGAAGATCAACCATTAAGTCGAAAAGAGGTGGGCACAAAACGTAAAGCCGAAGTATTAAAGGAGTCGGGTAAGATTGGTGTTACAATTAAAACGTCACCAGACCATCCGCCACCAGCAAAAATACACTGTTCCGTGGACACAGCGACTTCAATTTCAACACCAATGAAATCTGAAGGCCAACCTTTATCACCGGAAACACCAGCATCAAGGCCGGAACAAGCGATCCCCTTGGAGAAACCCCAACCGCAGTATCAGGCTCAAGATGATGATGATGATGAAGAACTATCATCACAGGCTGATTCTCAAAATGAAGTTGAAAATAATAATATACACAATAACAACAACATCAACAACAACATCAATCACAACAACAACAACAGCAACAACAACCACAACATCAACAATAATTCCAATAATCAGCGCAATCAACATTTAGATAACAATTTGGAAAACTCACCGCCACCTAAACAAAAGTCACCAGCCACACCTTTGACGCCATTATCACCGCAAGCTTTACCTCCACGTTTTTGGCTACCTACCAAATGTAATATAGCCGACAAAGTTGTCATAACGGATGTGACAGTAAATTTCGAAACTGTAACAATACGTGAATGTAAAACCGAAAGAGGCTTTTTTCGTGAACGAGATATGAAAGATTCTTCTGTAGCTTAAAAAAAAGCATTAGAAAATATTAAGAACAGAAAAACAAAACAAAAAACAACAAAACAGAAATATCCAAAAGCATATGGATTATGGAAAAGATTCCTAAGAGGCGCACTTCATAAGACTTAAATGAAACTGAATGTTAAGCAGGACTTTAAAGTTCAAAATTTGCCCCCCTCCCCTTTTATATACAAATTATTTATTTTTCTAAGCAAATTTTGAATCGCTTAAAGTATACTTTTTTTTCGTATTTCGTCTTTTAATTGTTATAAAGCAAAGAGAAAATGTTTGTTTCTAATAATTGTATATAGAAAAAAAAAAAAAAAAATAGAAATATAATTATTTACAAAGTATATACAAAATATTTCTATATATATTTTTGTAGAGCTAAACCAAGTATTTAAAACTAAGAAGGACATCCTTCAAAATATGATATTATATTAATACTTATAATTAAAGCTTGATTATATATAAGAATATAGATACATACATATTTAAACGTATATTTTATTACAACTACACATTTTTTTTTTAGAGAGATTTATTTCAATTCTTATTTCTTTCTATAACAATTTTGCCATTTTTTTTTAATGTTAATGTAAAAATATTTATATTTTCTAACAACTTAAAGTTGTTATACATATTTCAAAAAAATTTTTTTAATTAATATTTTATCGAACTTTCCAAATTATACCAAAAATTATTTCCAAAAAAAAAAAGACAAAACAAACAAACAAACAAACAATATTGTATATTCTCTTAACTGTCAAAATCTTAACAAATTCATTATATAGAAAACAAGGTGTTTGGGGTCTGCCAGTCTCAAAGCGTTTTTGAAACAAACGCTATGTTGCGGCTTATGATTTTTCTATTATAGGCAGCAGCAATCTTTTCAGTTGGCAATATCGATATTCCGAATTAAACTTCTGCCCAATATCATCACTTGGATACGGCATAAAGAAGGACTCGGGCTTTATTGTGTTAAAACTATCACATTCCAACACATTTATGAAACGTAGATCGCTAATTCTCTAATATTCCAATCTGATATAAGAACGGCATTAAAATAGCTATGGAATTAGGAATTACAGTCAACTTGCGGAAACGTCGTGAACTAATTTTTATCAAGGGTGTTCACGTTTGTGAATTTATTCACGTTTTCGATTGCTTAATTTTAAAAACAAACTAGCACTTTTAAACGTCAGAAATGATCTTTAAAGAAATAAAGCATTAAGTACATATTTTTTATTCGCACATTTTATTAGTAATTCAATTTTTACATAGAACGATATAAATGAATATGATTTTACAGCAAAATAATAATCAAAAAAAAAAAAAAAAAGTAAACTAATAAAATTATAAAGTTAAAAACTGAAATTGAAATTACTTCAACTAATTCAAGAAAAAAAAATTTATTTTTAAAAACAAAACAATTGAACACTTTAAAAAAAAAAATAATAAATTTATAAAAAATTAAATTCAACTAGCAGTGCCCAGCCCTCGAAATTCGAGTGCAAATTCTAGGGAAATTTATTTTTTCATTCATTCATTCATTTTTTCATTATAAATATTTGTTGAACACACAGATGATATATAACTGGGTTTTTTAATAAATAATTTAATAAGAGCCTAAAGGTATGCTAATCAATTTTAGCCAGTTCACAATTCAAATCAAATTTAATACACACACACAGAATTGTATAGTTTTGTATTTGAAGCTTAAATTTATTTATGTGTGTTTTATGTGTGTGTTAGTAGCAACTTTAAATGCATTTTCTCCAAAAAAATTGTTCCAGACGGTGCAAATCTGTAAATATGATGGACAGCTAAAAAGAAATACCTTTCCAATGCGTTATTTTTGGTCAAAATCGGTTGGTGACTAAAATTTTTATATCGGTCACAAGAAATCGCCTTGCCCATTAATATTAAAGATTTAAAGAAAAAAAATCGTTCATCTTTTTTTGTTGCTGTGCTTGTTCGACCATCTTTAGTACAGCCTTTTCTTTAAGATTTCTCAACACTTTAATGTCGTTTTGGTCAATCATATTGTTTTCAGACCATATCAAAACCTTATCAAATGCTTCTACAGCTTCCTTTGATTTGGTTCTGATTTCCGGCTGATCTATAATGCAGTCATCATCATCGTCATCATCTGCTTCATCGTGAATTTCAAAAGCCACATTCTGCAAAATTCTCTTCAAGATTGTTATTCTATTCTTGAACTTGGTCCAGTGTAAATTCGCGCTGTAATGAAATTTCTTTAAATAACTAAATATTAAAATATTTTTTTAACAAACCTGAGGATTTAACATTCCTAGAAGACCGACAGCTCTTTCTTCCAGTTGTCTTGTTTCTGTTTGCAAGCTTTCTCTTGAGATACTTAAAGGAATGTTATCATCTATCTGGGTCATCTTCATTCGAAACTAAATTCAAAACGTTTTTCCAAGCTTTAGATAAAATATCTTTTGATTGAGTTTGATATCTTTTGTTATTCGACTCGATGCTGAGTCTAACAAGATAATATCATCGTTTAATGATAACCTTTTAGTGGATTCCAATAAATCTGATTTTTTTGTTGCAATTGATGCCAGCCCGGCCAGCCAAACTGTCACAAAAGGTTGACAAAATATTGACAAAAAGATGTGGATGGTCGACATTTATTTTGTGACAATTTTTGTTGAAAAAATGTCGGCAGGGTTGACACGTTTTGTCGACATTTTTATACACATTTTGTCGACTATTTTGTAAACAAATATGTCAACATTTTGCCAACAAATTTGTCAACGTTTTGTCAACAAATTTTTCAGTAAATTTATGCAAAAATAAAAATTATCCAAATCTAAATTAAAACAATTTTTTTTAAAGGCAATTTCTTTTATTATTGATTACCGAGTTATATATTAAAAAAATAAAAATCTTATTTTAATTCTGCACTAAAAGATTTTTTGCTCTTTAATTTAGAGAACCTTTCCCCTGTTCTTTGGAAATAAAATTTGACTGCATTCAGTGCCACCACCTCGTCGAAGTTCTTAAACCTATTGCTTTTCGCGGCATCTAAAAATTATAGAAAAAGAGGTTGGAAAACATAACAGGATATTATACACCAAAATATTACCCAATATAAATGCAAGCACAACTGATCCATCCAGCTTAGTTTTATTGTTCTTACCAGAAAAATTGATTTTGGTTTGAAAATCTGCCATGAAAAGTTTATTTATAATTTTTCGTACATTATGTCCAATACTGGATCCGCCAACGGTACTGATATGTTGTATCTTAAATGATAAATGTCAAGATTAAATAATTTTATTAAATATATATCTTTAAAAAAATTTTATACACACCAAGGATTTCTTAAATTCTAAATTTATTTCACACCTTGAAATTAGGGCATTATATTTGTCAACATTTTTGATTGGCAGCATTTCATCAATCTCAGTGTATTCTTTTTCTTTATTTGAATTTATAAAGTCACTGATTATTAATTATATATTATTAATTTATATATTTTAAATAAAATTATTTAAACTATACCTTTTCTATCAAATAATATTACGCATCGTATTGTGCACACAGTAATAAAGACAGTAATAGATTCTCGAGAATTAACTGTAAAATATGTATAAACAATGAAACTTCACAACACGAAGTTACCATCAACAAATATATGTCCACAAATTGTCAACCAAAATTGTCAGCAAAATGAATTACATACTTTTGTCAAAATATAGTGAACCCCCGCTTTGTGATATGTCGTTTAGGACAGCAATCACAATTTTTCAACAAATTATTGAGACAATTTGTTAGTAAAATTTCATTGACAAAATGTACACACATTTTTGATGACAATATGTTCACAAAAAGTTGTCATCACATTTTCTGGTTGGCCGGGAGTAGGCTGTTTCTATAATGCAGTTTTGTAATTTTAAAACGTTTTGATCCATTGGCTGAATTAAAGAAGTTACATTTGGTGGTAAAAACATTGTACGGATGGGTCCATTCAGAGTTTTTAATTCTTTTTCAGCAGGATGTGAAGGGCATTGTCTACTAATAAAAGTGCTTTTATTGGCTTTTTTTAATTCATATGAGAGACTTACCTCTGGCACAAATGATAAATGAAACCAGTCATAAAAAATAGCAGATGTCATCCAAGAAGACTTAGAACTTTTATTATTAACGGAGCATACAAAATGGTTAAGCTTATGAGTTCCTGATGAATTTGAACACATAAAAGTAAATCGTTGTTTTTTCATTTTGGCAGCGGGAGCTGTTTTTGCATATGATGAAACACGATTTTTCCGGTAATTGTTTCCAATATAAACCGGATTCATCAGCGTTGTATAGTTGCTCATCGCAAAAGCCGAGTTCTTTGATTTTTTCTCTTTATTTCATTTTACACGGGTCTACTAACTCCGGCTGAGCAGAAAGCTTTTCTCCAAAAATTTTAAGAAGTCGAATGCCACATTTTTTTTTTGAAGCCATCCGTCACTAGCATTGAAGCCACGGCCGGTTTCATTCATTTGCTCGTGAATTTCTTTAGCTTTTGCTTTAAGCATAAGTCCACTAACTGGAATATTT
Organism: Cordilura impudica; assembly: GCA_963682025.1. Classification (NCBI taxonomy): domain Eukaryota; kingdom Metazoa; phylum Arthropoda; class Insecta; order Diptera; family Scathophagidae; genus Cordilura; species Cordilura impudica. The sequence goes on along the minus strand of OY821519.1, from coordinate 42,350,510 downwards.
TTGTTTCTCATGTTAAGAAACCATTTACCGTGGCTCAAACGAAAAATCGGACAACAGCAATAAAAGTTTTCTAACGTATAAAAACACATCTATTAAAAGTTTAAAAAAAATTTTTCTTTTATTTTCTTTTAAATAAAATGTTTTTATTTACAATAATAAATATTTGTGTTTTCGTCGACCTTTTTGTTGTTATTAATTTATTGAGCTTGAGGCCAATTTTGGAATTTTTGTTGTTGTTTTTTATTTATTCAATATTTCGCTATATAGCATCTTCAGGAATATAATTTGAGTAACAATAATTAAAATTATATTTGGAAAAAAATCGAAAAAAAATATTATACATTTCACTTACAATACAAAAACAAATTAACTTCATTTTATGAGATCAAAAGAATAATCGGACAAAACATATTGATCTAAATAATATTGGAATCTTTTTTTTAATGATAAAAAAAATAAGACATTTTCAATACTTAGTAGCATAGCCCTTAGACTCAATTACTTTTCTTAATATATTTTGTATGGAATTAACTAAATTAGCGCAAACTTCGGCAGGTATTTTTGCCCATTCATTTTGCCATGCTTCTTTTACTTGTCCAATATTATTATAAGTATTTTTGTAGACTCTTCGGTCTAATTCAGCCCACAAATGTTTTATTACATTCAAGTCGGGTGATTGTGGAGGAGGACATAATAGTTAAGGGCAGTTGTGAATTAACAAGAGCTTGGCAATTCCCGAAGTATGTTTCGGATCGTTGTCCTGATAAAAAGCAAATTGGTTTTTTATTCCCAATTTATCTGCACTCTGCTTCACATTTTGCTTCAAAATGTCCAAATACACATACCTGTCCATTTTACCATCGATGAAATGTAAGTTGTCCACACCAGCACTGGACATACAGCCCCAAACCATCACAGAACCACCTCCATGCTTTACTGTAGCACGTGTATTTTTTGGTTCAAATTCGGTATTTGGTTTGCGCCAAACATACGTCCTTCCATCTAACCCATGCAAATTAAATTTGCTTTCGTCGGTGTATAGAACCTGTACAAAACATAGTAATGTAATGTTTTATTTAATTATATACCAGATACAGAAACATACCATATTCCAAAAATCTTGTTCTTTTGTAACATATTCTTTGGCAAATTTAATACGCAACAATTTATTTTTTGGGCTAATAAAGGGCTTTCTTCTTAAAGCTCGACCATTATATTCATGTCTTCGTAATGTGTTGCGAACTGTTTCGGCATATACTGCCTTTCCCAAGCTTTCTTTGACAAATTTTTGTAGGTCGTTGGCTGATATCAATGGATTTTGCTTAACTACACGCAAAATTCTCCTTTCGTCATTGTCATTTAACAGCTTTCCCTGTCCTTCTCTGCTTTTGTTCTCCACTCTAAACTCATCTTTGTACCTTTTAATTATGTCATGTACGGTGGAGCGACTTCTTGCAACAATTTCAGCTATTCCTCGCACCGTGCTTCCTTCTCCATACAATTTTAATATCAGATGGCTCATTTCCACACTGGTTTGCTTACCATTAGGCGCCATTTTTATTTTTTATTTTATTTTTTAATTTTTTCTTTTTACACAGATTTCATACCACGCACTGAATAATACTGAACGGTTGTTTTCATGGTACTAATACTAATAAAAAATTAATAAAAATCAAAGCCTACTTTACATGTCCGATTATTCGTTTGAGCTTAAAATTTTAATATTTTTTTATTTGCTTTTAAATATTTTAATATGAGCGACAAATTTTCATTTTTTTTTTTTTAATTGTTAAATATACATATATGCCATAAAAACCATGTTAAGAATTAAAAAATTAAATTTCATGAATTGGGTACAGTTTTCTACAAAAAAAATATAATCCTTGTCCGATTATTCGTTTAAGCCACTGTATAAAGTTCCATTCTAGGAAGCTCAGTTTTTTGTAATGTTCTGAGTTTTCCTGGGCCAGAAAATGTATCATTAACGCGTTCTATGATGTCTGTTTTCTTTGTTTTTTAATTAACAAATTGCGGACTTTGCGACTTGATATTTGTTGGCTAAACCTGTAACACTACAACCTTTTCGTAAAAATTCTACGTTATCGGCCTTGTCTTTTAGACTTAAAACTTTGGTTTTTTAGAAGACATTTAAACGCTTATTCTTTCTCACAACTAATAAATTCACTTTCAAATTTAACTTTCTAAATCACAGGTTGTGTGTTTTGAATTGCAAATGTCATAGAACAACTAAAAGGTCAATGCATCTATTTATGCAAAATAAGTTGTCAAATATTAAAAAAAAAAATGTAAACTATAGTTCGGGGATTCCCTAAATTAAAAAAAAAAAAATCATGTGAGTCCGATCACAAGGGAGATGTGTAAACATCTAATAATTAAAGAAAACATCAACATCATATTTTCCAGTGCATAAAAAATAAGTCGATATGCTGTTTTTTGAAATTCAATTGATGTTTTCTGAAATGCAATTAATGTTTTCAGCAATTCAAATGATGCTTTTTGAAATTCAATTGATATTTTCTGAAATTCTATTTATGTTTTCTGAAATTCAAATGATGTTTTCTGAAATACAATTGATGTTTTCTGAAATTCTATTGATGTTTTCTGAAATTCAATTGATGTTTTCTGAAACTCGAATGATGTTTTCTGAAATTATATTGATGTTTTCTGAAATATAATTGATGTTTTCTGAAATTATATTGATGTTTTCTGAAATTCTATTGATGTTTTCTGAAATTCAAAGGATATTTGCTGAAACTCGAATGATGTTTTCTGAAATTCTATTGATGTTTTCTGAAATTCTATTTATGTTTTCTGAAAATCAAATGATGTTTTCTGAAATACAATTGATGTTTTCTGAAATACAATTGATGTTTTCTGAAATTATATTGATGTTTTCTGAAATTCTATTGATGTTTTCTGAAATTCAAATGATATTTTCTGAAACTCGAATGATGTTTTCTGAAATTATATTGATGTTTTCTGAAATTCTATTTATGTTTTTTGAAATTCAAATGATATTTTCTGAAACTCGAATGATGTTTTCTGAAATTATATTGATGTTTTCTGAAATTCAATTGATGTTTTCTGAAATTTTATTGATGTTTTCTGAAATTATATTGATGATTTCTGAAATACAATTGATGTTTTCTGAAATTCTATTGATGTTTTCTGAAATACAATTGATGTTTTCTGAAATTATATTGATGGTTTCTGAAATACAATGTCTGTTTTCTGAAATTCTATTGTTTTCTTAAATTCTATTGATGCTTTCTGAAATTCAATTGATGTTTTCTGAAATTCTATTGATGCTTTCTGAAATTCAATTGATGTTTTCTGAAATTATATTGATGATTTCTGAAATACAATTGATGTTTTCTGAAATTCTATTGATGCTTTCTGAAATGCAATTGATGTTTTCTGAAACTCGAATGATGTTTTCTGAAATTATATTGATGTTTTCTGAAATTCTATTTATGTTTTCTGAAATTCAAATGATGTTTTCTGAAATTATATTGATGGTTTCTGAAATACAATTGATGTTTTCTGAAATTCAAATGATGTTTTCTGAAATTATATTGATGGTTTCTAAAATACAACTGATGTTTTCTGAAATTCTATTGATGTTTTCTGAAATTCAATTGATGTTTTCTGAAATTCGAATGATGTTTTCTGAAATTATATTGATGTTTTCTGAAATTCTATTGATGTTTTCTGAAATTCAATTGATGTTTTCTGAAAGTCGAATGATGTTTTCTGAAATTATATTGATGTTTTCTGAAATTATATTGATGTTTTCTGAAATTCAATTGATGTTTTCTGAAACTCGAATGATGTTTTCTGAAATTATATTGATGCTTTCTGAAATTCTATTTATGTTTTCTGAAATTCAAATGATGTTTTCTGAAATTATATTGATATACAATTGATGCTTTCTGAAATACAATTGATGTTTTTTGAAAGACAATTGGAAAATGTTTAGAAAAGAACATATCATAATTTTTTCACCAATACAATCATTAGTCACACAGCGTTATCTGCTTCAGCTCACACCGATATGAGTTACGCTGTTTTTGTGATTGTATTGTGAAATAGAAATTTACCCCCCTGCGCGTATAGTTGTTTACACATCAAAAACCTTTAAAAAATACAAGAAAATCCATCAAAAATTTTTTCACGTTTAGTGCTTTCAGATTTTGTTCACGTTTTAGAGTAGTCTGTATGTATAAAAATAAAAATGTTCACGTTTCTGGGTCGTTCACGTTTTTGGGAGTTCACGTTTTCGCAAGTTGACTGTATATTCAAAAAACTTTCTTACAAATTAAAACAAATTATGAAGAAAGTCTATTAAGATATTATATTCGAGAAACTCAACAGCTTTTGATGCTTCTCAGAATACCCTGATGCTAATTTTTATTGGCTTTCAACCCAGTACATTAAACTTCGATTTTATAAAAAAAAGTCACTGTCTGATTTGAATTAATTTGTCAATTAGTTGTTAACAATTTATATTATCGGCAACGATGCACATTTCATTCCGACTTTAACAGAGTAAGTTTAGTTTGGGCCTATTCGGAAATGCAAGTTGCAGGTGTTCGAAAATGCAATGAATTCCCAACTCAAGCAATGAAATTTGCAAAAAATGGGCCTACTTGGAAATGCATTACTGTTTTGTAAGTGCGGCGCAGTACGTTCGTAAATGTAAATTTAAAAGTATCAGATGCAACTGTTAATCATATGATACTAAACACTTGCCCCCCTATCTCACATCACACTGCAAGTTCGAAAAACTCAATACACTCACATTTTTTTTTACTAATACACACATTTTCCGCAGTGGTCACACTAATGGCACCAAATTTTTCGTGCGAGTAATGGCTGCCACTAACGATGATTAATGTTACCCTGTTATAAATTTAATGCAAATTTACTGGATTCTGCAAAATTGTAATTAAAATTTTAACTTGTTAAATCTATTATTATGATTTATTTCTTGAAATGCGCATATAAAAACGGAAGTTTGTTAATTATAGAGCATAAATATTATTAACTATTATTAAAATAAAACTAATAATAATAAATGTAAACATTTTCCCTCAAACATGTGCCTGTATAATAAACTCGGTAACTATTTTAAAAAAATGAGAGAAGTAAACAAATTATTTCAAGTTTACTCTTCGACAACATTTTAAAAATGAGATTGCAGTCAGATGTGTGAGCACAAAAGTTAATGGCGATGTATTCGACTAATTCGAACAATTTTTCGTTGATAATACGTACACAACGATTTCACAGTTGCAGTGTAATGTGATATAGGGGGGTTAACAAAAATTGCTGATGCCGCATGAATGAGTAAATTCGTAACTGCAACAAATCCAATAAGTAATAAACAAGCACCTGCATCAAATTATCGGCTTCAGTAGTGCGATGCAATACGCCTTTCTGAACAGGTCCATACAAGCATCTCTAGCAGCTGATGTGCATTAGCAAAGCCAAATAACATTGTAGAAAAATCCGAAAATTGTTACACAGTGTAATGCATTTTTTTAGATAGAAATTAACTTTTTCTATAAAAAAACATTATTGTTTTTATAAAAGCCCAATAAATAAGAAATTATAATAAATACTGGCCAAAAAAGAAAAGCAATTAACTTTAAATTTAAATGGTATACGAATTTAAAGGTCAATAATTACACTGTGCTACAGTTCGAAGATTGTTAAACAGTGTAATCTTAGATGATTAGTTTTTTGTTCGCATTTTCGAACAGTGTCTTTATTCCTCATTGCTGCAATCAATACTAAATCTTTGTTCTTACATTGAAAAATGTAAAATATTAAAAATATTTTTCAGAAATCAAAAAAAATATTTAAGAAAGGTTAAAACAGTTTAGTCATTTTATCAATTTTATCAAAAAGTTAAATAATTTTTAATGAGTTTCATTGGGTCAATTTTAATACAAAACCTACATACAAAACAGTTTTATCTACAATAAAATAAAATTAACACAAAAAAATACTTTGTTATTCCTAAAGAGAAACAATTATAATTATAACTTTTAATAATGTCCTTATTCTGTAACTTAAATGTAACGTTGTGATAACATAATTAATCTAAAACTTAACTGAGTTCGTTGATACAAATAAAGAAATAATTGAATTGAAAATGTGTATGAAAAACATGCAAATTTTTTCTAGACGATCATAACGTTTAAGTGATAAAATAAGAGCATACCTTTTAGTTTTTTGCAAGCTTAATTCCGACCAGCTTCAAAACATGTACATTAAACTAAGTTTTCCTTTGGTAATTTATCTCTAATATTTTTATTAGCTTAACTGTCTTAAAGTTTAAGAAATTTTTCATGTGTGTACTTTTGTAAATATTAACTTTATTTAAAAAAAAATCGCTAAAGATGTTCAAAAATTTAAATGAAAATATAGACCTTAAAACTTTTTAAACGTTTGTACTAAAAACTTTTTAAAAATTTTGAATAAAACTTTAAAAATTTTAACTAAATAAATTTTCTTAAAAAACAATTTGTACTTAATTTTTTTTTATGTCGAAATAAATTTGTTTCCGTTTTAAATATATTATTACAATATATGAGGAATGAATCGGCAAAGCCAAATATTATGTTGTTGTTTTAAGGTCAATCCATAAAGTATTCCGAATGTCATATTCATTTTTTTATGAGAATTAAAAAAAAAAAAATATTTTTTTAAAACATCTTAATATAAAATTCATAAAATTTTAAACATAAAAATAAATAAATATAGATATTTGTTTAGTTGTAAAAATCTATAAATCAAAGAAAAATTAGAATTTATTGCATTTAATCTACAGTGAATGTCACTTAAAATCGTACAGCAACAGTTGGCTTACAATCTGTTTATTAATTCCCAAACCAAAAAAATTTTTTACGCCAAATATGGTTAACAAAATGATATTACCAAATATTTAAATATGTTAAAAAAAAGTGAAAATTACTTTTATGTTTTCTTAAAATGTGGCTGCACGAAAATATGGCGTCGCCTAAAATCGTACAGCTGATGATTAGAATTTGATTTCGGGGAAACCCCATGAATTTTGTAATTGCGAGGCACATATATTGCCGCTTGAGTTGTCTACACTGATTTATTAAGAGCTTTCTAAGATTATAGCATTAAAATTAAAAAAAAAAAAAATGAATCTCAAACATCTTCCAAAGAACGCAAGTTGACAATTTACCATCATGCAGAAATCCCTGGTGTACTGAACAGAACCCGCAGCACTATTCAGTCAAATAAGAAGCTGACTGATACAAACGAAAGCTCAAAATTTACCTGAAAAAGGTCATCAGTGATTCAACGGTAATAAAAGTGCTTCGTAATAATCTAACCCACAAAAACAGTTTTTATTAAAACTCTTTCTTTCCTTATGCATATGAGTTTTGAATCTCTTCGTGACTGTGCATGACTTTGTGAGACTATTTTAAAACTTATATTTGGTGACAAGTCTGTGAACCAAGTTTCAGATTGATTGGATGAGGGGAAATTGAATTAAAATCACTCCGTGACTGTGCGTGTTGTGAGTGACTATGTCAAAGTAAATCTTTTTTCACAGCGGATAAGGGCAAATGGGGTTTAAATCACTCCGTGACTGTGCGTGACTACCCTAAAATTAATTTATAGCCACAACAAGACTTTGGGCCAAGTTTCAGATCAATTGGATGAGGGGGAATAGAGTTGCCCCATGGCAGACAGAGATTATGAGTTAAAAGAAAGAGTTTAAAAGGATTTTCATGGCCGAACAATCCAAGCCATTCATCAATTAGCGCAATAGACGTAAACTGCTGCAGTTTACCCGCGACTACTAATCTAAGCCAAAGGAGTTCGGGAATGATGTTATTTTCAGGGATGAATTCAAATTTAACATTTTTGAATCAGATGACAAACAAACAGTATGGAGAAAACCCAATAAGGAGATGATTGAGTTTGAAAATGTTCAGGCTCAACATCAAATGTTTTTACTTTAAAACAAAGGAGATGTTCATAGCTAATTTATGGCCGACTGTGAAAAATGGAGGTGGGCCCGTGATGGTATGGGGCTGTATGACAGCGCACGGGGTCAGTAATTTGGTTTTTATTTTTATACCCTATACCACTATGTGGTTTGGGTATAATGACTTTGTGCTGCTGTTTGTAACAACCAAAAATATTTGACCTACACCCATCTTTGATTATAACGATCGAATCGGAATCACTATCTGATTCGATTTAACGATGTCCGTCCGTCCGTCTGTGTGTCCATGTAAAGCTTGTAATCAAACTGCAGGTCGCAAATATGAATATATTTTGATGAAATTTGGTATTTAATCTTTTGTCGGCCATGGGATGAACGCTATTGAAATTGGTTGGAATCGGTCCATGTTCAGACCTAGCGCCCATACAAATGACCCCTATGAAATCAACATATATTGCCATAAGATCCAAATTATAATACAAATCTTAGTCAAATTAGGTTTGTATGTATATATTACATCCATTAATCAGTAGTCCAAAAATGATACCTATTGGACAACTCTTAGTCATAGGTCCCATATAGAGTTGCTTCCCGATTTTCACTTAAATCTATAAAAATATTGCACTGATTCTTCTCAAATTTTGTTTGTATATATTTTGGCAAAATACAAGAGACTTTACCCAACATGGTCAGGATCGGTCCATTTTTGGGCCTAGTCCCCATATAGATATAGCATCCGATATGAACTTTTTCATATCTGCAGCCGAAAAAATTAATAAAAATGCCACTCAAATTTGGTTTATGCTTATTTTCTATATCCAGTTAGTTGGACCTGAGAGATAGGGTCTCTAAACGCATGGTATAGGGTATCGTATAGTCGGTCTAGACCGACTATAATTTTCTTGTTTTATTTACGGGATTGTGAACCAGTATGGCTATGTAGATATCCTTAAACGAAATTTGATACCGAGTGCTGAAAAATTGAGAAGCCGAGCGACTTTCAAGCTTTATGTAAAGAATGATCCCAAACACAGCTCACTCAATGGCCGGGCATTCTGCCCGAAATAAAAATACGTTAATATAAAATTTCGAATAAATCCAAACCTCACCGCATTCAGAATTTGTTGATTGAAATTATTTTTTTATTTTCCAAAATAAAATACTAAGAATAGTTTTCTCTGTCACAGTTAACGAATTGGCCTCTAGTTAAGAGTAAAAGTGAAACGAGGACTGATGTTTGTCCGTCTTCTCTAAGTAATAAGCCAAAATATTGAATTTCGTTTGATTTAACCGAACTCAACTGGCACGTAATCGGAACATCCCAATCTGTTGAAAATAGATTTTTGCTATGTTTGTACGTGACATTTGTGAACAGCCGATAAAGTTTGGTTAATTTTACACAGCAGCATGCTGGTTCGTCTTTTACGTTCTATAATTGCACCAAATGCCAACGTTACATTTACGGTACAGATACATTTTAACAACGTGTGGCTAACTAGGCCTTTAGTAGCGAAGTTGAAATGACTATAAAAAATTAAATTAAAAATGAAAATAACGACAGTGCAGCAATTTGAAAAATTAGTGTCCGAAAGGGCATAAAACCCTCTAAATTTCGATGGTTTTTTGAAGGAATTAATTTGTTGTATTCATCGCGCCCAAAACTTTAGATAAAATTTTACTAACCGTGGGTTGTGCCAACAACAAATTAAAGTCATTTTCAACGCTTAGTTGATATGAGCCTTGCGCAAAAAATCGCAGAGCAGTTGCCAGTTTAATTATTGGCGTAATTGCAGACTTTCGCGTGCTGGGTTTTAAGCTTGGACGGATTTGTTCCAGGACGTATCGAAAAGAACTTTTATTGAGTCTAAAACTTAAAAAAAAATATTTACTTAAATATGATTTCATAAAAATAACGTAATTTACATTGAATCTGGGACGGCAAATATATGTAACATCTTTCGATGTATGTTTACCTTCATTATTTCATCATCTTCACTTGAACTTGAAAAATAAAATTCTGTACTTGCCATTGTTTTACTTTTTGTTTAAAATACAAAAAACTTGAACAATCATGTGAGTCCGATCGCAGGGGAGATTTGTAAACATATAGATTTTTTTATAGCACTTTCTTAAAATCAAACAGAAAGCGTATCACTTATTATTATTATTTATTGTTTTAACCGGTTAATTTTTCGTTTTTTATTTTTCGATTTTCATTTTTCATTTCAAAATTTTTTTTTAATTTTTCATTTTTATTTTTAATTTTTAATTTTTTAATTTTAATTTTTTATTTTTCATTTTTCTATTCTTATTTTTCAATTTTCATTTTTTATTTTTCATTTTCTATATATAATTTTTTATTTTTAATTTTTTATTTTTCATTATTCATTTTAGTTTTAGTTTTTCATTTCTTATTTTTCATGTTTCATATTTTATTTTTTATTTTACATTTTTTATTTTTAATTTTTTAGTTTTAATTTTTTATTATTCATTTTTTATTTTTTATTTTTCATTTTTCCTTTTTATTTTTTTTAATTTCTTATTTTTCATTCTCCATTTTTCATTTTTCATTTTTATTTTTCATTCTCCATTTTTCATTTTTCATTTTTATTTTTCATTTTTTATTTTGCATTTTTCATTTTTAATTTATTTTTCATTGTTCATTTTTTATTTTTCATTTTTAATTTTTATTTTTAATTTTTTTTATTTTTCATTTTTTATTTTTCATTATTCATTTTTAATTTTTCATTTTTCATTTTTATTTTTCATTTTTTATTTTGCATTTTTAATTTTTAATTTATTTTTCATTGTTCATTTTTTATTTTTCATTTTTAATTTTTATTTTTAATTTTTTTTATTTTTCATTTTTTATTTTTAATTCTTTTTAATTTTTGAATTTTCATAATATCATAATTTTTTCACCAATACAATCACATTTTGTCTTACGACTCACATGTTACGCTTACATGTTACGCTGTTTTTGAAATTTACCCCCCCGCGCGTATAGATGTTTACACATCAAAAATGTAATAATCTCAACGTAAAATAATGCAGTGCTACCAACCTTTAATAAATTAATTTTTGTTTTCGATAACTTCTCTTCTTCGTTTCAATATATTTCAAGAATGACAATTTAGGAACGAAGCGACGATAAAAAAAAAAACGACAACGACATAGAAACTTCATATAATTAAAACGACAACTCCAACGGGAATAGGCCCGATTGAATTTCCTTTGTTTTTATATTTAAATAATAATTTGAAATGTTAAAGAAACTATACTAATTTTTTTTAATTTTTCTTAACTTTATGCAGCCCATACTTATTATTTAAAATGTGTACGATTTTAAGTGACACTCACTGTATATTACAACGCGAAATATTTTCGCTGTTAAGAATTATTTTCAAAGGATATTAAAAATGTAATTTAGCGTTTAATAGTATGCAAGTGGTTTATTAATTATTTCGCTGAAATTTATACGAATAAAATATATTTTAAATGCTAAAATCTTTTGCTTTAGCTAAACAAAAATTATTACACCAAAACAAGCAATAACAACAATAAGGTGTCTTATATTATATACATATATATATATATATATATTTAAAGAAAAATGTCAACTTAGAATCATAAATTTGCTTTAACATTTAATAAATAATGCAATCAGTAAACAGCAATTAATACCGAATCCAATAACTGTTGAATTTAAGCAAAATATCAAAATTTTAATCCAAAATTTTTATTTTTTTTTTCATTTAGCTTTAGCGTTAGCATGGTAAAAACTACCTAAAATTAACCGTTTTATGTTTAAAAATACATAATAAGCCCATTGAAAAACAATAAATAAGTATTAACGGTTAAATTGTAGCAAAACCCCGTGAAAATCATTAACTATTGAAAGAAAATTATCGTGTCAAAAATATTATCTCATATACTTACAATATTTAAAAACTTTACAGTAAAACTCAATACTAAAAATAAATAATTATACATATATACATTGTATCCATTCTTTATCAAAAAAACAACAAAAAAAAAAAAAAAAAAAACCAAAACGCGTTGAAAATATCTGAAATTAAATAAGAAACACAATAGATGAAAATGTATTTTAAAAATTATACCTACTGCTTGTTTGTTAAATATAAAAAGTATTTATTAATTTTTATGAACCCTGGTGTTACTGATGTATTACACATTTATTGTAAATAATTTATTTTATTGTAAAACTATTTTAAAACATGAATTAAGTATAATATTTTGAAGCAAATATAAGCAAAAATATAAAACAAAAAAATCAAATTTCTTATTTTAAAATCAATTTCATTTTATAAAATTTATTGAGATAGTTTATTTTGAAAATTTTGAGATTTTCTATACTTCATTCATTTTCGCAAATGGTGGTTTAACGTCTCGGTAATTAAAAGAGTATGTTAGTTAAAACAATTTTTTTTAAAGAAAATATAATGGTAATATCAACTTGTTTATTTAAAAAAAAAAAAAAATATTAACAAGTGTGTCATTGACCAATTATTATTAAATATGGCACTAAACAAATTAGATTCACATAAACTGGGGTCTAATCATCGCATTATAATTTTTCAAAATAAAATGCAGTAGAAGCTCAGAAATTAGAACCGAACATTTTAAAGTATTGAACGTTCTAAAATTAGAACTTTTAGTTCAAATTATTGAACGAATTCAATTTTTCCATATGCAAACAAAAACTAGCTTTAAGTATTTCAATTTTGTTTGCTCTTTCTTTGTGAATGAGCTTTAAAAATAAGAAGAAGAGATAAATGCATATATGGTTTTTCCCAGAATAAAGCTCATCGTGACTCATACACATGTTTGCAATCGTAAAGTGAAGGTTATTTTAAAAAATGTCACATAAGCGTAAAAAACCACTCTTTCTTTGGCACAAAAAGTTGAAATTTTGGGAAAGCTTGATAAAGGTGTACAAGCTAGTCGAATAGCTCAGGATTTTGGAGTTGTGAAGTCTTCAATCAGCTACATCAAATCCAAGAAAAAAATTGATTTTGGGTGCAATCGCTAGCACTTATCAAGTTGCAAGAAAGAAAGGTCTGCATGCTGCTGAATATCCGGAAATGGAAAAACAACTGTATGCATGGTTTTTAATTCAACGAAAGAAAAACCTGCACTCTGACTGAACCAATGTTAAGGGCAAAGGCTAAACAAATTTTCAGCGAACTTTATCCTGATAAAAATGAAAGTGCGTTTAACGCAAGCGATGGATGGTTTGGCAAATTTAAATGTCGCCATGGCATTCGATATTTACAATTTTGTGGCGAAATACTATACAGTAATATCGAGTCCATTGCTCCGTTCATACAAACTTTTCGCAGCAAAGTTACTGACTGATAAAGAACTGACCGAAGCACAAATATATAATGCCGATGAAAGTGGATTGTTCTTTCGTTGTTTACCAGACAAAACATACGTCCATAGTTGCTTGTGAAAAAACTGCTCCTGGGTACAAAACACAAAAAGAACGCCTTTCAATTTTACTGGGTACAAACGCAGATGGCTCACACAAATTGAAGCCCATGTTCATTGGCAAAGCAAGAAAGGATTTTATAATCCACTTCACTACGATTTTTCAAAGAATGCTTGGATGACGTCGCGTATCTTTCATCAGTGGTTTCAGCAGATATTTATTAAAGAGGTAAGGTAAACAAGTGAATGTATATCTTTTTAAGTTGTTATCATTGCATTTTTGCCTTCTAGGTCAAATGCTTCTCTCAAGAAAACTCTGCCGCCGAAGGCTCTACTGCTGATTGACAATTGCTCTGCTCATGCAACGGTTGAACAGCTCCAAAGAGACGACGGAAACATAGTTGCATTTTTTTTCGCCCAATGTGACAGCAGCTTTGCAGCCTATGGACGAAAATTCGATAAAGCTAACTAAGCTGATTTACAGGCGCCAGCTGCTTGCTAACCTAATTGCTGAAGGGAGTGATTTGAACATTCTTTTAAACCACTGTGCGATCCACGATGCAATATTGTTATTTAAACAAGCGTGGGATGAATTACCACAGCACATAATTAAAAAGTCTTGGCCAAAATTATTGAATTGGAACGAGTTGGAAAAAGTTCATTCTGAGGAGTTCGATAACGACGATGAATTGCCACTGGCTCAATGGGGTCATCCAAATCAGGAGAGCAATCAATTTTTTAGAAGAAACTCAGGCGCTGGTAACTAAGCTCGATCCAAATAATTCAATGCCTCTAGAAGAAATCGAAAAATGGAACCAAGACTTGAACGAGGCAGAACTCGATGAAATCGAACTCTATACCGATGAGGAGGACGTGGACCAAGATGAAATCGTTGACACCGTTCCTGCTATTTCTTATTCCGTAGCTGTCGAAAGTGCAAACAACTTGATTAGGTGGTGCAAGAAGAATTACCTCAGCATATGAGCAATATATTGGCCATTCGGAATGAAATGGTTATTTCATCTCTTAAGGAGCCAAAAAGCAATCATATATAACAGATTACATTAAAAAACAATAAAAATTATATTTATTATGTTTATTTAACTTTGTTTCTGTTTAAAAACAAATAAAAAAACCATCCAGAAATTAGAACAATTCATTAACAAGAACCACCCCAAAAACGAAGTGGTTCTAATTTGTGAGCTTCTACTGTAGTAAGAATAATTTTACTCTGTCATTTTATTTCAAAAACCAGTCAAGCACCAAATTATTGATTTTGAGTAAATCAAAGAAAACTTCCTAGAAACTTAAATTTATTTTTTTTAAGAAAATTTATATTTTTTCTTATGAAAGTTATCCATTGATAAGCATTAAATTTTTGATGTGTAAACATCTATACGCTGTTTAAAAAACAGCGTAACATGTAAGCGTAACATGTGAGTCGTAAGACAAAATGTGATTGTATTGGTGAAAGAATTATGATATTATGATAACCTGTTTGAAAATTAAAAACGAAAAATTAAAAATGAAAAAAAAAATAAAAATAAAAAATGAAAGATGAAAAATCAAAATTGAAAAATGAAAAATTAAAAATGAAACACGAAAAATAAAAAATTAAAAATAAACAAGTAAGAAAATTATAGTCGGTCTAGACCGACTATATGATACCCTATACCATGGTTTAGAGACCCTATCTTTCGGTCCAACTACTTCGATATAGAAAATAAGCATAAACCAAATTTGAGTGGGATTTTTATTAATTTTTTTGGCTGCAGATATGAAAAAGTTCATATCGGATGCTATATCTATAAAGGGGCTAGGTCCAAAAATGGACCGATCCTGATCATGTTTGGTAAAGTCTCTTGTATTTTGCAAAAATATGTACAAACAAAATTTGAGAAGAATCAGTGCAATATTTTTGTTTTTTAATAGATTTAAGTGAAGATCGGGAAGCTGCTCTATATGGGGTCAAAGGGATCATTTTTGGACTACTCATTAGTGGATGTAATGAACGCATACAAACCCAATTTGAGTAAGATCTATATGACAATTTGGATCTTATGGCAATTTATGTCGATTTCATATGGGTAATTTGTATGGGGGCTAGGTCTGAACATGGACCGATTCTCACCAATTTCAATAGCGTTCATCCCATGGCCGATAAAAGCTTATATACCAAATTTCATCAAAACATATTCATATTTGCGACCTGCAGTTTGATTACAAGCTTTACATGGACACACAGACGGACGGACGGACGGACATTGTTAAATCAACTCAGAAAGTGATTCTGATTCGATCGGTATAATTAAAGATGGGTGTAGGTCAAATATTTTTGGTTGTTACAAACAGCAGCACAAAGTCATTATACCCAAACCACATAGTGGTATAGGGTATAAAAATGAAAAACGAAAAATTAAAAATGAATAATGGAAAATGAAAAATAAGAACTGAAAAATGAAAAATAAAAAAATGAAAAATAAAAAATGAAAAATAAAAAATGAAAAATAAAAAATTAAAAATGATGAATAAAAAATGAAAAACGAAAAATGAAAAATAAAAAATTAAAAATGAAAATTGAAAAATGAAAAGTGAAAAATGAAAAACGAAAAATGAAAAACGAAAAATGAAAAATAAAAAATGAAAAACGAAAAATGAAAAATAAAAAATTAAAAATGAAAATTGAAAAATGAAAAGTGAAAAATGAAAATTGAAAATTGAAAAATGAAAAGTGAAAAATGAAAAATGAAAAACGAAAAATGAAAAATTAAAAAAAAAAATTAAAAATAAAAAATTAAGAATAAAAATGAAAAATAAAAAATAAAAATGAACAATGAAAAATAAAAAATTAAAAAAAAAATAAAAAGGAAAAATGAAAAATAAAAAATGAATAATAAAAAATTAAAACTAAAAAATTAAAAAATAAAAAATGATAAATAAAAAATGAAAAATTAAAAATGAAAATTGAAAAATGAAAAGTGAAAAATGAAAATTGAAAAATGAAAAGTGAAAAATGAAAAATGAAAAACGAAAAATGAAAAATAAATGAAAAACGAAAAATGAAAAATTAAAAAAAAAATAAAAATAAAAAATTAAGAATAAAAATGAAAAATAAAAAATTAAGAATAAAAATGAAAAATAAAAAATAAAAAACGAACAATGAAAAATGAAAAATAAAAAATTAAAAAAAAATAAACAGGAAAAATGAAAAATAAAAAATGAATAATAAAAAATTAAAACTAAAAAATTAAAAAATAAAAAATTATAAATAAAAAATGAAACATGAAAAATAAGAAATGAAAAATGAAAAACTAAAATTAAAAATGAATAATGAAAAATAAAAATGAAAAATAAAAAATTAAATTTAAAAAATGAAAAACAAGAAATGAAAATTGAAAAATAAAAAATGAAAAATAAACAATGAAAAATGGAAAAAAAAATAAAAATTGGAAAATGAAAAATGGAAAAAAAAAATGAAAAATTAAAAATAAAAAATTAAAAATAAAAAATGAAAAATTAAAATTAAAAAATGAAAAATTAAAATTAAAAAATGAAAAAATAAAAATGAAAAATTAAAAAAAAAATTAAAATTGAAAAATGAAAAACGAAAAATGAAAAACGAAAAATAAAAAACGAAAAATTAAAAATTAACCGGTTAAAATATATAATAACAAATATTTTTATACTAACAGAGCCCCTGCAGTTGATTGCTATAAGTAATACGCTTTCTGTTTGATTTTAAGAAAGTGCTATAAAAAAATCTTTAATTTCTAGATGTTTACACATCTCCCCTGCGATCGGACTCACATGATTTTTTTTTATCTATATTAACACATATTTAAATAAAAAATAATATAAAGTTTGCACTTGACTGGTTTCTGAACCAAACAACCCTCACTATTGTAAATGTTGTACGAAATATATTAATTTTATTAGGGACTTCAAGAATAAAGTGATAAATTAACTTTTTAAAGAGTTTAATATAATTTTCTCAGATACATATTTTTTTTGGAATGACAATTCTTCCTCATACACTCGCTCTACAGTGCATTCTGCTTCCGTGGTGGGCCATTGAAAAATATTGTCACTGTAATTTTTACATTTATTGGGACCTATAACTTTCACGAAAAAACTAGATTAGGGCCTAGTATTACACAGTGTAAAATTAACCATAAAATCTTTTGTTTTTTTACTCGCCTTTCCTGAAGAATATGCGATCTCTGTAGGTAAAGCCGGAGGAGAATGGGATTTTAGTGAATGTTGATGATCCAAGTCCATCTATAAATTGCTTCACAACTACATTTCCTGGCAAGTTCTTGTTATATGAAAGCTATTTGTAAGTTGAAATCTTAAAAGTCTCCCTCATGTCCTTTGTACGACCGAGGCCAACATTTTTTAAAAAATTTAACATCTTGAGGGGTCACATTGTGCATATTGAAACGACCTGTTTTACTGGCTTTTAGTATTAAAAATCCCGCCGTTTAGAGCAGAAACCAGTTAAGTGCTGTCACTTGACTTCTTTCTGTACTACACAAAGATTTCTCGATTTTGCTTCACCATCACATGGGGGAAAAAATTTTAATTGTTTTTGCATTAAACGATGCATTTGCCTTTAAAAAACAGTAATCGCCCAATAACTCAATTTTTGATTTTTTGTTGTTTGACTGGTTTTTGAAATAAACGATTCAATTAACGAATTATGGCCGCTAGTTAAGAATAAACGTGAAAAGAGCTCTAACGTTTGTCTATTTTCTTTAAACTAGCAGATTCCAGCCCTCGATATTCGAGTGCAAATTCTAGGAAATTTTATTTGTTCATTAAATAAAGACCCTAAAGCTATGCTAATGAATTATAGCCAATTCACAAATCAACACAAAAAAACAAACTCGTTTTTATTACAAACACATTAACAAATTTAATAAACACACATATAGTATTGTATAATTTTATGTATGTGTTAGTAGCAACTTTAAATGCAATTTAATCAAAATAAAGGAAAAAAGTAAAAATCTGTAAATCTACAAAACGGCTTAAAAGAAATACCTTTCCACTAAGATACGTTTGGTCAAAATCGGGATAAAACGGTAGAACAAAACGTCGATCACAAGAAATCGCCTATTATAAATAAATGAAAATATGAAATTTCGATTGATATTACCCGATATCGAATTAGGAATTTTTTCTTATGACGACCAAACCCCGCAACTCACTTACCCACCTTGCCGACCGAAGGAGCACGTCCTCTTAACGTGGAGACCGCGTACACATCAGGATCCAGACCCTGACGGATTCTAAAAAAGAGCTGGCAAGTTAATTGTGTGGTCGTAATTCAGCTACAGAACTATGTTATCAGCTGATATTAAGTAAGAAACAAATATAAACATAAAGAAGAAAAAATAGTTAATTGAGGTGTTCAATTATATCGGGCTTTACTTTCAATACATTACAATTAAAATCAAGGAAACTGAGTAACACATAATCATGACAAATTCTGCGGAAAGGATAAGAATTAGCATAATTAGTCCTAGAATAAAGCGGATTAAAATGTCTTTATTAATCTAAAAGGTATGTAAATTAAAATTTAAATTTGATAAAAGATTCACAAAGTTGACTACAAAGGTCCATCATGGTCCTTCTACTCTCAAGAGTTGGTAGTCTGATAATCCTTAGTCTATTAGTATATGATGGTAAGGCATCTTAACTCCAGCCTAATCTATGTAGATAGAATAGCAAAAACTTTTTCTGCTCAGACTTAATTGCCATGGCGTGAATAATTTGGATTCCATATTATTGATGCATATTCCAAAATTGGTCTTATAAGTGCTGTATAAAGCTGTTTAGTAACACATTTTAACGAAACCAAGAGTGGATCTTGCCTTATTAACAATCATACTAATAAGACCAATGCAGTCAAGTTTCCTATCCATAAGTACACTAAGATCCAGAAATGTTTGAACAGTATCCAATACCAACTGACGAACTGGCCAGGAAGGGTTCTTTCCTGGAAAGAGTCAATTTGGAACACCCAATACCTTTCAAGTCTCTCAAATTGGTATTGGCAGACTGGGCGACCAGTTCGCATTTATCAATTTGGGAAGAGACTGACGTGGGTAAGGCTACAGAGATATTATGGGGTACTCCCAATACTTTGAAAACTAGGGAAATCCTTCATCTGAGTAGGGGAGAACTTAGTAGGGTAATTGTCATCCTCAGTGGACATTCTGAGCTGCGGGCTCACTTATACCGTATAAGACGGGCGGAATCAGCTTGCGGAGACGATGACGAAACCCTAGAACACTACCTCTGTTACTCTCCTGCATTTGCGATAACAAGGGTCAGATATCTATCCAACGACATCTTACCAGGCCTGACGGGTCTAAGGGGGATAAGTTGGAAAACACTCAGGAAATTTGTTGATGAAACCGAATTTCTAAGTTAGTAGAGGGGTAGATAACCAGACGAAAGTAGAGATGTAGAGCGCACAACAAGCCGACCTACTGGCTTAGGTGTATATCCGGACACTACGGATATGAGCTATGTGTATACATAGCTCCTCTTATCAACCTAACCTAACCTATCCAACACCATTCCATTAATGCAATACTCCTCACAAATTATCCCCCTTTTGTAAAATACTATATGTTTACTTTTCTTGAGATTCAGTTCCATCAAGTTCACATTACACCATTTAACTAATAAAGAATATCCGTCCAAGAAA
The DNA here is from genome assembly GCA_963682025.1 of Cordilura impudica. Classification (NCBI taxonomy): domain Eukaryota; kingdom Metazoa; phylum Arthropoda; class Insecta; order Diptera; family Scathophagidae; genus Cordilura; species Cordilura impudica. Next base: position 42,330,321 of record OY821519.1, on the reverse strand, counting down.
ATGATTGACATTGTTAATTAACTTAAGGACATGTTATTTAAAAACTTTTATTTACAAGGCATAATGAAAGAATGAAAACCTGGTTCGGGAAGATAACCGTGGACCGCCGCTTAAAATCTTTATGAGAGTTGGGAAACAAATAAAAACGTCACAAAAATACAGTTAAGAAATAAAGAAAGCGCGAAATAAATACTGCATACTTTTAGGCTTATAAAAAGCTAATCTTTATTTAAATTAAGTTTACCATCATTTAATTAAATAATTGATTGACTGAAAATAAAAAAACCGTTAAAATTTCGAAAAATCCAAAATTATATTATAATTAACAGGTATGTGATGCAAATCGATTGATTTTAAATCGAAAACGAAATTCTAAAAAGAACGATTTAATAATAGGTGTGATGAAAATCACTTCATCATGTTTCTTTCAATAAAGTGTCACTATGTTATTATTTTATTATTAAATACAACGCTGTGTTATTATTTTTCACCAAAAAATTTAATATTAGCTTATTAATTTTGTGTTTTTGTTTGAAAAAATTTATTATAATGACATTTATAATAACGACAAGTGGCGAAAATAGCACAAAAGAAAGCTTAATGCAAAACTCCTTTTGGAGCAAAATTTTTTGGTGATGATGGCGTTAAATTTCCTTTTTTTCTGTCGTGGATTTACGTATTTTGGAAAAAAAACTTATCTGTTTCAAACCGAAAAGCAAAGTCTTCTTGATTTAATAACGATTGAAAATATTTCGCTTTCTATCGCATCTTTATTTATCCATATTTCCATAGAACAAAATGGAAAATGAAATATATTTATTTTTGAAAGAAAAATGAAAGCAAATTGAAAAATTGATTTACCTCACACCTATTTTCGATTTTGTTTCTTATTGGTATTGATTTCGGTTTTCATTGTCGTAAAAAAAATTATACCAAAAAATTTTGCTAAAAAAGTGGATACCATCAATTTGTTTACATTTCTCATTATTGTCGGAAACCTTGTGCTAAATCTTAGCTTCATTGCAATATTAGTTTTTCAACAATGGATAATCAACAAAAAGTACGCCAACGTATTATTAAAATCTTGAACGAATGCCCATGTCGTCCGTATAAAGCAATTGCTTGGCAAGTAGGGGTATCCCAGAATACTGGGGCCTAATTACCATATAAGTGAAGGAGTAACATTGTTCGTTGTTTGTAACTTTGAGATGATGGCATACGTCAACGAGTGGTTGAACGAGTGCTAGCATACGTAAATTCATATGGAGTTTTTTGAGAACAGAATTCATTTGTCTTAAGATTTTTCAGTGCAAAAAATTAAAAAAATTTAAGTTTTTAATTTTTTGAAGATAAAAGTGTTGTATGTAAATACATATTTAAATAATATTTAAAATAAATTGGGAAACAAAAGCAAGTGATGACTGACTTTATATCAGCTTTTAGTTATATATGTGGACCACCCGTTAAGGATCAAAAATCATGGAAAGAGGTATGAAATGGTTTACATATGTTTTTGTTTTCGATATTTTTTTGGCCAAAAGTTCCAAGCTAAAAAGGAACTTTCTTTTAATAAGGCGTCAAAAACACTGTCGGAGGATCTTATGAAGAATTGCTCATAACTTTTGCAGAAGAACAAGTTATTCACCATTTCTTTTTAAATAAAAACCAAACGTATCACTATTTGTGTGAAGCCATCTATTGGCGAACATTTACAAAAATTATTTTCCCACCTTAAAAAAAGTCAATCTGACAACCGATACGACATTGTTGATTGGCAACAATTTGAAGTGGTGCCAGACTTTTAAATAGTAACCAATTTTTTATAATTGCATTTGAAAATGCGTTGACAATGCTGCCAAGTTTAAATTAAATTTTATAGTTCCATGTATACTAAGCTTCTAACGTTAATTTAAAAATTTATTCTTACCTCCTGATGCATTACCCTTTTAACAATATCTTAGACATATATTTAGTCTCTCTTGGCTTTTAATTCAATAGAAGATAATTATAAGTGCAGTGATTAACATTCGTGTTTCTGAAGCTGAAAAGTGAATATTATTATTTTCTTTTGTGTTCATTATACAAAATCTTTCCGGACGTAATTAAATAAAGCATTTTCATAAAGAAAAATATTATTTACGGTTTTCCTTTTATATGGAAATGACACGTGGAACTGAACTTTCGGATGAAGAGCTTGGGAACTTGATGGAATGCGACCTACTGGCAAGGATATTGGCGAAATTGTAGCTGCGATAAATCGGCATCGCTATACCGTGTCAAATTTTCTTGAGGACCCTGAATAGTGCGACAATAATAAGCACAGAGGATGCGTTGCAACTTTAGACTAGGTGGAACTAAATTCAAAAGTTACAACACAACATGTCCAGCAACTGCTGAAAGACGATATAGGTCTTAGTTACGAAAATAAAATTGCCAAACCACACAAAACCCAGAGCCATAGAAATGTTCGTATCACATTTGCAGATAACTACAACTTTTGGGAGGAAGAGTTTAAAACCGTCATATTAAGTATCGAGAAAAAGTTTAATTTCCACGACCCTGATGGTCACCATAAATATTGAAGATATTTTAGCCATCTTCGCCAAACGAAATCTCGTGAATCTCTTTTGATATGGGCTGCATTTGGGGAACGAGGAAAGTCTCGAATATGATTCGTCCCCACAAAAATCAATGCGGAAATATACGTTGACTTGTTGGAGAAAAATTTAATAGATTTCGATGCCCAACAGTATGGAGATAATGGGACATTTCAACAAGATAACGCTCCGATGCGCGCAACATAACGACCATCCATAAGTCCCGATCTAAATCCAATTGAAGACCCCTGAAGGATCCTTTCTGCCAAGGTCTTTTCAGAGTCAAAGCTTTACATGATGCTTAAAGTACTTAAACAACCCGTAGTGACAGAGTGGGAAAATTTTGATATTGCCACTTTATGCTTCGTTTTAATACACAAAGGCAATGCAATATCTTATTAATTAATCAAATACATGTATCTATAATATTTATAGGCTAGGTGACTTCTTGTTACCGATGTTTTGTTCTACCGTTTTATCCTGATTTTGACCAAACGTATATTGCTTGAAAGGTATTTCCTTTTAGCTGTTTACCAGATTTACAGAATTTTAAATTTTGTCCTTTATTTTGAGTAAATTGCATTTAAAATTGCTACTAAAGGTGCTATTACACGATGTGTTTTTTACATATTTACTGTCAATTTTTTTTTATCCATATGAAATTCCTCATGTCTGTCAAAATTGTCTTTTACATACGATGCATAATTTTTGCTATCACACGTGCATATATATTTCCGTATGATATAACCTCTAAATGCAAACATCAGCTGATTTAATTTATGAATTTACAAAAATTTATTGTTAAAAAAAAGTTATATATTTTTTAATTGTTAATTAATATTAAACAATTTATTTTTCTTTCAATATTAATCTTTATAATTTACTCTGTTTTTCTTTCGCCACAAGCAGTGTTGTATTTTCATATGTTTGTCATGCAAAAATAGAACCTCTTCTAATTGAAAAATGCACATGTGACTTTCCTCATGTATTGTACATAAACAATGTTTCATATGTATCACACGATGTGTATAACTTTTATTGTGGGAAAATTTGACAGTACATATGTAAAAAACACATCATGTAATAGCACCTTAACACATACATAGAATTATACATACGAGTATACTATGTGTGTGTTTATTAAATTTGTTAATGTGTTTGTTAATGAATTTGTTATTTTCATTCACATTAATAATAAACCAAAAAAGTGTTGGTTTGTGAATTGGCTAAGTTGAGAAATAAATTTGTCTAGAAATTGCACTCGAATTTCGAGCGCTGGAATCTGCTAGTTGTTAATTAAAGATAATAAATATGAATGTGTTTTTATGCACATATAATTATTTTTCTATTAAAAAAAATTCAAAATGTATTTTTTATGATTTTAAAGCACAAAAACATAAAAACAAGAATATTATAGTCGGTTTAGACAGACTATACGATACCCTATACTATGGGTTTAGAGACCCTTATGTCTCTAATTGGATATAGAAAATAAGCATAAACCAAATTTGAACATTGTTATTAGTTTTCTTGGCTGCAGATATTAAAAAGTTCATATCGGATGCTATATTTATATGGGGACTAAGTCGAAAAATGGACCGATCCTGACCATATTTGGTAATGTCACTTATTTTTTGCAAAAACATATACAAACCAAATTTAGGAAAAATCTGTGCAATATTTATGTTTCTTTTTTTGGTAGATTTAAGTGAAGATCGGGAATCAGCTTTAGATGGGGGGCTATGACTAAGAATTATCCTATAGGGTTTATATTTGAACTACTGATAAATATACAAACCCAATTTGACCGAGATCTATGTGATAATATCGATATTATGGCAATTTAAGTCGATGTCACAGGGGTCATTTGTATGGGGACTAGATCTGAACATAAACCGATTTTCACCAATTTTAATAGCGTCGATCGGTATAGGTCAAATATTTTTGGCAGTTACAAACATCAGCACAAAGTCTTTATATCCTGACCACATAGTGGTATAGGGTATAAAAATGAAATAATGTCTGCGAAAAGAGTTAAAATGAAAATGTCTGTTAAAATTTCATCGGTCTCATTCCTTAGGGTGGATGATATAAACACATTTTTATACCCTTCCTGCCACTGTGCAGAGAGTATGTATTAGGTTGTCCATCTGTTTGTAACGCATCGTAAAATGCATTTTCGACCCCATAAAGTATATATATTCTTGATCCTTAACCACTCGAGTCGATATAGCGATGCCAGTCTGTCCGTCCGTCCGTTTGTTTGTTAAATTCACGCTCATTAACAATATATATAATTGACCTACATAGGTAAACTTATAATATTGGTTGCCATTATTACAATTAGGTTGGTGTTTAAAATAGCGTAAATCGGGCATTATGCTGCCAAGATATAACCTAAAATATGGAGACTCCTGTAAAAAAATCAAAATTGTTGTAATAACTTACAAAATTGTTTAATTTTTAAAATATTTTGTTTACTATTGTTATAAATAGTGCAATAAGTCTAGATACTTATGTAAACGTAAAACCCAGATGGAAGGTATTAAAGATTCGGCTTATAGTGCTTTTACATCTAAGCAAAATCTAGTATATACGAGATTTCGAGTGAAATCTAGTTCATTTTTACTAGATTTCCCATACAAAACAAAATTTAGATCGTTACTAGATTTGTGCGAAATCTCACAAAATCTGGTCAAACTTGGGCACTATCAAATGATACTACTGTGTTTTTTTAATATTGTAGTAGAAAATTACAACGCAGTGACTGAAAAATTGATATTTAAACAAAAGCAAACAAGTTGAATAAAAAGGAAATATAACATTAATTATTAACAAAAAAATGACGAATCTATAATAAAAAAATATTTAGTAATTGAAAACTTTTTATATTGACATGTGCCCATTCCAATCTGCTAAATAATAATTGTGGAAAATGAATTTGTTTTTGCAAAATTTCTATTTCAGTTTGTGCTTTTTTCATTTTTGATGTATAATATAATTATAAAATCTGTTTCTTTTTAGAATTTTCCATATTTCCATTTTCCTATTGTTTTGGTATCTCTAGTTTATATGTTTTATTTTAAACAGCTGTTTATTGTTATGTAAACAAAATCTCACAAAATGTCAAAAAAGTTACATGTAAACGGTATAGATTTTGAAATAGATTTCAACTAAAATCTACTATATTTTCCTCAGATGTAAACGCACTATTAGCCGAATTTAGCACTTACTTGTGTTATCATATTACGATTAATTTCATAATTTTTAACCCATTTCGGACAACTCTATTTTATTAATTTTTTCACCCGAATTGAATTGTTATGTAAACAAAATCTCACAAAATGTCAAAAAAGTTACATATAAACGGTATAGATTTTGAAATAGATTTCAACTAAAATCTACTATATTTTCCTCAGATGTAAACGCACTATTAGCTGAATTTAGCACTTACTTGTGTTATCATATTACGATTAATTTCATAATTTTTAACCCATTTCGGACAACTCTATTTTATTAATTTTTTCACCCGAATTGAATCGGATTGCTCAAATTATTCAAACTTAATATAATAATTTTCAAATAAACACAAAAACAATTTTTTTTTAATTTTCATTTTTATTTTAGATTAAATATATTTTATTTATTTCATGTAGTTTTTCTTGATTTCTGTTGGCACATACATACATATAAGTATGTGTATGTATGTTTTGACAAATATTTTTCCACAATATTAACAATTATTGTATAAATAATTGTTAATATTAATGTGTACATATTTATTGTGTAAATTTTTATGTTTTTACAGTGTATATAAAGTGTTATTAATATCAATATCCTTAATATTAAGGCAGAAACATTTCAAAATTCAACATCAATATTTATGAATGAACTCTTTTATTCAAATCGTTAACAACGATGCAAATTTTTAACAAAATGTTTTTGCAAAACAAAACTATTTAATAGTTTTTTTTTTTTTTAATATATTGTTAAACGAAATAGAATTTATTGTTAAATATACATTGTAAGTGAAGAACTATTATCAACTTAAGTTTTACTAAAAAGTAAAAATAATGACAAATTATAAAACAATTTTATTTCTTATTAAAATAATAATTACGTTGTTCCTATTTAAATGAGACTTATTTATGTTAAATATAGTTCTTCTTTAAGTGTGTTGAATTAAATTAAATACTTAATTTAAATGTTTGTTTTACTGTTTTAGTTTTTTATTGTTTTTATTTTATTTTAACAAAATTATGAATTAAATAACATTGGGATTTATGTCTGTCTAAAACATTGGGTAAAACAAAAGATTCGTAGAAGAATACGAGTTTTATTTCCATTATTTTATTTATTTTTTAATAACTTTCTAAATCTTAACTTATATGTGTACGCTATTTTGGCTTGTAATTTTTGCAATATTTCATGTTTTTTTTTTGTTAATTCATTTTCAATAATCTTTGGATTTTGTTTTGTTAATTATAAATTTAATTAATTATAAAAATTAATAATTATAAATTCGTTCGTAGTTATTTTGAGTCAGCTAATAGCGAAAAACTTAGATAGATTTTAGTTTGAATTAATAATTTATAAAAAATAATAAATTATAAAAATATTATACTTGCTGTTTCTATAATATGTTATGGAAACATATTATGGGAACATGATACTGATTTCTTAAACAAAAGTAAACAACTCGAATTTTAAGTAAAATGATTTGGGAATTACTTGATTAAATATCTTTGAATGTTTTCTTTAAGTTTTGAATAATGTTTTCTTTAAGTTTTGAATAAAGCACGATTTAAAGATAATTTTTTTTAAATGTTTTCATTTAGCAGTGGTTTTTCCAAAAAAAGAAATTCTAATTAAATTTTCGGGGTCATTGTTTGGAGCGGGGGGGTGAGAAATTCCAAGTCAGGGTGAAAGTACTAGGCCAGTATAGTAAAAACTCCGAAGGGTACTAAAGAATGGTTGTTGGAAATAGGTAATAACGTTAACTACACTCGTAAATTAATTTTAATGAAGAAATGTAGGTCAAGCATTGTAATGTGGAGATCACGGTAATATCACAATTTTATTTAACTCGACTTTGGATTTTATTTCTTGCTACTTGACTTAGACATACATATATTCATCTTAACCCATCAACTCAGACCCATTTTTTTCTCCTTTCTTCCATCTGTATATCTGCTAATCAGCCCCTGTGTCCTTTTTTAATTAAACTTCTGGTTGCAAAATAAAATATATTTATATTAAAAATTCCAAGCTAATGATTATTGCAATCATTGATAAACCGATTAATCGTAGAAATATATAATCAGCCCAATTCTAAATATTCCCAGGGAAATGAGTTCCCGGGGAATTCATTTTTCCCGAGAATAAATCCTCCTATTCTAAACAGGCGGGGAGAAGAATAATATGGGAGAGAGAATTTCGATTATTCGAAGACAGCTGTTTTGCTTCAGTTGTTTTGTTTTGTTTACAAATTTAAAAATTTTTGTGGTAATTAAAAGTAAAACTTTTTAAATCTTTAAAAAATTAAAAATAAATACAAAAAAATGTTCGGTGTAGCGTTTCTGATGGTAGCTGAAGCAGAAGAGCAGCTGCAGGACAAGACGGAGCAAAGCATGCAACGTCAGGGTTGGCTTGCATTGTGTTTAAAAGAACATGAATTTGTTTTTTTGTTTTTTGCTTTTGACCTGAAAGCAACAGTAATGCCATAATAATATTATTATACAAAATTTTAAATGATATATATTACTTTTTTTCATAAAACTATTAAATACATACATTTTTCGCAGCACTCCCTCTCAATTTTTTGGCGGAATTATTCCCAAATTATTCTCCCTTTTATTGACATTCAGAAGAGATTCCCATTTTCGAAGAGATTCCCATTTTCGAAGTTCTTTTAGAATAAGGGTAAAGGGAAAAGAGAAAAAATTCCCGGGGAGATTTTATTAAGAATAGGAGAACAGGGAATAGGGAAAAAATTCCCAGGGAATTGTTATTGAGAATTGGGCTTAATATTAAAATGCTCGATAAATCGTCTAAATATCGATAATTCGATATATAACAATCAGTGTTATATGTACAGTAGGGTTAGTCACTTTTTTTTGCGAAGAATGCCCTCGCAATATGAGGTAGGGCATGGAAAATTATGAGGAACTACTTGTTTAGTTTTTGGAAATGGTGAAAAAACCTTCCCCGTAAAATGCATTTACTTTTGCTCGAAATCAATTTTTTTATTTTAAATTTTTTGTGGTTTCTAGCAAAAGTAAATGCATTGTACGGGGAAGGTTTTTTTACCATTTCAAAAAAATAAACATGCAGTTCTTAATGGTTTTCCATGCCCTACATCATATTGCGAGAGCAATTCGATATTCGACAAAAGTCAAAAAAGTGACTAACCCTTATGTACATGTTTTTCTACTTTTTTTTTTTTTACATATTTTTGATATACCGAAGAGACTTCGAAAAAAACTAATTTAATAAAACTATTGCAGGATACTGTCTCTAAAGTCTGAACTTCACAGCAAGTTTACAAATAAATTTGTATCTTCGATAATTTATTATAATGATCTAAAAAGGTAATAAATTTAATGCTGACATCTATAAGACTAATGGGTAAGGCGATTTCTTGTGACCGATGATTTGTTTAACAGTTTTCTCCCGATTTTGACAAAACATATCTTATTTGAAATGTATTTCTTTTTAGCTGTCCACCAGATTTACAGATTTTTATATTTTTTATCTTTTTTTTTATTTATTTTTTTTTGAGTAAAATGCATTTAAAGTTGCTACTAACACATACATCAAATTATACAATGCTAATAAATATGCTAATGTGTTTGTGAGTATGTTTTCTTCATTCACAATAATAATTGTTGTTTGCGTGAGCGCTAAAGGGGTCCTACTGTAATGTACTGTAATTTGAATGGATTTGAATGGATGATCACATACAGAGGGCGCTGTTGTTATTTAAGCTTTTCTTTTTTCATGACATTTTCCTTTAAATTTGTTGTAAAATCTAAATTTCCAACCGCCAAATTGTACTCGTTTTTGCTTAATCGTTGATTAACTTTGGAAGGATAAAGATCATATATTGTAATACCCCGCCATCTTGGAGAAAGGAATAGAAGATAAGTAATTTGAATTTACTCTGCATTTTTCTTTCTTGTAGAAAAACCTAAACAGCCGTTGGTATTGTATTTTATATTTTCGATAGCCGTTTAGCTTGATACTCTTTTTTTGGTTCCACAAGCTTTGGACCTCACACCCACTTCAAAAGGACATTTTTAATTGTCTTGAATTGAAAAAAATTTTGGATATCTTATATGTATATTAAAAGAATTTATGAATAAACTTTGCATTAAAAATTTTTTCAATATTTTTCTTCTCTCAAACCTCTATAACTAGAATTCTAATTAACGTAGGCTGTTGACATAGGTGGACACTCAGTGGATCAAGCTCCTTCATTTGAGCTATTAACTGCTTAAATTCGTTGGGTTTGAGGCATGGAAAATTATGAGGAACTACTTGTTAACTTATCTTGGCATATTTTGGCATTACTGTACGTTAACTTCTCTTGGCAAATTCGTTGGGTTTGAGGAAAGTTATGCGTGGACAATCAACTTTACTTTTACTGTACGTTAACTTCTCTTGGCATATTTTGGCATTACCGTACGTTAACTTCTCTTGGCAAATTTTGGTATTATATTATAAAAATTAATATAATATAATGCTGCGGAGCAGCAGGGGTCCTCTAGGAAAGTGTTGAATTGTGAATTGCTAAAATTGATTAGCATACCTTTAGGGTCTTTATTAAATAAAAAAATTTTTTTTTCTAGAATTTGCACTCGAATTTCATAAAATTTATACTTTATCTATCATCTCAATAAAGCAGCCGTTTAACCGGTTAACGCCCAACTTTTAAAAAATAAAAAAATTTGTTTTTTTTTTGGTAAAACGTTTTTAATTAAAGTAAAATAACACAAGAATTCAAATATTTATTTATTTTTTTTAAAAATATGGAAAATATTGCCTGTCCTATAAATAGGACGCTGGGACTTAGGGGTATCATAGGTGATATGAAACCAAAATAATTTTTTTTTGTTTTATTCAAATAAAGCGCAGATTATTTTGCATGATATGGAATAAAACAGTCTTTGCAAAGTGTCACATCACATTTGGCGCAAAATGAAAGTGGTTTTGATATACAGTTTTGTCCCTGGCATCTACGCTGTTTCTCTCGTTTTTTCATAAAATGTCCTTTGTTATCATATCTAACATCTGAAAAAACTTTCGTAGAAGAAGTTCTCGGTCTGCCGACAGACGGCTTTTGAGTCATCTTCAAGTAAGGGACGGCGACAGATCTTTTGTACTCTAGCAAATTAATGCCATTTTCGTTTACTAGCTTATAAACAATCCATGAGTTCACCATAGCCATATCTATACATCTTATAAATAGAGGCCAGTACCATTTCTTGGCTCTAATATTTGTTGCGTATTTACCCACCAACCAGTCATGTTGATCCACTCCACCCATGTAACTGTTATAATTTTTCATCAAAAACGGTTGGGGTATGTTCTTTTTTTCTTTAGCCTTACGATCCCACCTGCTTGCTTTATTGATAGGTTCTACTGCATCAAAATTGGTAGCTATTGTCACACACTTGTTGTCATTCCATTTTACGATAAGTATTTCAGCATTAGTGTCGAATCGGTAATCAAACGAACCACGTTCTTCCTTTCCAAGAGATTTAGAGTCTTTAAGAGGACATGAAGATAGTCTGTTCTCCCTCAAAGTCCCAGTCGCACGATATCCTAACTGCTGCAAATGAATCAGTAGGTCTCTACTAGTAAATAAATTGTCAAAATATATTTGATGACTTGCGGGTTCTGATATGCCATCTAACATGTCAAGTACGACTCTCGATCCTAATGCCAAATCTTCAGGATCATTTTTTGCAATGGATTTTCCCATGTATAAGTCAAAATTATAGCAATATCCACTAACGCCACAAAGAGCCCACAATTTATACCCAAATCTAATAGGCTTCCCGCGAATAAATTGCTTTAGGCCATGATGTCCATAATATTTGACAATCATTTCGTCAATTGCTAATTCTTTTTCAAACACTTGAAACTTTTTAAAGTTTTCATTCATCATTTTTAATAAGGGTCTTACTTTGAATCCTCTATCATCCTTATCTATTATTGAGTTATCGGCAAAATGTATATATTTTTTAATTTTTAAATATTCATTTCTGGGCATACATGCCTTGACAATATTTATTCCAAGATCTGCTTCCTCGCTCCAATAATTTCTTTCAGATGGCAACTGATGATACCCGCTGAACAATAAAATGCCTATAAACGATTTTATTTTGTCTATTGTCACGGTGAAATCTGGATCATTTTTGCTTCTTGCATATCTTAGCGTCTCTTCAACAATATAATCATAAACGGCGTCAGTAAAATATTCTTCAAAAATTTCCACACAAGATTTTCCCGCTAGATGATCTTTTAGATTATCTCTATTTATACTGGCCGTTTGTAAAACCTCTGGCAATTTTGTATAACTGGGGCTTACCTTTTTCCAGTCATATGTTTGTTGGGTAAGGCAACGTCTCTTTTTAGATCTCTTTGCGCTGGATGAACAGCCTGGTGAAACTGCATCATCTGGATCACATGTTTCTGGTGGCTCAGAAATAGCAGGTAATTTATATTGCAATATAAGTTCTCCTGGTACATCAGTGACTTTCACATCTCCTCAGTTGTTATCATCGATGTCGTCTTCATCAGTCAATTCATCTGGTTCTGGTGGAAGAACAATTATATCGATATCTTCAGATGCCATAAATGTAGGATCATTTACAATATCCTCTACTTCGAGTAAAGACAAGGCTCTTCTATACATCTTTAGAAGAAATAATTCCAGGAATTTTTGAACTGAAGTGAATAATATCAATGTAATACCGCGAAATAAAAACTCAAATACACGCACTATCCAATGCAGAAAATGATGAATACTGAATGATGATACTAATAACGAAAAAAATATAACGGTTTGGACAACGCCAACAAACACAATATAAAGCAGAAAAAAGTAAATACTTAGCGCGTGGCAACTGAACTGAAACAAACAAAATACTGAATATGAAAAAACTGTAAATATTTTGATAACGCCAAGTACCAGTGTCATATAAATAGGACAGTCACATTGCACCATCAGTTTTTGGAAGTATGTAATTTTTTTTATAACAGTACTATGTAAACAGTTTGGGTGAACACTTTTTAATATAAAAAATAGCATATAATTTCGTTAAGGTTTGTGTTATAAGATTTATAAACATATGTATAATGTCGCCCAAGATTCATAAAAATGCGCTAAGTCTAATAATTTTTTTCTGGAAAGTTATAATAAAATAAAAAAGCAAGCATATATATAAAGACTTGTTGGGATTATACCTAATGAATAAAAAAAATATTTTAAGAATACAAACTATATAAGTGACAAAAAAACATGATTTTTGTAGTGTCCTATAAATAGGACGCTGGCCTATAATGGGTTAAGTAATCAATGTAAATCAAAATTGAAGAAAAACATATCCTAGAAGCGAAGAAAAACATATCCATATATTTTTGAATAAGGAGTGAGATCGGAAAATTTTAACATATGTATATACAATTTTTTTTTTCATGTAGTGGTGCTGTCACTTTTTTTGGAACAGGTAGTCTATCTCCGTTTAAAATCTTTCACATTTTGGGACACGTTTTTGTGCTCTTCAACTCCTTTTTCAAAAGAGCCCAGTGTTACTCCAGTGGGTTAAGCTCCGGACGGTTTTCAGGATTTGCCTCTCTTATTATTGTTGTTGTACCACTCTTATGGTAGTGACCGGATACCAAAAGGTGGAAAATATGTGGACGAATCCAATTTCCGTCTGTTTTTGGGTCCTAAACTTATCTTCGACTTTAGTACCACAACAATTTTTACCGGAAAGCTGCGAAAACTCTGCCGTACATACGATTCGTCGTCCATTATGCAGCAGGAGTATTTTTTTATGCAACATGATTTCAATTTCCGTGCTCACAGCGTTTCTGTCTGTAATTTTTTTAGACTTTGTATGTTTTTAAACCTGCATCGGCTTTAACTTTTCGTACCAAATAGTCTGAGCACTGAGCTAACCGGGCTGCTTTTCTACCGGATGTATTGGAAACTCTTTTTCAAAATGCTTTACATTTTTAGGCCTTAAGAAAATCATGTGGACCTTTCTTCCTTCCCGAACTAGGTTTCCTATCAATGGTCAAATTCTCCTGATACTTCCTAATAACATTGAAAACAGTTTGATAGCAGATCTTTGGTTATTTGGAATAATTTTTGTAGGTCCAAGTTGGGTTTTGTTGAAAATATTTAATAATTGTAGCGCGTACTTCTATTTATCACTCATTTCAATTAAACTAACAACAAATGAATGGAGAGCTGTCATTAAATTTAATAATTGCCATATTTTTCAAAGATAACTTGATAAAAAACAATTCATAATAATGCTCTTGAAATAAGAAGCGTGTTAAGTTTTTTTTACACACTCTTGTGCCTGATGTTATAATCAATGAAGGGAAAACTTCTGCGAGCAATACGAGAGAAATCCAAAGTAAATTCCAAAGATCCACAAGCACTACATCAAAGAACGTTAGTAGATATAAATAAAATGAATAAAAGAGAAATTACACAGTTTGATGAAAGTGTTGAAGAGGAAAGGGCGTCTTCGTCTGCTGGGATTTTCTGCACAAAAATACGGTCACGATTAAATGAAGACAGCTTGTATGCGTTATGCGTTAAATTAAATAAAGTAAACTTTACTAAAAAAATTTCAATTAATTTTTTATCGATAAAAAAAATTTTTTAATCGATTTATAGATACTTTAATTTTGCTATCACTCTTTCGAACCCCTTTTAATTTGGTGTTTATTAATTTTTATTTATCCCATAGAATTATCTCACAAATGAATACTAATGAATATCTTGTTCCAATTTGTATTTTTGAAGCTGTTTTATATTAAGGCATAAATCATCTCTACAAATATGAACAGAATATGGCCATTTGAAGTCCTGGCCCCATTTCAATTTGGCTGTTCCAAGTAGAAGTATCGTAAAGATGCATGTGAATTTTTTTTTAGTGGAAAAGGACTTTTGTTAGATTTTATTCACATTTTTTTTTTTGAAAATAATTCTAATTTTTTTATCTATAATGTAAATCGACTAGGCGATTTCTTGTGACCGATGTTTTGTTCTACCGTTTTATCCCAATTTTGACCGAACGTATATTATTTGAAAGGTAGCCGTTTTGCAGATTTACAGATTTTTAAATTTTTTCCTTTATTTTGAGTAAATGGCATATAAAGTTGCTACTAACAAATACAGGGTGTTCCGAAAACTTTCCAAAAAAATAAATGCGCGATAGCTTGGATCAATATGAATATTTTTTGTTCTAGCACCCCTGTTCTAACCCCTACCGTCTTCGACTTATTGAATCTCAAAGATAAATGCATTTGTGAATGCATTTCTTAAATTTCAAAAACAACTTTCAATTTTTAAATAAATTTTCTTTGAATTAATTGTTAAAAAAATGTTTTCTTTATTTTTTTTTACAAATGCTCAAAATGAGAGCCATGCATGGTGGTGCATTTTACATATCGTCGCCTAATTTCAGCGGTAGTAACATCCAGCGTTATTTCTTCCTGAATGGTTTGAAAGGCCTCGTTTATTTTGCGTTTAAGTTGATTGCATGAAATTATTTCTTCATTGTAAACGAACTCTTTTGCCCGACCCCTAACATAAAAATCTAACGGTGTTAGATCCGGAGACCTCGGTGGCCATTTGATTGGTCCATTGCGTCCAATCCAATTTGTACCAAAACTACCTGTTTAAAAAGTTCTTGACTACAATGCTAGAGTGTACGGGACAACCGTCTTGTTGAAAGGTAATTCCGGCTAATGTTGCCAATGGAAAATTACCGAGAGGGTCTCTAAGTTCGTTTTGGATGAAATCCATTTACAATGTTTCATTTAACCGATCTGGTAAGAAAAAGGGGCCTATAACGCAATTTCCGATGAGGTCTGCCCAAACATTGAGACTAAAACGGTTTTGGTGCTTTCTTTGCAGTTTTTTGCGCGGATTTTATTGCGCGTAAAAATGTAAATTATGAAAATTTGTGATGCCTTCTCGTACTGTTGAAGACGGTGTGGAAAGCTTCAGCATACATACGCTGTGCTGCCAATCAATTCCCATCAGCTTTGCCATAATAAAAAACGAAATCCGCATACTCAGAATTCGAAAATTTCATCGCGAATCGAATTTAAAGGTACACGAAAACAAAGAAAAATGGAAAAAAAATTTCTCATTTTTTTTTTGACACATAACTCAGATAAAAATGTTTAAAAAAAGTAAGTTGTTTTAAAATGAATTAAATGTATTTAGAAATGCATTATTTTTTGATACGCTATAGCTCGA
The DNA here is from genome assembly GCA_963682025.1 of Cordilura impudica. NCBI lineage: Eukaryota > Metazoa > Arthropoda > Insecta > Diptera > Scathophagidae > Cordilura > Cordilura impudica. Next base: position 42,314,208 of record OY821519.1, on the reverse strand, counting down.
AAACGGTAGCCGTTAGAACAGTGGTGCTAGAACAAAAAATATTCATATTGATCCAAGCTATCGCGCATTTAATTTTTTCGGAAAGTTTTTGGAACACCTTGTATATAAAATTACACATATGCTATGTGTGTTTTATTAAATTTGTTAATGAGTTTGTTATCTTCATTCACAATAATAATACACCATAAAAGTGCTGGTGTGTGAATTGGCTAAGTTGAAAAATAAAGCTGCCTAGAAATTGCACTCGAATTTCGAGCGCTGGAATTTGCTAGTTATCCGATGAACGCTCTTTTACATTTTCCTAGTAAATATTTTATGACCGAAATAAATAAATAAATAAATAAAAATAAAATAATTTTTTGAGAAAGCAAAGATCAAGTATATAATTTGGGGATATTTTCACACAATGTTTTATTACTGATGAATTATTTGCACATTTTCCCATTCTCATGTATGGACTCCTAGTAGATCTTCTTGCTTGTCAATTAGCAAAACGAACCCTCTAGACTCTCGGCCATCAAAGCATTGAAATATAAACCTAATTCATATGAAAATATTCTGGTACCCTCATTCGAAGCCCGTCTTCAGAACAAGCATTTCGAAAAGATCAGAATGTTCAGGACAATGATCAGAATGTTCAGAGGTATTCGAGGTGCCCGCAGATACACTTAAGTTATTTACTAAAGGATCCAAAATGAATGCACGAGTGGGATGTGGTGGTTTTGTCAGTCAATATATATGCAGACTCTTCCTTCGACTAACTGATCAGTGCAGCGTCATTCAGACAGGCTATAATCTGGATAGAGTGTAAACGGATATAATACACATATATCTGTATCTTTTCCGACAATAAATCAGTTATCAAATCTCTCATAATTGTGAATACCACATACAAAATTGTCCATGAATACCGAATCTCTACTTATTTATTTATTTACACTCATATGAACGAGATAGCGCGATATTTTACACTCATCTAGGTGTCGGTACGCAGAGATAAACCTGGCAATTGTATTGCCGATAAGCAAGCTGGGACATATAGACAAGATCGACCGTTGGCATACTGCTCAACATGAGTTAGCAGAAATGTAAGTCACTTGTTTATACGCAAACTCGATTTGATCGGATTAGACCCCAATGCTGCTAACTAAGCAATACTTTTCAAAAGTATTAAAATGGGACCCGTATCCTGAAGGACCCACGTGAGCTCGTGAGCATGACTATATCCCAAGAATTTTCATACATCTTACAAAAAAATGTTTAATATTCTCCAAAATATGGTAAATCTTTTGGCCAAATTTTTGAAAATTCGGAATGTGCAATAATATGCTTTTTTGAAAAAATTAGATTCAATGCCCTTCATTGTATTTCTTACCTATCTTCAGATACGTAGAATTTGTTTTACACTCAAATCTATTATTCACCAATAATTTGAATGACAAAAAATTTTGACCTAAAACCTTTCTACTCTCTGACTACTATTAAAATTTGACCTAGATTCACAATTTATTATACCAATCGTTCTGTGTCGATTTAGCGATGTCCGTCCGTCCGTCAGTGTGTCCATATAAACCTTGTAATTAAACTACACGTGGCAAATATGAATATATATCGATGAAATTTAGTATGTAAGCTTTTATATAGGATGAACGCTATTAATATTGGTGAAAATCGGTGCATGTCCAGAGGGGTTATCAACACGATTCGAAACGAAAATATTTTCTAATGGAATTTCCTTTCGAAAATTGAAATGGAAATAATAGCGCGAAAGCGTACTACGAGTACATAGTACAATTTGTACGAATTCGTAAACTTTTTCATTCGAATCGAATTACATAATAACCCCCCAGACCTTGCACTTTGTCGTAAGATCCAGATTATCATATATATATATAAAGAAAATTTGTGTACGTGTGTGTATTGTACCCACTAATCACTAGTGCAAAAATATACTCTGTGGGACTGTTTTTAGTCATAGTCCCTATATAAAGCTTATTCCCGTTTTTCAGTTAAATCCACTTAAAACAAAGCGCTCAGACAATCAAATTCCTTGATTTCTTATAGTTATTCTTTTACATGATTCTTAAAAAGAAAAATATGAGCCTAAATCATACACATCATACAAAATTTTATGTATATGGGGGCTTTCATGTCAAGTGCACCAACTTTTGAAACCGATGTCTTCCGATCGGGATGAAATTTGCACCAAGGTTAGTCCTATTGGATAGTAGTTTAGACACAATTTTTCAATAAGATCGGTCCAGATCTCTCTGAGTTAGAGGAGATCAAAATTTGACATTTTGGCCAAACAGGTGTTTTTTCTCATCCATGTAACTTATTACCTATTGTTCTTAGAAAATTTTCTCCCAAATAGTTTAGATAGCTATTTCTTCAATATTTCGGAAAAAAATACTTAAAAAAAAAAAAAAAAATTTTTAGACTTTTTTTTTGGCTAAATTAAAGCATTTTTGCCTTTTTTTACAAAAAGGGCATTTTTTTTATTTTTTATTTTTTCATAAGAAAGCTTAGGATTTTTCCTTTAAGAGCTTTTTGGTCGCTTAGTGGGATGGGAGTGGGATATCTATCAAAATAAATGTTTTGTAACTCAAGACAATGGTTTTTCAACTTTTCACAAATGCCCTATTTTGAATTTTTTCCTATTTGTGTGAAAAACCTTACAAATAAAACTTATACTGAGAAACTAGACAAATTAACCTTTCCGAAGGTATGTAACATACCTTCATAACATAACAGAAGAGAATGGTTATCTGTAACCTGAAAGAGTTATTTGCAACATTTCAATCTGAACACGAGGATGTTAAAATTGGCTTCACGAAATTTACCCAAATGAAGCTAAAACATTGCGTTTTGGCAGAAAGCAGCGGAACTCACACAGTATGCGTTTGCATTTACCATGGAAATGTTAAACTGATGTTGAAGGAAATCAACTTAAAGTATTTAACAGATGATTCGGCAGAAGATTTACACGATTACCGCGATTGCCTTAAATTGACTTTGTGTCCTAATGCAACAACTTCTTGCCACTTAGGTGAATGTACCAATTGCCCGAAAACCACATTCATCAAAGAAAATTTAATCAACTCTTAAGATCGAGAATATATAGAGTTCAAATTTGATTCTTGGATTCAGACTGACAGATGCACATTGAAAACAATTTTAAATGTGGATGATTTTGTGGAAGAAATGTGTACAGGATTGCTAAACTTGAGAAACCATGACTTTTTAGTCAAAGAGCAATGGTCATTCTTCAAGGATTTGAAGATACATTTGAAGTCTGGTGAATTCGTTATTTCATATGATTTCGCAGAAAACTATAAATATGTTCTTCAGGATGCCATACAAGCATTCCACTTCAATAACGACCAAGCAACTATATTCACAGTAGTTATTTACTACATGAAAGATGAAAAACTGGAACACAAAAGTATGGCAATCATATCCGACGATTTAAAACATGATAGCGTTGCAGTTTATGAGTACCAGAAGAGAATACTAAAATTTCTAAAATCTAAATTTACAGTGAAGAAGGTATACTACGTTTCGGACGGAGCTCGTCAATATTTTAAAAACAAAAGTAGCTTGGCAAATCTTATGGCCCATGAAAAAGATTTTGGAATGCCAGCTGAGTGCCATTTTCATCCTACTGCTCATGGTTGGAGCAAACCTTAAAAGAAATGCAGCGAAGTATAGCCTCCAGTGCTCTCATCAAGATCGCATCTTAGATGCGACTGCTTTATTCCATTGGGCAAAGAGTTATTGTAAAGAAACTAAAATAGTTTTTAGTAGCAAAGAGGATCATCAGGAAACAGTGAAAACACTGAAGAGCAGATTCGATGCTGCGGTAACAATCGATGGCACTGCTCAATACCACGCTTTTATACCGCTTGTCGATGGAAGACTCAAGTTGAAAAAGTGTTCTGCCTCTATTCAATGCGATTTCTTTCCAAAAACAACAAATAAACCAGCAGCGAAATCAACAGCTAAACCTAGTAACGCCAAGAAAGGATTGACAAAAAAACACAGTAAATAAAGGCGACAAAAAAGCTGGATGAAAGGCTGGGTATTTAAAAATTTACGAGACTTAAATACTTCATCAGCTACAATAAATTAAGTATAAAAATAGTTATGATATAAATGGATCTAATGCAATGAAGATTAAATTTCAATAAATTATTTATCTTTTTATTTTTAATATTATTATTATTATACATTAATTTAATTATTATTAAAAATAAATAAAAAATAATAATTTTTCAACATTTCTATAGAAAAAAAGCGATTTTTTTCCCTAAGGTTAACATATTCTGGGTATTACAGTATCGAGGGTACAAAATTTTGATTAGGTATTTTATATACCTTCGGAAAGTTTAGTTTGTCTGGTTTCTCAGTATAAGTTTTGTTTGTAAGGTTTTACACACAAATAAGAAAAAATTCAAAATAGTGCATTTGTGAAAAATTGAAAAACCGTTGTCTTGAGTTACAAAACATTTATTTTGATAGATATCCCATTCCACTAAGCGACCAAAAAGCTCTTAAAGGAAAAATCCTAAGCTTTCTTATGAAAAAAAAGCCCTTTTTGAAAAAAAGGCAAAAAATGCTTTAATTTAGCAAAAAAAAAGTCTACAGATTTTTTTTTTTTTTTTTAAGTATTTTTTTCCGAAATATTGAAGAAATAGCTACCTAAACTCTTTGGGAGAAAATTTTCTAAGAACAATAGGTAATAAGTTACATGGTTGAGAAAAAACACCTGTTTGGCCAAAATGTCAAATTTTGATCCCTTCTAACTCAGAGATATCTGGACCGATCTTGTTGAAAAATTGTGTCTAAACTACTATCCAATACGACTAACCTTGGTGCAAATTTCATCCCGATCGGAAGACATCGGTTTCAAAAGTTGGTGCACTTGACATGAAATCCCCCATATATCAAAATTTTGTATGGAAACTTTCACCCGTTAAAGACCCAAAAAGTGGATATCACCCAGTTTTAAAGTTATGAAGACAGACAGACGGACGGATATCGCTAAATCGATTCAGAAAGTGATTCTAAGTCGATTGGTATAATAAAAGATCAGGTCAGATTGTTATTATAAAAGGTAGGCGGATACAGCTACTTTAATTTTATCAGCCACGCTCATTGAAAAAAGAGAATGGTAATAAGAAAATGAACATTTATCTGTTATATATTTTATGCTTAGTTTTTTTTCTAAATACACATATTATGATACTATTTTAATGTGTAATTCATAAAAAAAGGATACTAAAATACCAAAAATTTCCGAATCAATGCTGATTTTGGTCACTTTTCAATTACTGTAGTGGGGATGTGTATGTAATGTTAGTTTAGCTTGTCTTATATTTAGTTTAAGGACTTGATTTATTAAAATCTTTGGTTTTAGGTGTAGTATAAAAGTGTAGAGTGTATCTAAATGTTGCTATTGTAATGTTTCTGTTTTCTTTTTTCTTGTTTTGTGAAATGTAGATAAAGTATGTTTGTTTTCTTTTTGGAGGCATATCGAAATATTTGTTTTTTTATTATTATTATTTTGTTTTTTTTGGTTGTTTTGGTATATTGAGTATATTTCTCTAGTAAAGTTTCTAAATACATGTTTATTAACAACATCATATTCGAATAATTCCATTTATGTATGTATGTCTGTATATATTTTATTTCTCTAACAATATCAATTACTGTGGGTAGTTTGCCTTACATTTGCCTTTATATTTTTATATTTTATTAAAAAAAAATTAAAGTGCATATAACTGAAAATTAAATTGAAATAAGGAAACTCAAAATGAAAACAAAAGAGTTTTATATATTTTTTTTAATATTTCATTTCATATATTTATTATATATTGTTTTTTTTTTTTTCAATATATTTGGATAGTTTTTAAACAGTTTAACTATTTTTTTTTTATAAACCAGACTTTTTATGTTTTATTTTATATTTAATATTTTTGTTTTGTTTTAAATTTGGTTTTAAACATTTTTTTAAAATATTATTTTGTTTGATAATAAAATGTCATATAAGTTTTAACAATTCTTTGTTCGAATCATATAAAAATTGCTTATTTCAATGTTAACATTTTTGTTTATTTGAAGATACATACATACATATATATTTTAAAATGTATATACGAGTAATTATTTGGTTTTTTTAAATAAGCAAAAAAAAAAAAAATATATTTATATATTAAAAAAAAGAAACATAAAAAAGTTATTAATATAATATATAAATAAAAAAATAAAAAAACTATTTATAAAAAAACTTAATAAAAAATAATGACTTAAAAAAAATCTTTCAGTTTGTTTGTTCGCTTTGATAACTTAATTTAAAAATAAGTTATTTAATTTTTAAAACTAATTTAAAATTTAAAAAAACAACTATACAGCTTAAAAATTTAAATAGAACAAGAAAAAAGAAGAATAAAACAAAATTTACAAAAAAATAATCTAAATTAAACATAACGTACAGAAATATTTTTTCCCCTTCATTAAACAACAATTATAATTGACATTAAATACATTTTCTTTTACTTTTATATACAAATAAAACAATTATTTTACGAAATTTAAAAAACAATATCGTTCGAGTTAAAATTTCTAATGAGATTCTTGAATTTTTAACTTTAAAAGTTTTCGAATTTTCTTTTTTCTTTTTTTTTTTTGTTATTGACTTTTTATATTTTGTTGATTAAAGTTAAGATGAAACACCTCCATTTTCTGAATGTTCAAAAACTGTATAGGTTTCTGTAAGATCAGTGCCAGTTAATTGTAAATCGCCCGTTGAATGGGCCGATTGTGTAGGTTTATGGGTAGGCGAATGATTGGGTGTTGAGGCCGAACTTTTGGGTTTTCTAAACCAATTACCTAAACGTCGCCGACCCAATGACCCTGTCTGCTGATTGTCATTAACTGGCAATGTGCCATTCTCAACACGTGGCACTTTTGTAAGCGGCAATGTATCACTGCTATATTTAAACGACTTAGCTGGTGATTCGGGTACTGATGATTCACCCGAAGTATTGGTATTGTTGCCGCCGCCACTGCTTGCCAAATTAGTTTCATATAAAAATTCTTTAAGTTTTTGTTCTCCACTGTCTGCTGCCTCATAGTCAGACTGATCGGAATAGTCGCGTTCTTCATAGGCATATTCGAATCCGGTCATTTCTGATATATACAAAGCTTTGCCGCCAAATTGTCTTTCTAAAGCCAAAGTACTCAAAAATCTTTGTTTACGACTGGCTGAACGAAAACTGAAATCAAACCATTTGTCGCGGGCCTCACAATATATTCTCAATGAATTTTTAATAGTATGACCAAACATTTTACCATCTCTAACATTGACCACACGACATCTATCCAAAAATATGCGACCCTTGTAGATAAAATTCGATCTCTTGATAATATCCCGCTTACAATACACCAGCTGGTTATCGAACAAAAACAAAGTACAACTGCTGTTCCAGAGATTTTGCTTTTGTCGTGTAGCATCAATTTGTACAAAGAATCGAGTGCTATGCAAGTGCAGGGGTGGTCCTTTAAAATTTTGAAAGCTGGCCTGATGTCTGGCTATAGTTTCACTATGCCGTTTACCTTCATTAACAGCTTCGGTAACGGATTTCATAGCCTCCAAGGCCGTATCCAATATTTCTGTAGTGTCTGGTATATCGAGCTGGCTAACATCAATTTGTTCGTATTCTGGTAAGGTGAAGGCGGGAGGTTCTACACCTTTGACGGAGGTTTTAATGATTTCTGCCAGATGCAGAGGATAACGGCAAATACGTTGTACGGGAGCCAATAGATGAGCTGATAAAGGAAGCTCAGCTAAATTTTCAGATTCACGACAACTAAAAAAAATTAAAAAATAAATAATAAAAAATGGCATTTCAAAAGGCCAAAACAGAAGACAAAATCATTTTCGTTCTCAAAATGAGTTCTAAACGAAGCTTCCACTTTGAATTAGTTTTTTTTTAAAGGATTTTCTCAAGGAAATAATCTTCCCGCCATATAGTAAATTGCCATAATTAGTTATCTACTTACTTGTCTAATATTGTCCGGGCATCTTTAACTCTTTCATATGAGGCCAATTCAATTAAAGCCCTTGGATATGAATTGCAATACGTGGAATAACATAAAAATCCTTTATGCTAAAAAAAACGAAAATTTATTGTTAAAAACGTTCATTAAGTTAGTTGACAGAAGTTCCAAAAACTAACCATTTTTAAAAAGACTTTAGCCACTTGATTTTGTTCAATACCCTTGCGTAAAGCTTCCAAGAACTTACGTTGAAACTTATAAATTGCCGTAATATTTGAGAAAATCAAGCGTATGCTGTTGGGTGAAAAGATATCGATGCGTTTGCTCATCGCGGGAAGATAACTAAAAAGAGAATAAATAGAACAAATAAAGTTTATGTTATACAAAATTTAAAATTTTCCCTTTATATCTTTAAAGGGGAAAACTATGAAATATTAAACACATAATCAACCCTGTTCTTGAAACGTTGTTATTTGAATAAGAGTGAATTTAAAATCACATTAAATTGAAATTTTGGGTTTCTTGAAACCACTGTTTTTATTTATTTAATGGAAACATATGTTTGAGTTAGAACCATATGTTTGAGTTATATGTTATCTAGAAACCGAGGTGCCATATGGTTCTTTATTCAGTTTTACAAAAAACTTTTAAGTATTTTCTGCATGTTTTTTCTTAAATTTATAGAAAAAGTATAAAGAAAAATATTTTCTTTTAAAATAACAACTTATTTGTTCATTTAATTATTTTTTTTCTTCAATTTCATTCAAATAAAAATGACTTTTCTATTTTTAAAAAGTTGGCATCACCAAAAAAAATTTCGATATTCAAATAAATTGGATTTGACTGGCATCACTACTGTTTCGAACATATGCAAAAAAATAAAAATATGTGATTTGATGAAAAAAATTTTTTTAATTCCTTTATTTGCAATAATTAGTGCATGAAGAATCTATGTTATAATTGAAAAAATTATAATGGAAAATAGATTGTGTAAATAAAAAGTTTTTATTATAGTTATAGAACAACATCATCTCCAAAAGTGTGTTTTATTAACATCGACCACTGATTACGAGTTTTTTTTTAAATCAACGCAAAATTAAGACGTTTTTTAAAATCGTTTATTTTTCATAAAATTAATGTCTAATTTTTAAAAATAATGACATGGTTCAATAAAAAACATGTTAAGAGTTTAAATATCAATTATTTTTATCTCTTAAGACCTCTTACTAGAAAAAAAAGGGCATTTGTTTTGATTTCACAAAGCCTTTTTTATGTGAATTAAAACGAGAAAAAATATTCTTATTGAAATTAGAGAACAGCAAAAAACTCGTAGATTTAAGAATTTATTCATTTACGAGTTTTTTTTTTGTGATAGTGGTTTCAAGAACAGGGGTGAATAATTTTAAAATTTAAAAATTTTTCTGTAACATTTTTTAATTTCTCGAAGCCTAATTTAACCCTTCGATGACCGAACTTAAAACGCTGGATATTCTTAATTATACCCCATACCACTCTGTAGTCAAGGCTTAAAAAGTTTGTGCTGATGTTTGTAACTACCAAAAATATTTACCTATAACTTCCTTATATTATACCGATCGACTAAGAATCACTTTCTGAGTCCGTCCGTCCGTCTGTCTGTGTGTCCATGTACACCTTCTAATTAAACTTTTAATTATTTTGTATATAAGCATAAACGGTAGTGAAATTGGTGGAAATCGGTATATGTTGCCACCACGACTACTAAAGATTGACATAATTTGCCCTAAGATCCAAATTATTGTATAGATCTTGGTCAAATTTGGTCCCAGCCCTTGAAATTCGAGTGCAACTTCTAGGAAATTTTATTTTTTCATTTAATAAAGACCCTAAAGTATAAGCCAGTCCAATTATTGGTTTATGTCCAAAATTATTTTTCAATTCAACACAATTATTATTGTGAATGAAGAAAACAAACTTACAAACACATTAACAAATACTAGCTGATTCCAGCCCTCGAAATTCGAGTGCAAATTCTAGAAAATTTTATTTTTTCATTAAATAAAGACATAAAGGTATGCTAATTAATTATAGCCAATTCATAAATCAACACAAAAAAAAACATACTCATTTTTATTACAAAAACATTAACAAATTTAATAAACACACACATAGCATTGTATAATTTTATGTACATATGTGTTAATAGCAACTTTAAATGCAGTTTATTCCAAAAAAAAATTAATATTTAAAAATCTGTAAATCTGGTGGACAACCAAAAAGAAATACCTTTCAAATGAGGCTTGTGTGTTCAAAATAGGATTAAAACTGACACAGTAGCATCGGTAACAAGAAATCGCCTAGCCTATTAATATTATAATTATAATTATAAATAATAAACACACACATAGCATTGTATAATTTTATGTATGTGTTAGTAATAACTTTAAATGCATTTTACTCCAAAAAAATTTAACAATTTAAATACCTTTGAAATAAGGTCCTAATTCTTAGTAATAGTTCTCAAATAAAGCTGCTTCCCCATTTTCACTTAAATCTATTATAAAAAAAATTATGTACATTCTTATCAAATTTGGTTTATACAGTTAAGAGCTAAAGTCTGCACACACTCTACTATTTTACGTTTTTGGGGAACTAGTAACGATATGGAAAAAACTTGTATGCCAATATTTAAGTCATTAATAAATACTTTTATTTATAACAAAGAAAAAAATCAAAAATAATATTAATAATAACTGGCAGATTCCAGCACTCGAAATTCGAGTGCAAATTCTAGGAAAATTTATTTTTTCATTTAATAAAGTCCCTAAAGGTATGCTAATCAATTATAGCCAATTCACAAATAAACACAAAAACAAACCTATTTTTATTACAAACACATTAACAAATTTAATAAACACACACATAGCATTATTTAATTTTATGTATGTGTTAGTAGCAACTTTAAATGCAATTTACTTCAAATAAAGGAAAAAATTTAAAAATCTGTAAATCTGCAAAACGGCTTAAAAGAAATACCTTTCAAACAATATACGTTTGGTCAAAATCGGGATAAAACGGTAAAAGAAACCATCGGTCACAAGAAATCGCCGAGTCTATTAATATTATCTATAATAATTCATAAATATAACAAAAACGTAAAAAATCAGGGAAAAAGTGCACACTGTACATACAGTAAAAATTAAGGTATATAACTGATAATTACATTAAAATTCGAATTTTTTAAAAAAATTTTGAATATTTAGTTGGTCCACCCTGAGCATCGATCACAGCTTTTAAGTGTTGAGGCATTAAATTTAACAAATTTTCTGAAATTACCGGAGTTATTTCTGTTATTTCCGGCTTTCACGGATGCTAATTTTATATTTCCTGACTTTTTATGGTGGGCAATATAGTTGTATGGGAGCATTATATAGAAGTCAATTTCAAATAATGTGTGCCGTAAGTTTGAGATCATTGTCTTGCTGGATAATCGAGTGATTTCCAAGACCCAAGTAATTAACATGTTTGACCGTCTTATAGCAAATTCAAGGTGGAGTTTTCGGTTTTTAACTTTTGAACTTTCTCATACAAAGCTCTTTGAATAGTTTTTGGATGAACGGCTGATATTTGATCAACTCAGAATCACTTTCTGAGTCGATTAAGCTATTTCCGTCCGTCCGTCTGTGTGTCCACGTAAACCTTGTAACCAAACTACAGGTCGCAAATATGAATATATTTTGATGAAATTTATCGGCCATAAGATGAACGCTATTGAAAATAGTGAAAATCGGTTCATGTTCAGACCTCTTCCCCATATCCCTATGAGATTGACTTAAATTGCCATAATATCCAAATTATCATAGAGATCTGGAACAAATTGTGTTTGTGTATTTTTATTACATCCGTTTATCAGTAGTCCAAAAATAAACCCTATAGAACAATTCTTATGCCGTTTTCTTTTCTGACAAAAAATGTCGCACTTTATTTGCACTTTTTTCGAAAAGTGATTTTTTTTTATATATTCTTATCAACCTTATCTTATACATCTCATACATCAATCGAAAGGTCTCAAAGAGCTGTGTTCATAAAATGCAAAAAAATTTTGATTATTATCCTCTTTCCAGTCATAAGGTGAAAATTTTAAAGAAAGGGGATCAATGGGGAAATATTCTCATACTGTGATCTGAAAAAGTTAAAGGCTGCAATTTTTTGCAATTTACGAGGGCTTGACTTTGAGACCTTTCGATTGATGTATAAGGTAAGGTTGGTGTTATTTCAGTATATATAAAAAATGCACTTTTCGAAAAAAGTGCAAATAAAGTGCGACATTTTTTGTCAGAAAAGAAAACGGCATTAATCATAGCCCCCATATGAAGCTGATTTCCGATTTTCACTTAAATTTACCAAAAAAACAAAAATTTTGCACAGATTTTTCTCAAAGTTTTTGCAAAAAATAAGTGACCATACCAAATATGGTCAGGATCGGTCCATTTTTCGACCTAATCCCCATTAAAATATAGCATCCGATATGAACTTTTTTATATCCGAAGGAAAAAAAAATAACAATGCCATTCCTATTTGGTTTATGTATTTTCGATATCTAATTAGTTGGACGTACGAGATGGTGTCTCTAAACGAATGGTATAGGGTATCGTATAGTCGGTCTAGACCGACTATAATTTTCTTACTTGTTTTTTAATGTTTTTTCGAGCACTTATTTTCGGATCCACACTTATTTCTTTTAGACTACTGCTAACATCGCATGTTGACAGTTTTTTCGGTCGGACAGATCGAGGTTGTTTTTTTTCGGAAATTACCAAATATCTTACAGAAATATGTAGATATTTCTTGGTGATTTTCCATTTAAAGCTTAATAAATTATTTAAACGCAATATTCAAATACAGTGTTAAAGAATGAAATACTTGTAATGCTAGACAAAATATATCAGCTAAAAAACCGGGATTCCCCTAGTTTTCTTTTATATTTTTCAAGTTTTGCTAGAAGTAATCACGCTATATGAAAACTTTAGTCCCAATTATAATTATGTTTATGGTTTATAATTTGTTATGTTTTTTACATTTTTTTTTTTTACAAATAATCTTATTTAAGAGTGCTTAGTTGTTGACATAAAAAGATTTTTCATTATCGTTACTATTTCTCCACAATCAAATAACTGTAACTGTATATGTATATGAATGTGGTCATGACGGTCCATTTTTGGATCTCCTAGTTTCCGTAGAAATATATTATTCGATATGAACTTTTTCATTTCTGCCGGCAACGAATTTATGACAATGCTTCTTAAATTTGGTTAATGATTATTTTTTATATCCTATTAGTTGGATCTAAGACCCTTTCTCTAAATCCTGTTATAGGGTATCATGTGGTCGGTCAAAGCAAACCATAATTTTTTTTACAGTTTGTTTTGTTATTGTTATTAATTATTAAATCTAGGACCACAGTATGATCGCAAATCGAAGAATAAAGTCAATTCTATCTTTTTTCAAATTATTCGATTTGAGGATTCTAAATTCGTGTATTGTTTAGCACTATTTTCAGTTAATGGTCCTTATTATCTTACTGGAATGGATAACGTATCTGAAAACGATGTGTTTTTTTGTACTAAAAACTTTCCACCATTCTGAATTTTTTATAAATTTGGTATGAATTTCTTGTTGTTTTGTTTTTTAAAGTATAATTTTATGAATAATTGATTTAAATACTACTAAAAACTTCCTATTTTTTTCTTTGAACTTGCATGGAGTGCATTTTTTCATATATCTCTATTGCAAAAAAGAAATACTGTCCTTATATTTGCAACCCTCATTATTGTGCAAAAAATTAGAAAGTTTTTTTTGTCGACTTTTTACCAAGGTTCTAAAGCATAATATTAATATTTCGTTATGTACACGAACATGTTTCTATCACGTATTATTTTGTTTCGAGCACACATAAACCACACAGATTTGAGTGTAGCTTTATTTTAAGTTTGTGTTCTTGCACGTGTACTGCTAAAAAAAAACAGAACATGTTCTTGAACGCGTACATCTAAAAATTAAAACATAATCCACTCGCGATCGGAAAAATCTGAAACATCCCTATAATAATGACAACAATTGTTTCAACCAAATTTATGAAAAAAATCTAAAATAATTCATTAGCAGTTATAATAAAATAAAAATAAAAAGATAATAACAAAAAAAAAAAAAAAAATATAAATAAAAAAATAAAAATAAAAAAATAATAAAAATAAAAGTAATAAAATAGAAAACAAAGAAATTGTATATGTTGTTTATGACTTAACTTCGTTTTTTTTCCGATCGCGTTCGAAACAAAAAATACGTGATAGAAACATGTTCGTGTACATAACGAAATATTAAAACGAAACAGTCATGATTGTGTTCGGCACCGTATAAAATTTAGAAACACACATAATTGATATCAAAATAAAAATATGTGTTTGTTGGCTATGTTTGTTTACATATACATATGTACGAGTTTTTTATTCAGTGTGTGTTTTTTTCTGAACTCTGCTTTTTATAAATTTTTTGATCTTTTTCGAGAAGAAGTTCCATCACGCCAACATTTTTGTCGGAATGCTTTGATATATATTTGAAACATATTCATAAAGTAAATCATTCGCATTAACAGGGTGTAACGAATTATTATAAATATATTATTTTATTTAATTTAATATATTTTTAAGACAGATTAAACATAAATCATCATTCTCAGCTTATCCTCCATATGCACTATAACTATGCCAATTTTCAAACTCCTCCGAGCCCGCATATCGCTTAAATAGGGAACTAAGCATTTACCTTCACGTATTAGTATATAGATATATTACAGCAACGAAGTGGCCTATGTCAATGACTGTCAATCAACCATTGGTCATCAGAGAGTTAAAATTAAAAATAATCTCAGCGTTTAGAATTGAAATGCTTTTAATTTTTCCGTTTACACATATATTTTCTTGAATAGCTCAACTTACCCTTCACATATGGCTGCCAATAATTTGACATAATTAACTTCCGTATCCAATAGTTCTTTAACAGCACTTCTTCTCAATATATGCTTACTGTCCACTATCACATTAAGACTTTGTGATGTTGATAATAATGTGACCTGGCTACTGGATGTTAATGTTGTCGCTGGCAATAATGTTGCTGCTGTCTCCTTGGCTCCATCATTATTATTTTCTGTCTCACCGCTATACAGTGGTGTCGCCGATGCTGGCGATGATGATGATTCAATTACTATAGTTGTGACATTATGCTGATCAATTAGGGTTGTATTGTGGCAATTATCTTCCATGCTGCTATTGGATAGAGTACAAGGAGCACTTGTCGACGTATTCAATGTTTGATTAACGACTTTTGTTGTAGTTGTTGTCGTAGTATTTTCATTAAATTGCTGGCAAAGTTTTTCGTTTTTTTGTTGTTGCTGCTGTTGTTGTTCGGCCATATGTTGTTGGAAAAAGTAATCGGTTTCGGGGGTGTGTATAACACGTACAAATTCTTTGGGAAACCAACCCAGTTCAGGATCTAAAATTTCTTCTACCAGACTGGCATCTTCCTTTTTAATGCGACCAAACCACCAGGGACCGATTTCTTTACGTAATATCTCAATTATGGTACCCTTTTCCAAACCCAACTCTTGTGGCCCAGCAGCAGTAAAATTGTATAATACTTCAGCATAAATGGTAAAATAGTTGGCTGCTAAAGAAAGACAAGGAATGATTAAAAGCAATTATTCCATGAACTTTAACATTTTCAAATACACTTGTTTAATGTTGATGAAACAAAAAGGCTTTTAAAAATAGTTACTGTTTTATTTTCATTTTTATTTCATTTTCTTTCTTTTTGTTTTTTTGTTTTTACCTTCATCATGTGATGTTACACTATCACTGTCGCTATCGTCCAAATCATTGCGTGTCATACCACAAGACTCCAGACCATTGGGCTGACTAAGAGACCGTGTGGGCAATGATTCGGGTGCTTCACGTTCATGATGCATATCCATGCGTTTGAAAATTTTCGATTTTGTTGTTGCCGATTTTTCATCAAGTATTGATGTGACTTTGGCCGAATTGGTACGCCGTACAGCTCTTACCCTTAATGAGTTCTAGAAATAGAAAAAAACATATACATGTGAAAGAAAATGATATTTAAATTGTTTTATTTTCAAGTTGCTGCAACACAGTGGTCAAAAAAACACAAATGTGCCCATATTATAAACAAACACAGTTTTTTATATTAAGGTTCTTGGCAATTATCTATAATATTAATAGGTAAGGTGATTTCTTGTGACCGATAGAAAAATTTTAGTTACCAACCGACTTTGGCCAAAAATACCCCATTTGAAAGGCATTTCTTTTTAGCTGTCCACCATATTTACAGATTTGCACCGTCTGGAACATTTTTGTTTGGAGTAAAATGCATTTAAAGTTGCTACTAACACATACATAAAAACATACTTAAGCTTCAAATAAAAAACTACACAATGCTGTGTGTGTTTCTATTAAATTTGTGTTGAATTGTGAATTGGCTAAAATTGATTAGTATACATTTAGGCTCTTATAAAATGATTTATTAACAAACCCATTTATATATCTTCTGTGTTTCAACAAATATTTATAATGAAATTTAATGAATTTTATTTTCAAAGTGTTGAACTGTGAATTGGCTAAAATTGATTAGCATACCTTTATTTATTAAACGAAAAAATAAAATTTCCTAGAATTTGCACTCGAATTTCGAGGGCTGGGCTCTGCTAGTGTTAATAAAGCGTTTGTTAATTATATTATCAATAATCGATACTAGACATAATAGTGCATAACACCATTTACGCCATCATTTAGTCAAAAGTTTTGGCAATTTAATTTTTTACTAGCAGATTCCAGCCCTCGAAATTCGAGTGCAAATTCTAGGAAATTTTAGTTTTTCATTTAATAAAGACCCTAAAGGTATTCTAATCAATTTTAGCCAATTCACAATTCAACACTTTTTAAACAATATTATTTATTGGTTTGTGTCCCAGATTATTTTTCAATTCTACACAATTATTATTGTGAATGAAGAAAACAAACTAATTTTTTTTTAAATAAATTTAATAACACACCCATAGCATTGTGAAATATTATGTATGTGTTAGTAGCAATTTTAAATGTATTTTACTCAAAAAAAAAAAAAAAAAAAAAAATAATAAAAAAGGATAAAATTTTAAAATCTGTAAATCTGCTGGACAGCTAAAAAGAAATACCTTTCAAATAATATACTTTTGGTCAAATCCGGGATAAAACTGTTTAACAAAACATCGGTCACAAGAAATCGCCTTACCTATTAATATTATAAAGGGTTTTTCAATACGAGCGCTACAAAAGTTTTTTTAAATAAAACAAAAACGGTTTTGGTTATCAATGAAATTCTTAATTCCTGCCATTATGCCATATTCGATGCCATTATGTATGGAAATCGATCTCTTTTGCATGGCCACCACGGGCACCCTTGCAGAAGTCCAGACGCTGAACCTAATTTTCGACGGTTTTCAAGCATAAATCGGCCGATACTGCTGCAATTTCACGTTCGATATTCGTACGAAGTTCATCAATCGTCGCTGGCTTGTTGGCATAGACCATAGACTTGACATAGCCCCACAGGAAATAGTCCAACGGCGTCAAATCGCACGACCGAGGCGGCCAATCGACTGGACCATTTAGTGAGATACGTTCTCCAAACTTGGTTTCCAATAAGTTGATTGTGACATTCGCTGTGTGACTTGTGGCGCCGTCCTGTTGGAACCACATGTCCTCCAAGTCCATATCATCCAATTGGGGCCAAAAATATTCGGTTATCATTGTACGGTAGCGATTCCCATTCACAGTAACGTGGCGGTCTTGATCAATATTTTGTTTATTGACGAAACCATTCAGCCAGAAATGAGCCTCATCGCTGAAGATGATTTTTCGATGAAAATCCGAATCATTTTCAAGTTGTTGCTCAGCCCAATTCACGAACACACGACGCTGGTGGTCAAGCGGCTTCAGTTCTTGCGTCAATTTGATCTTGTAAGGATGTAGGCCAAGATCTTTTCGCAAAATTCGCCACAACGACGTCACAGAGATGCCCAACGCTTGCGAACGCTTGTGAGAGACACATTTGGGCTTTCTTCAACTGAAGCCTCAGCGGCAGCAATATTCTCGACACTACGGGCACTTCTTTGTCTCACTGGCACGGGAACATTTTGTACTGTGCCTGTGGATTAAAATTTTTCCACTAGACGCTCAATTGTTGATCTGCTAGGACGATTATGACCATAAATTGGACGTAGCGCTCTTAACGTTGAGGCCATGACTCCGAATTTCGGTAGTAAATTTTAATAATTTCGACTCGTTGTTGGCTCGTATATCTTTCCATCATGAAATGGCAAACCTTACTGAAGAGAAATGTCAAAAGAGCCGCAAGAAATATGGCGTCGTTCTACTTTCTACTTTTGTAGCGTCCATGTTAAAAAACCCTTTAGATATGGATACATGTTTTTATTAAATTTTGCTATTTTCTTTTATCGAAAATAAGTTTCTCACAAAGTTTTTTCCCTCCCATGTATGGCATACATTTAGGCTTAAAAATGGTAAATTTGTACTTAAGGAGTGAGAACGAAAAAATTTTAACACAAACGTATTAAATGAATTTTTGTTTTGATCAAGTTCCCTTTGGAAAATATGTCAGTTATTATGCTTTATGACAACCCTTTTTTTTTGTTGTTAATTTGAGTAAAATGAGTGACGTAAGATCATGCTATAATTTTTAAATATTAAAGATAAAAAAATCCAACTTTGCCCTACAAAAAGTTGGCCAAAGAATCGAAGTTCTGCCGTCAAACTTTTTTCAATTTGGTCATTGATAAGAAACATGCTTCGGGAAGAAAGAATCATGTTGATATACTTCGCATACAATGTTGGTCATAATTTGAAGCAGTTTGGTATGGAATTTGGAGTCTCTAGACCCAATATCCGAGGATTGAACTCCAAAAATGTAAAGATACTCGGATAAAATTTCATATAAAAAATTAAAAATATTGAAAAATGTTTATACGGAACAGAGAAATGTGTACCCCTGTGCGACTCTAGATATTATGTATATATATTAGGTTGGGTCAATTATTTTTACTTCATGGGTTCATCGCGGTTCTGGTATTATGGGCCATAACAAATATATTTGCCCAAGAAACCATACCTCTAAAATCATTTTCGAGCCTGTCAAAACTTCGATGAAGATATTTTCATGATATTTTCCATAATACTCATTCAAATGTAAAAAGAATTATTGAAAATGTGTACACTCGGGGTTCTTTGGGTCGAGAAATCAATTTTTCACATTTATTTTTATTTTGTGGATTTTTTTCACAATTTTGGGGAAAATTCACGAAACTATTGCACAAATCGGTGAATCTTTGACTTCCCCATATTTCAAATAGTCCCAAATATTCAGCGCTGAAAATTATGTGGGGTACCCACATACGACCTATATCGATTTCATTCAATTTAAGTAAAAATTCGTTTTTATACCCTATACCACTATGTGGTTTGCTCCTGTTTGTAACTACCAAAAATATTTGACCTAAACCCATCTTTTATTATACCGATCGAATCAGAATCACTATCTGATTCGACTTAACGATGTCCGTCCGTCCGTCTGTCCGTCCGTCCGTCCGTCCGTCTGTCCGTCCGTCCGTCCGTCTGTGTGTCCATGTAAAGCTTGTAATCAAACTGCAGGTCGCCAATATGAATATATTTCGATGAAATTTGGTACATAAGCATTTATCGGCCGTAGGATGAACGCTATTGAAATTGGTGAGAATCGGTCCGTGTTCAGACCTGGCCCCCATACAAATGACCCTTTGAAATCAACATAAATTGCCATAAGATCCAGATTATCATATAAATCTTAGTCAAATTGGGTTTGTATGCGTTTATTACATCCATTAATGAGTAGTCCAAAAATGATCCCTATGGGACAACTCTTAGTCATAGGCCTCATATAGAGCTGCTTCACGATCTTCACTTAAATCTATCAAAAAACAAAAATATTGCACTGATACTTCTAAAATTTTGTTTGTATATATTTTTGCAAAATACAAGAGACTTTACCAAACATGGTCAGGATCGGTCCATTTTGGGTCTTAGTCTATATCCAGTTAGTTGGGCCTGAGAGATAGGGCCTCTAAACACATGGTATAGGGTATCATATAGTCGGTCTAGACCGACTAAAATTATCTTACTTGTTTTTTATTTACTCTTTTGAATATTTTGAGCTGTTTTATATATGGGGAAGTCAAAGATCGTCGATTTGTGCAATAATTTCGTCAATTTACCCCAAGAAGATGAAAAAAAAAAAAAATCCACAAAAATGCACGAAAAGGCCCACTGGCGGCTGTTAAAAATGAAAATAGATGTGAAAAATGGATTTCCCAACCCAAAAACCCCCGGTATACACATTTTCAGTAATTTTTTTTACATTTGAATTAGTTTTATGGAAAATATCATCAAAATACCTTCATCGAAATATTGGCAGGCTCGAAAATGATTTTAGAGGTATGGGTCCTTGGGAAAATATCAAGGTTCAGAAAATACACACATGAAACACACAATGTTCTGTTCAAAAGCAGCCAACACATATCTTTATTTTCATATCAATTATGTGCGTTTCTAAATTTTCTACGGTGCCCAACACAACCATGACTGTGTTCGTTTTAATATTTCGTTATTTACACGAACATTTTTGTATCACATACTTTTTGTTTCAATCACACATAAAGCACACATTTTTGAGTATTGCTTTATTTGAAGTTCATGTTCTGGTACGTGTACTCAAAAAAAAAAAACACAGAACATGTACAATAAACAGGTTCGAGTTCAGTTATATTTTAAGTCGTGTTGTGGCTCGTGTAGTGAGAAAAAACAGAACATGTACAATGAACAGGTTCGAGTTCAGTTATATTTTAAACACGACTTAATAAACAGGTTCGAGTTCAGTTATATTTTAAACACGACTTAAAATATAACTGAACTCGAACCTGTTTATTGTACATGTTCTGTTTTTTCTCACTACACGAGCCACAACACGACTTAAAATATAACTGAACTCGAACCTGTTTATTGTACATGTTCTGTTTTTTCTTACTACACGAGCCACAACACGACTTAAAATATAACTGAACTCGAACCTGTTTATTGTACATGTTCTGTGTTTTTTTTGAGTACACGTACCAGAACATGAACTTCAAATAAAGCAACACTCAAAAATGTGTGCTTTATGTGTGATTGAAACAAAAAGTATGTGATACAAAAATGTTCGTGTAAATAACGAAATATTAAAACGAACACAGTCATGGTTGTGTTGGGCACCGAAGAAAATTTAAAAACAAACATAATTGGTATGAAAATAAAAATATGTGTGTGTTGGTCTAAGTTATGTTTGTTTACATATATGTACGAGTTTTATTCAGTGTGTGTTTTTTTCTGAACTCTAGAAAATATACGTGTTATGGAACAAATTTCGATAACGAATGAGACGGCTTCGGTTATCGTGCAATCGTTTAGCCTAGGTCTTTAGCTGTCTTACTTTTTATTGCAATTAATATTCACTTGATTTCATTAAATTTCCACATAACAAAAAGAAATGTTGCCTACTTTTCAGAGTAGCATTTACCAAAACCCAAAGTATACTTTTTGGTGTAATATGATTTTTTTTTTCCTAATTTTTCTAACTTACCATTCCTTCATTTTTCCTGCTAAGTAAGCTACTCGAATGTATACCACCATTTGAGGCCAATGCTCTAGCAAATTGCTCATCATTTTCTAATTCAATTTGTATGCCTGAATCACCACTATTGCATTTATCGCGACGATTATATTTTGCTTTACGTCTTTCCTTAGACGTACGCCATACCAAAGGGCCAAATCTGTATTTATTACTACAACCATCAGTAACATCCTGTGTGTGCATTTCTGTATCTGACACAAGAAAAGCTGACGAGTGACTGGCTGTGGTTGTCTGATGCGTGGCTGGTTGTTGAGATTTGTTGAAATTGGTTAAAGTACGCTTGAATTTTTGTAAAACTCCAACATTTTGTGTGGTTGCATTATTTGTTGTTGTATTATTGTTGCTAATGGTTTGGCAATCTTCTTGACTAGAGGCGTTATATGATGAATTACTCGATGGTACTCTTTGGTGGTGGTAGTCATCTTCAATTGCGTTCTTAGTGGTGGCAGCAGTTGTATCCAGTGTTAGGGAGGGACTTGAAACGGCTCGGATTTGATGAGACTAAAAGAAAAAAGAAAAAACATTAAAATTAATTTAACACATTTATTTTTTAAATTCGTTTTAACTTAAAATATATATAGGAACATTTATATGTATTCTCTTTTTTTTACTTAATATATTCCAATTACATTTAAGTGCATTATTATTGAATCACATGAAATTCGAAAGTGTCATTAACAAAAAAATCAAAAACCATTAAACCCATTTAATCGTCTCTGGCGCCAATAATATTTTTGATTGCAATTTTAAAATTCAATTAAAGTTTTAACAAAAAAATTTTATAACTGAATTTAATATTCATAAACAAAACAGTAATTGATATTTATTAGGACAGAGTAAAATTCTCTTCGATAAAAGACGTCTTTTTATTGAAATATGTTTTTTTTAACTTATAATAAAAAAAACTTTAAATATTTAAATTGGGGTAAAAATTCTAGATATCTGCAAAAGATATACTAAGAACAGCTGAGCTTACATCAAAAAGCTGCAATAAGAAACTCGCCATAATTAAATTTTATCCCAATTCAAAACAAGATTTTTGTAGATGGCCTACTTTTAGGCGTTTTATTTTCAATTTTACACATTTTCTCATATCATCAAATAATTTATATTTTGTCAATATTTAAAAACTTCAATTACTTTTTTTTAATCTTATCTTAAATATTTAACTTATGATTAGTTTCCTGACGTAACTTTTCGCAACAGCAGAACATATGAGACAATAAATCTAAAATAAAACCTTAAGTATTTCACAAAATTTTGTGATTATAATAAATAAATAAATAAAAATAATTTAAAATTCACTTATATCAAATTAGTGTCAAAACTTATATACAATTACCAATTTCTTTTTCAAAGTTGAAGTAGTAAATTTTCTTTTGCCATAACATTGTGAAGAGGAAAAACAATTATTGATGGATTTGTTTGAATGTTCCATCAAGGGACTGCCACAATCAAAATCCCAAAATCTTATTAAACCATAAGTATCCATTAGAGTGGGTATAATTATTTTCTTCATAGCAAAAATTTTTCACATTACATTCATTAATAAAACTGAGCAATAAAACTAGTTATTTTAACTAGAATACCAAGCAAAGGTAATTAATATTCATGACTTGACCACAAAAAAAAAATTCACTTTTAGCAAGAAAAAAACCCGCACCAATTAGTTGTTTAGTTTCAAGAAACATAAAATATGTACGAGAAAAATATAAATTTATACACTAATAACAGGTGTCAACTAAAGCAACGATAAATAATAACTGATTGCTAGAGAATTTGAAAAATGCCGATAACTAAAGAATCAAACAATTCATAAATTCAACACACCTATGAAAATGTTCTACGTCTTCTGTCAGCGTTTCTAACTCTTATAATGAAATCTATAACAACAAGTTAAAGGCCAACTTTTTTTTTTATAATCTATAATAGGATAAATAATAATAAAAAACAAACACCAACAACATATCACTTTCAATTGTTTCTTTTTTTCATTTTATACTGTATGAGAAAGAGATAAGTTAAATGGGTTGTTGTCTTGGGTATAATGATGGTATGACAATAACAAGTTGTGACTTACAAAATTCTCATACACATCGAGAAATAGTTAAGGAAATTTGATTGAAATTGGTTTTTAAAAAAGCTGTTGAAGAAATTTCGCTTTTTCAAATTATTCTTCAGCACAATTAGCGAATGCTCACATAACAATTGGAACATAAATATATCTTAATAACTTTTAATAGGAAACTAGCAGAGTCCAGCCCTTTAAATTCGAGTGCAAATTCTAGGATTTTTTTCATTCAATTTTTTTTCTTTAAAAATTGTGAATATTTAAATAAAATTCCATAAATTCAATGAATTTTTTAATAAAAATTTCATTATATATATTTGTTGAATACCCAGAAGATATATAACTGGGTTTGTTAATAAATAATTTTATTAAAGGTATTCTAATCAATTTTAGCCAATTCACAATTAAACATTTATTTAATGTGTGTGTTTATTAAATATGTGTATCATTGTATAGTTTTTAAATATGAGTTTTATGTATGTGTTAGTAGCAACTTTAAATGAATTTTACTCAAAAAAAAAAATGTTCCAGATGGTGCAAATCTGTAAATATGGTGGACAGCTAAAAAGATATACCTTTCAAATGGTATATTTTTTGTCAAAATCGGTTGATAACTAAAAGCTTAAAATCGGTCACACGAAATCGCCTTGCCTGTTTATATTATACACAACCGATTTTTTATGGATGGAAATTTTATTTAAATTAACGTATATTACATATATTTAGTATTTTGCAAAATTATTTTTTTTTGTAGGAGAATTTTTATGGTTGTGCATTATGCTCTTCATCACTCTTTTTGCACTATCCCAAAGGGCCTTAAGTCTGGGCAGTTGGGGTCGATTCGCACATCTTGGTATGGAATTGATTTTTTATTATAGCATTCAAGCATTCAACAACGATTTACTGTAATGACATGATACAAGATCAGGTTAAAAAAAAACAATTACAAGTAGCCTGTTAAATCGTTTTTCTTTGTATGCCCTAAATTGTTCAAAGTATCGGCTATATTATATAAAAATTCCCTGCTGACAGCTGTGAGGAATCGCCAAGTTCGCATGCTTCATCTTCCACAATGCAGCATTCATAATTGCTGGTGAAATTACGTTTAAATTTTTAAAACGTTCTTTTGCCTCGATATACCCTAGCACTTTCTGTAATTTATACGATTTGAAGACTGCCTGCTTTTTTACTATTCTTGCGAAAGAGACTCTGAACAATTGATATTTTGAGCGGCTTTTCTCGCAAAATATATGCATTTTCCTTAAAAACTTCAATATATTTCTAACCTTGTAACGGTCTTTATATCCCGTTATTTTGCCACTTCTCAAGCTTCTGTTAATAGAAAGATGTTCATTATACTTTAAATAACCCGGTAAACAGTTTCACGAGAAGTTTTTTCAGTTTTTTATTAAAAATTCTAATAATTTTTTCACGTCCTATCCATTTCCTCCACAATCCAGTATAGGAAAAATTTTTAGGTATTTTTATGCTTTTTTTAATAGAAAACATATATTAATTAATTATTAAATGCAAGTATTCTTAAAGAGAACAACATAACCATCTTGTTATTCTCTTACTCTCATCGTTCACGTTCACATGTAAAAAAACAACAACAAGCAAACACAAATGTGTATTCATAGCTGATACATATTTCTATGCACATGTTCTGCTACGTATAAACATTTTGCACTATTTTTAGTTTTTTTATATGAAATTTTATCGGAGTATCTTTACTTTTTTTGTACATCATACCTCGGCTATTGGTCCTAGAAGCTTCAAATTAAATACCAAGGTGCTCGAAATAATGACATCAATAATATTATCCAAATTTTACTCAGGTAAAATTTGTGAAAGAGCATGATTTCAACAGACAGACGGACAGACGGACATCACTATATCGACTCGAGTTGTTATAAGGATCAAGAATATATATACTTTTCGATGCGTAACAAACGAAATGACAAATTGATATATACTCACTGCACAGTGGTGTGGATGTCATAAATAGTTATTAAATATGAGCAGATCCCAGCCCTCGAAATTAGAGTGCAAATTATAGGAAATTTAATTTTTTCATACAATTTATTTCTTTTAATTATGTTTTTAATCTATTTGATTCATTAAATTTATTTCATTATAAATATTTGTTGAACACACAGAAATACGATCCTAAAGGTATTTGAACCACCCCAGCCCTCGAAATTCGAGTGCAAATTATAGGAAATTTAATTTTTTCATACAATATATTTCATTTAATGTGTTTTTAATCTATTTGATTCATTAAATTTATTTCATTATAAATATTTGTTGAACACACAGAAATAAGATCCTAAAGGTATTTGAACCACTCCCCCAAAGGTAGGCTAATTTTAGGCAATTCACAATTCAACACAAGGCGTGTGACATGCAATTATTATAATTAAATTCGATTGCGTTATTGTCGTTATTATGTCCAAACTTATTTTTCAATTGAATACAGGGCTTTTCATATACAATTTTTGCAAACACATTAACAATTTAATAAACACACATGCAGAATACATACGAATTTTATTCAAAAAAATGTTACAAACGGTAAATCTGGTGGACAGCTAAAAAGAAATACCTTTCAAATGAGATATGTTTGGTCAAGATCGGTTAAAAACTGAGCAAGTTATATGGGTCACAAGAAATCGCCTTGCCTATAAATATTATAGTTTGATAATATATGGGGAAACATCATGTTTTGCAACGTTAACATGATTAAATAAATTTAATAATTTTAATTGAGTAAACCTTTATAATTGAAAATGTATGTTATCGTTTTTTAATGCACAGGCGTTTAAATAAATTTTGTGATGCCCTTCTTCACTCCCATTTAAATAACCCCAAAAAAATTATTATACATTCACCAATCGCTCGCTTCTTTAGGCATCGGCATACGTTGGTCACGTAATTTATTTTTAATGTGAGAGAATAAAAAGATGACATTGGGTGCTAAATCAGGCAGATTACTAATGAATTCGTTGTTTTGGCTGGTCAAATATGTGATTGCTAAAGGCGATTTTGGCTTCTTAGGATCTTAAGAATCTACTTTCATGTGGGATAACTAATTTCTAAAACGATGTAAATAAAAGAGTCGACTTTTGGTCGCCTTCTCAAAAATGTGTGCATTAAAATCGTGTTCATGTTGTTAATAAACGGATTTCTAAAATATTTCGCCATAAATATGGCTCATATTTTATGAATTCAATATTTCTTTTTCTAGTGTAAGATTAAGTTACATACTGGTTTATTAAAATGATTGAGTTTTTGTTTGCTTTTATGTTAAAAAATACAAATATAAATTTTTTATGTTCATGATAAGATATGTAAAGATATCCATTCATGAACAAAAAAAGGGGAGGCAAAGCGGTACGTCTACTCCGGTTTAATCACGTTCATTTATAAATTATAAAAAATATATACTAACACATCGTTAGATAGCTATTTACACATATGCATCCATTTGCAGTTGATAATTGAATGGTTTTGTTCACATCGTTACCTGTAGATAACAACAGTAGCTACATAAAGTGTGTTTCAGCATAAAGATATCCCCCCCCCCCCCCCTCGCCATAGATGTTTTGTTACTAGTACGAGCAGTTTCATTTTGTTTGGTAAATTGATACTCGTATGTTTATGTCATAATAACAACATGTCTCTAAGAGTTTTTTACTTGACACTATGGTTTCCTTTCCGTATGACATTTCCACTATAACTAATATACATAGTATGGGGTCAAGTCATTAGGAAATTACAAAAAATAAATATGAGGATTTGGAAATTTTAATTAATCTAAAAATAAGGTTGAATAACTGTGAATGCGCTTATATATTTTTTTTTACTTTGTGCTGATATTTGTAATTACTAAAAATAATTGACTAAGACCCACCTTTTATAATACCGATCGGCTCAGAATCACTTTCTGAGTCGATTTAGCGATGTCCGTCTAAACCTTGTAATCAAACAACAAGTCTCAAATGTGAACGTATTTTGATGAAATTTGGTATGTAAGCTTCTATCGTTCATAGCACGAACGCTATTCATGTTCAGATCTAGTCCCCGTACAAATTACCCCTATGAGATCGACTTTCATTCCCATAATATCAAAATTATCATATAGATCTCGGCCAAATTGGGTTTGTGTATGTTTATTACATCCATTTATCATTTGTCCAAAAATAAACCCTATAGGACAATTTTTAGTCGTAGCCCCCATATGAAGTTATTTCCCGATCTTCACTTAAATCTATCAAAAAACAAAAATATTGCACAGATTTTTTAAAATTTTGGTTTGTATATGTTTTTGAAAAAAATAAGTGACTTTACCAAATATGGTCAGGATCGGTCCATTTTTCCACCTAGTCCTCATATAAATATAGCATCCGATATGATCTTTTTCATATCCGAAGGCAACAAAAAATTAATAACAATGCCACTGAAATTTGGTTTATGCTTATTTTCTATATCTAATTAGTTGGACCTAAAATATAGGGTCTCTAAGCCAATGGTATAGGGTATCGTGTATTCGGCCTAGACCTACTATTATTTTCTTATGTGACTTTTTTTTAATTTTTTAGTTTTCAATTTATTTCTAGTATAGCCCAGCACTCGAAATTCGAGTGCAAATTTTAGGAAATATTATATTTTCATTACATTTTTGTCTTCCAATGTGTTTTTAAGCTATATATCTGTGGTCACAAGCAATAACCGCCTAACTCAAAAATCATGCTTTCGAGAAAAACAGCTTTTTATATAAATGTAATGGGGCTTCAATACGACTTAGGTCAGAATATTTGTATTAATATCTTTTTTAAAAGCAGTGTTAGAGAAATGGGGATTTTACGTAAATATTAAGATTTTTTAGTAGAATATGATAGCATACATAACTCAAATCCGCGAAAATCATTCTTTCGAGAAAAATAACTATTTATATATATGTAATGGGGCTTTATTACGACTTAGGTCAGTGTGTTTTCATTAATAACTTTTTAAATAACAGTGTTAGAAAAATGGGGATTTCACGTAAATATGAAGCATTGTTAGTAAAATATGATAGCATACATAACTCAAATCGTTCTTAAGTCGACTTAGGAGGTTATCGCTTGTGACCACAGATATATAAAAAAATTTATGAATACTTAAATGAGCCTAAAGGTATGCTAATCAATTTTGGCAATTCACAATTCAAGACAAGGAAATGATATACAATTTAAATCATTCGCATTAACAGGTTGTAACAAATTATAAATATTTTATTTTAATTAATTTAATATACTTTTAAGACAGATTAAACATATATTTTATCATTCTTAGCTTCTCCACAATATGAACTATAACTATGCCAATTTTCACACTCCTCCCTGCCCGCATATTGCTTAAAAAGGGAACTAAAAATTTACCTTCCCGTATTAATATATACATAGATTTTGATTTTCTTAAGTTTTGCAATAACATAACCCTTTGCCGTTCAGTTAAAGTACATATATTATATAATTAATAATATTTATATTGACATTTTAATGATATTTTTTTTTTAATTTGCTTTTGTGCTGTTATGTTTTGAAAAGAGTTTACATTTATTATAAATATTGCCCTTAACAGATTATTTAATTGTTTGCAAAGAGAATTAAAAAAAAGAAAAACAATACAAATGTTTGTATAATGACAATATATTTTTCCTGTTAGTATAATAAATTAAGAGATTTGTTAACAGGTGATTTAATTACAAAGTTTCTATGAAACCTATACTTTTTTTTTATAGTTAAAAAAAACCTAACAGAAGTATGCTTTAAAAAATATGATAATTCTTTTTTTTTTTTTTGTATTAACCCATTTTGACCTTAAACGAAATATATTTGAAATTTTCTCATTGGTTTAATGGTACAAAAGGCGTGCTCGTATTCATGTTGATCTCATATACAAATAAATTTGTTCTAATTTTTGTTTGCTGTTTTTTGAACAAAAGTTTGTAGAGTACCGTTCCTTGTTTTGACTCTATTTTGGCCGATTTTAGTCAATCAAAAACAAGTTAGAAAATTATAGTCAATCAAGACCGTCCATATGATAAGCATAAAACAAATTCCACTGGCATTGTTATTATTTTGCGGCATGACCATATTTAGTGGTCACTTACTTTTCTCAAAAACATATTTTGAACCAAATTTGAAAAAATTCTATTGAATATTTTTTTCTTTTTTGATAGTTTTAAGTAAAAATCGGGAATCAGCTTTATATGGGGACTATGACCAAAAATAAAAGCTTATATACCAAATATCATAAAAATATGTTCACATTTGCGATGTGGTATCATTACAAGGTTTTCATGGACACACAGACGGACAGACATATAATAGACAGACGGACGGACATCACTACATCGACTCAGAAAATGATTCTGAGCCGATCGGCATAATAAAAGATGAGTCTAGATCAAATATTTTTGGTAGTTACAAACGTCAGCACAAACTCATTATACCCTGACCACATAGTGATATCTATAATATTAATAGGCTAGGTGATGTCATGTTACAGACGTTTTGTTCTACCATTTTATCCCGATTTGGACCAAACGTATATTATTTTAAAGGTATTTTTTTAAGCTGTTCACCAGATTTACAGATTTTTTAATTTTTTCCTCTATTTCGAGTAACTTGCGTTTAAAGTTGCTACTAACACATACATAAAATTATAAGTATGCTATATCTGTGTTTATTAAATTTGTTAATGTGTTTGTTAATGAGTTTGTTATCTTCATTCACAATAATAATAAACCAAAAAAGTGTTGGTTTGTGAATTGGCTAAGTTGAAAAATTAAACTGTTTAGAAATTGCGCTCGAATTTCGAGCGCTGGATTTTCTAGTAGGGTATAAATATATGATTTGATTTTTTGTCTGACAACCTCATTAATACTTTTAGAAAAAAAAAAAACGAAAAATTAAAAATTAACCGGTTGAAATAATAAATAAAAATGAATATTTTTATATTAGCAGAGCCCCTGCAGTTGATTGGTACATACTAGATCACTCTTTCTATTTGATTTTAAAAAGTGTCATAAAAAAATCTTTAATTACTAGATGTTTAAACATCTCCCCTGTGATCGGACTCACATGTTTTTTTTTTTTGATTTGGTATGAATGTTCTACCTTATTAAATTAAGAGATATTTAAAATTTTGGACCTCTAGTTCCTGAAATATGGCGCCCTGTCACTCTAGTCAAGGTCATGACATGACATGTACCTAAATTCGATTTGCGATATGTTAAAGGTCATTTTAACATGATCACAATTTTGCAATGGAATATTTTAAAAAGTGATACATATTATTGCCGCTTGTCTCTACATTTGTGATATATTTAATGAGTGAGTTTTTGTTGGTTACCGCACTTGGAGATAGGCTGCTTTTACAAATAATCGTTAGAATGTTGATCCACCTTTGTGAGTTTTTAGCTATTTTTTTTACTCTAAGCGCCGCCAAAAAAAACCCAGCGATCTAAAATTTTCAATATTTTTCAGTAGAGTACCAATTTTTAATAAATTCAGAAAACATAGTTTTTTTCTTTACATAGTTATTTTATGCATTGAATGGCAAATTACACAGAATATGGTTATGTATGGAGCAATATATCGAGCAAATATCCTGCACGGCTTTGTTGACATATACCCACTCTTTTGTCGAAATTTTCCATGACCATTTTGAATAAATGTGGCTACATTTTTTTGATGCAGCGTTGAATTTTCTCCTTTAATGCGCTCATGGGTGTTTCATAGGCCGTTAAATCACATGATCTCGGGAGCCAATTCTTATCACTGAAACGAGAGAGTACACGACTAAGAAATGTCTCATGTATTAATTGAATCGTATGACTGGCAGTATGTCATATGGCACCGTCTTGTTCAAACCACATCAATATCATCCAATTTAGGCAGAAAGATCTCTGTTATGATTCGCGATAACATGATAGCATTGATAGTCAAGCAATAGCCTCATTTTCAAAGAAGTATGATCCAATGACTGCTCCAGCCTAAAATCCGCACTATACAGTGAAACTTTGGGGTTTTTGAACACCAAATGCTGCAATTTTTGACGAATAACGAAGCCATCGAGGTGATAATGTGCTGCATCGCTTATGATGATTTTGTTTAAAAATAAATATTCACTTGTTGTTGTTCAATTGATCCACTAATCGAATACTTTTCGCTGAGTGTGGTCATTGGGCTTCAGTTCTGATTCGTCAATTGAACTTTATAGGCATGGAAACTAAGACTCAGTGAGTAAACGCTGTAGAGAGCTTCTTAAAATTTGCAATTATTGTCCACGACGCCAAATTGATGTTCACGGACTTTCACTAACACTCTTACGCACTTCTTCGATATTGACATTTGAATAGCTTGTTTTTCCATGACCAGTGAGCCAATCTGCCTGCAATTTTCAATTACCCTCTTCACAGCTGATGATGTTAGATCAATATATCGACTATATAATGTATTAAATTTTCGAACTGTGGCGGCCAAACTTTCATTAATTTAGAAATATTGTTCAACAATGAAAACGATTGTTCCATCGTGTAATGCTCCATTTTTATTAACCCAAAACTGTCAGGTGTCTAACTGTCCTTTTTTTCTTTGATTGCCAACACTTTACTGCACTAATTGCTGCAAATTCAAATCTTGCGTTAATTTTGGGACACCCTTTATATAAAAGCTTCCAATGGTATATTTTCTATAAAATAATAATTTCTTTTAAAAATTAAAAAAAAAAAAAATTATATTTATGTAGGGAAAAGTTTAATTTTCAATCCAATATTCTAAAGGTCTCTAGTGCGGTGAATCTAAAATCTAAATTATTCTATCACATCGCGAAATCCTCATCTAAAAAACATCAAATTTTTTTTGGTACAATCAGGACTTTACTACAACGCGAAAAAAATTTCACAGAACTCGTAAAAGCAGCTGAAAGTAGCACTCTTTCCCTTCAAAACACACGTTTTTTCATTTATTTTACATATCTTATTTCTTCTCGGCCAATCTTTTACAAAAAAAAAAAAAATATATACATATATATATATATATATGTTCCATAAAACCCTAACCCTGAGATCAAAGCATAAACGTCTCTAAAGCGTTGATCTGAATCACCTTGCTTAAAAATTGCAAAAAAAAAAAGTTTTTTTCTTTATTAGAATTTCTTGAATTTTTAGGTCAGGATTTCTGGTGGAGCAATTCTGAGGCCAGATTTGATTCAGCGCTCTGGAGTAGATCTTGGTCCCAGGGCCTGAAGTTAGATCATATTTTGTGGGCATGTGTATTAAAATTTTACCCTCAAGGAAGAAACTTAATTATAAAAATGTGAATCTTGTACTGAATATATCAGACGACAGAGCAACTATGGGTTAAAATAATTTATTTTTTAATGTCGTCGTCAACGACCAAATAATCGAATAGTATGCGGCAATTGTTTAAATTAATTTTATTTAATAGTAGCTATTTATAGAAATAATAACATAAATAGTTTAAGTTTTATATAATCACTAGCTGAGTCCGGTCCACGTTGCTGGCCCGAAGAAAACATCTGGATTTTATATTGCATCTAAATTTTAATACCGAGTGTCGGGCAAAAGTAAAGCACGATTTAATAATATTATGAATATGACTGAAAAAAAATATACGTTTTCTTGAATATTTTAACACCAGCGCCACCTACAGGTGAAAAACTTTGTCAGCAACTTTAGTTTTAACATAATATATGTTGCGAATTTGAGCTAAATTGGACCGTAAATAAATTTTTTGGGAAAATCTCGACCCCAGCGCCACCTATCAGGTACAAAAAAAAGTTATGCAAATCGGAGAACCAAAGGAACATATGGTATGAATTCGAAGTCGCTAGCATTAGTTGTTCAACAATTATTAGAGTACCAACATACGCACCAACCTTTTTATATATTAAGATGATAAGAATTTTATATGTATGATGCAATTGTAATTAAAAAAAAGTGTTATATTAGGCTGTGCCGAATTTGGTAAACTATCCACCTTTCTCACAAAATATTTTCATGAATAAGGGAAAGCTAAATAACAGATTTACTTTAGTTGCTAGAAACTAACTTAATGAAACAAGTTCTATATATTATTTTTGGGCAAAAAAGGGGCATGCATTTGTTATTTTTATTTTCTTCGTATTTGCTCAAAAAAAAAAAAAAATTGACAAATTTCCTTTCACATGCGTACAACCAAAAAAAAAATTTCCAACCGAATTGTTTTAATTTTGAACAACAGTATTTTTGATTGCATCAACCGAAATTTAATAACAGCTAATTATTTTATGATATGATAAAATTTTTACTGTTAAGGCAACAGAATCTCAATCCTAATCAACCCAAGATTCGGTTATTAACTTCATCGTAATTCGGTTGGCAAAATATTCGGTAGCCGCAACGAATCCGTTTTTTGTGTGTGTAGGACTTTAAAGTCTTTTCTGCTGTATCTTATGCCGTTTTCTTTTCTGACAAAAAATGTCGCACGTTATTTGTACTTTTTTCGAAAAGTACATTTTTCTTTATATTCTGAATTAAGAGCAACGTTATCTTATACATCAATTGAAAGGTCTTAAAGTCGAGCACTCGTAAATCGTACAAAATTGCAGCCATAGACTTCTTTCAGATCATAGTGTGAGAATGTTTCCCCATTGTTCCCCTTTTTGAATATTTTCACCCTATGACTTCAAAGAAGGTAATAATAGATTTTTTTTTACATTTTATGAACACAGCTCTTTGATACCTTTTGATTGATGTATAAGATAAGGTAGCTCTTAATTTAGAATATATTAAAAAATAGACTTTTCGAAAAAAGTGCAAGTAAAATGCAACATTTTTTGTTAGAAAAGAAAACGGCATTAGTTTTCGGGGAAAATTCATTTTAATGATTTTTTTTTTTTTTGTTAATTTTTCATATAAAATGGGATTTTTGGCGAAAAATACAGGTGATACCAAATTAAAGCCCTTTTTGCTAGGCTTTGATAAAAATGCATTTCTATGAAAAAAGTCTATTTTCCTTTCACATGAGCAGTACTTTATAAACTTTTCTGATGATATAAGTTAACACAAAATACATTTAAAATACATTTAAAATAAATATTTCGCTAACAACAACAACACACATTAAAAAATACCAAAATTAGTTCTCAAGCTGACGTTGCGTCTTCTGCAAAACAAACAAACAGTTATTTCACAACAATACTGTTGCACGCGCATCCGGCGCGATTACCAAAATACAGTAATTCTGCAAGGTAGTATTTTCCCACCAACAATATTGAACGGCATTGCACATGCCAACGAATAAAGCAGCTCATTTTACAACAATACCATTGCACGCGCAACACAGAAATTCTGCAAGGTAGTAAATTCACACCAACAACATTGAACAGCATTGCACGAGCGGCAGAATGACAACAGCGCGAATGAATGGCGTGATCAGCAAACCTGTTATTATAAATTAGGGTAGTTTTAAGAAAATCATTGCTTTTTATTTTGAATTACAAATAAAGACGGTTGTTGTGTCGCCATCAGCGCACAACAATTAATTTTTTTAAACTAAAATTCCTAAAAGAATTTAATTGGCGCCCGAGCAGGGACCTGCAGGATAAAGGTCCTCCGGTACATTCAAAAAAAAAAGTCAAGCCTTACCAAGTGCCCTAGTAGTTCAAAAGGACAAAAGGGAGCGTACGTTAAGTCGCAGCTCGGTAAGCACGCGTTGTAAAATTCGCGTAGTGAAGTAATTATAAGTTTTACAATATAAGAAAAATTTTCCAAATGAATGAACAGTAAAAATAATAAATAATAGTAACTAAAATAAATATTTTCGAATTTAAAAATAATAAGTGACAGTAAAATTTTTAATTAAAGAAAAGTGAAAATTAAATAAATACCTAAAACAAAATAAATAAAGAAAAACAAGTGGAAACAGTGACTGTAGCAAATAGAAAAATAGATAAATTTTTTTTTTTTTAAGAAAACTTTAAAAATAAAGAAAAAAAAAACAATTTTTTTTTTAATAAAAAGAAAAAACATTTAATAAATATTGTGAAAAAAAACTAACTATTATAAAAAAATTAGAAAATTAGCAACTACTAAAGAAAAATAATAAAAAAGTGAACTCCAAATTAAAAGTAAAAATAAAAAATACTATTAACCAAGCACTAAAATAATTTTATATAAGTGAACAATAAAAATAATTTATAATATTAAACAAAATAAAATTTTTTCAAAAGACACCAAATTAAAACAAAAATTTTTTTTTAAAGACTAGAAAGAAAAAACTAATTAAAATAATAGCTGAAAATTCATCAACTAATCATCGAAGTACGAGAAAGCTGAACACTACCAGAGTAAGCTCCAGTAATCATCAAAGTACGAGATGCTGTTATTAACGTAAGAATAATTTTATATAAAATATAATTTTAAAAAATAAGAGAAGAAAAGAAAATAGTGACCAAATTAAAATTTCAATCCTCTAAAAAGAATTTTTTTCATTCTATTTTTGATAATAATAATTAAATTTTAACCTCTAAAAATTTGCGTATAAAGTCCTAGTTGTATTTTTTTTTTTTTTGAAAATAATAAGACCTGATTTTTAAATTTACTTTAACAATCCAAATTTCTACTGTATTTTTTTTGTTAACAAAATTAAATTTTAATCCTTTAAAAAATTTTACGTAAAAATTGTTCAGTGTATTTAAAAAAAATAATAAAAATAATAAGACCTGATTTTCAAATTTAACAATCCAATTTTCTCCTTGAAACAAAATGCCTGACGAAACAATTGAACAACTCTCGGACAGACTGAGTAGGACACTGTCAGTGTCTACAAGTGGGACAACAGCCAGAAACGTAACTGGACTAAATGAAATTCAGAGGAACCAGATTATTGAAATAATTAACGAAGCTTTGAAAACGCCTTCAGATTATCTCTCAGACGAGGGTTTTGACCAACCCATAGGTGCAGTTACGACAGAATTAGGAGAATTAGACAAAGTCCCAGACATAATAAAATCACTTAGGGAATTTTCTGGAA
The DNA here is from genome assembly GCA_963682025.1 of Cordilura impudica. NCBI lineage: Eukaryota > Metazoa > Arthropoda > Insecta > Diptera > Scathophagidae > Cordilura > Cordilura impudica. The sequence goes on along the minus strand of OY821519.1, from coordinate 42,277,182 downwards.
AACCAGGTGAGTTCAACTCCTGGCGAAAATCCGTCGACAGAGTGTTAGACCTTTACTCCAGCCTTAAGGGAACAGGACGATATTATGCAATTTTACATACTATAAGGACGAAAATTACTGGCGATGCAGATACTGCATTAGAATCGTATAGAACACCCTTAGATTGGCCTCGAATGAAGAAATGTCTAATGATGCACTATTCCGATAAGAGAGATATCGGCACTTTAGAATACCAAATGACAGTTTTGTGTCAGAGCAATAGGAGTATAACCGAATTTTATCAAGCTGTCTATCAACATCTTTCGCTGATACTTGATAAAGTATCATGTTTAAATCTAGACGAAGGAAGCCTTCGCTCAATGACAAATACTTACAGGGATAAAGCCCTGGATACATTTGTTAGAGGTTTAAATGGTGATCTTCCACGTTTGCTTAGCGTGCGTGAACCAACTTCTTTGCCCGAAGCATTACATATTTGTTTAAAATTGGATAATATGACATTTCGTATGAATTACGCTCATGGACAAATATCTAGAGGTAATATCCAGAAAGATAGAATTGGAGTAACCAATTCATTTTTTGGAAGTCGACAGAAATTCTTTCCTGAGCTCGCTTACGTTGGTGGTATGACAAATAACAGACCACCATTGCCACCCCGTAATGGTCCTATACCAAACTATAACCCAAATTATACCCGTAATACAATTTTTAGACCAACCGGTTATCAAAATTTTAGCCCAAGACCACAATTTAATCAAGGAAACCAAATCGGTTTTTCGAACCAATATAGTAAACCCCAATATTCAACACCGAATTATCAAAAACCAACTCCTAGTGTAGAACCTATGGACGTGGATAGATCTATCCAATCAAGGCACATTAATTATATGAACAGACCACCAGTTAACCAAGTTTTTAAGAGACCAGCTGGGGGCTCATTTCAAGGTCCAATCAACAAACTCCAAAGGAATTTTCATGTGGTAACCAACAATGAGGCAACTCATCGGCAATTAGACCAGGTTCCACTAGATTGTGAATATGCCCAAGAAGAAGGCGCAGTTGGGGGGATAACAGAAATGGACGAATATTATAAGGAATTTACCAACAGCGGACTTGAAATGTTCGAGCATTCACCTGATGATTTCGAAACCGAGAAAAATAATTCCATAACAACAGATTACGCACAGGAAGATTTACTCAACGATCTTAATTTTTTTGGTTAAATAGTTCCTCGTTACCATACTTTCAAGTTAGAACGAGGAACGGACAAACTCTCAAATTCCTTTTAGATACCGGTAGTAATAAGAATTATATAAAACCTAATTTAGTCACAAACCATAGACCTAATCAGGAAAAATTTAGTGCAAAATCTATTGCAGGAAATGTAGAAATAACACATCATGTTCTTTTAAATATGTTTGGCATCAATAATGTCCCCATAAAGTTTTTTATCTTACCAGGTTTAAGAACCTTCGATGGGATATTAGGCAACGATAGTTTAAAAGAACTATCAGCTGTGATTTATACTTCAAAGAATTATTTTACGGTAAAAGGGGGAATAAATATTCCAATATTCCAATATATTTCCCAAGATGTCAACAATATAGAAATTAGGATGGAACACCTTTCTGAAAATCAGAAAAGGTCTCTCGAAAACATTGTAAGTCACCATAAGAGTCTATTTGCAGATCCTGACGAAAGACTCACCTATACAACAAGAGTTGTTGGTGATATACGTACTTCCACGGACATACCAACTTATACCAGAAATTACCCTTACCCAATGGCCATGAAGGGAGTAGTTGAAGAGGAAATTAATAAATTATTAAAAGATGGGATAATAAGACCATCACGTTCGCCTTATAACTCGCCTATATGGATTGTATCAAAGAAACAAGATGCTTCAGGTAGACAAAAATATAGACTGGTCATAGATTTCAGAAAATTAAATTCGATTACAATACCAGATAGATATCCCATTCCCGAGATAAATGAAGTTCTCTCACATTTAGGAGGTAATAAATATTTTACTGTAATAGACTTAAAGAGTGGATTTCATCAAATACCTCTTAGAGAAGAGGATATAGAGAAAACGGCTTTTTCAGTTAATAATGGTAAATATGAATTTAAAAGACTCCCATTTGGGTTGAAAAACGCACCATCCATATTTCAGAGGACGCTGGACGATATCCTCAGGGAACAAATTGGCAAAACATGCTACGTTTATATTGACGATATAATTATCTTTAGTAAAGACGAAAAATCACATTTTAAACACTTGAATGAAATTTTTGAAACACTTAATGCTGCTAATATGAAAGTCCAGTTGGACAAGTGTGAATTCTTTAAAGAGGAGGTAGAATTCTTGGGATTCATTGTTTCTTACAATGGAGTAAAAGCAAACCCCAAAAAGGTCGAAGCAATAGTAAATTTTGCTTATCCTACCACACTAAAAGAGCTCCGGTCCTTTCTAGGCCTTTCAGGATATTATAGAAGGTTTATAAAAGGTTACGCAGACTTAGCAAAACCTTTAACTAAATTATTGCGAGGAGATGCAGGTACGATTTCCAAATCTGAATCAAACCGTAGGAAAATTCAAATGGATAATGAAGCCAAAAACGCCATCGATTCATTAAAAAATGCCTTAGTTTCTAGAGAAGTAATTCTCGCATATCCAGACTTTAAAAAAGAATTTCAATTGACAACTGACGCTTCTAATGTAGCACTAGGAGCCGTCTTAAGTCAGGATGATCAGCCAATAGCATTCATATCTAGAACTCTGTCAGAAGCAGAAGAAAATTACGCAGCCAATGAAAAGGAAATGCTTGCTATAATATGGGCATTAGGAAACCTTAGGAATTACTTGTATGGGTCAGCTAAAGTTGTCATCTTTACAGATCATCAACCGCTGACATATGCACTTAGCACAAAAAATAATAATAGTAAAATGAAAAGATGGAAAGCTATTTTAGAAGAATACAATTATGAAATGAAATATAAACCTGGTAGAAGTAATGTAGTAGCAGACGCGCTTTCTAGACCTCCAGCGACTGGAATAAATTCTTTATCAGGCACGGTGCACAGCAGTGACAGCTCTCCACAAGATCTTATTCCGAGCATGGAAACCCCAATAAACGTATTTAAGAACCAAATTTTTCTTTCCATAGGTGAAACACCCACTTACCAATTTAAAATCATATTCCCAGGCTATCATCGACACCTTATAAGCGAACCTAACTATGATGAACAAAAACTTACAGAAATTCTAAAAAAGTATCTAAATCCGTCCGTTATTAATGGTATAAAAACTCCTGAACCAATAATGGGGAAAATTCAAACAATTTATCCAGACCACTTTTCAAGTTATAAATGTCGATTTACACAATTGGTAGTTGATGACATAACGTCAGAACACGATCAAGAAAATATAATTGTGGAAACACATAATAGGGCTCATCGCAATGAGAAAGAAAACAGATTGCAAATTATGGAAAAATATTATTTTCCAGGAATGGCAAATAAAATTAAAAGGGTCATAAAACTATGTTCGACTTGTAAGAAAAATAAGTATGAGAGACACCCAAATACGCCTGAGTTGAAAGAGACACCTATACCAACTCATCCAGGCCACACAGTCCACCTTGACATTTTTTCCACAGACAAAAAATTGGTACTAACATCGATTGACAAATTTTCAAAGTATGTCCAGACAAAATTACTAAAGGGACGATCGACAGAAGATGTTAGGAGACCTCTTAGGGAAATACTATTTTCTTATGGGGTACCGAAAAATATTGTCATGGACAACGAACCTTCTCTGAATTCAGCTTCAATCCTATTCATGATGAAAGACGATTTGAAAATAAACGTTTTCACAACTCCATCTTATCGAAGCGAAGCGAACGGACAGATAGAACGCTTCCATTCAACCTTAGCGGAGATAATGAGATGCCTTAAAAGTGATGGGACATCTAGAAATTTCGAAGAACTTTTGGAAAGAGCTGTAAATGAATATAACCATACCATTCATTCAACGACAAAAAAGAAACCTGTAGATCTTTATTTTGGTCGAACGATTGACTTTTCACCCCAAGATATAGAAATAACTAGATTATCCAACGTTGACCGACTAAAGCGCAAACAGGAAAATGACTTGACTTACCATAATAAAAATAAAAAACCAATTAAAGAATACGTACCTGGTCAGCTAGTCTACGTTAGGACAAATAAAAGATTAGGGACAAAACTTTCTAATCGGTTTAAGGAAGAGATAGTGAAAGAAAACCGTAATACAACTATAGTTACGGAAAGTGGCCGCATTATTCACAAGAGTCACATTAGAAATTGACAATTTTTTTTTTTATTTACATCCCATTTATCTTCTTTTTACAGATTACTAATTGGTACCGTCCTTGCGGATTTTAATATACTTGACTACTCTAATGCGAGATTAATAACCATTCAGAATGGGATCGCAAAAAAACAGAACGGCACCTTTAAAGTTATACATTCTATCGACTTAGAACAATATAGAATTTTATCACAGGACATTGAATCTACATTGAACACTAATATTACATATAGTCATCCGCTCCGTCCGTTTTTAAAACAACAAGTCTCCGATATTAATGGACTCCTTAATCGGTTAAGTCCACACGTAAGGAGAAGATCTATCGATTTTATTGGTAGCGCATGGAAATGGGTTGCTGGGACTCCAGACAGCCATGATTTTGAAATTTTAAATCAGAAAATTAAAAATGTATTAGAAAATAACAACAGACAAATGATTATAAACGAACTTACAACTAGCAGATTACAAGATATTTCAAACATTACAAATCAAATATTAAAAATAAAGCGGGAAGATTGGAATAATGAACTGGCAAATACATTAGAACACAAATTAACATTAATTGAAAAAGAATTACAAAATATTGAATATGCAATACAATGGGCTAAAGTAAATATTGTAAACTCATTTATCTTGTCAAAAACCGAAATTGAAAATTTAAATTATGTTTTAAGAAATTATAGTATTCCTATTTTTAATGTAGATGAATTGTTATCATTTGGAAGCGTAAGGATTGTGACAAATAACAAAGAAATTTTATATATTTTAAGTATTCCCATTGCCCAAAATGATATCTGTAAAATTTTCTTAGCAAAGCCAGTAAAAATTGGAAATATTATTGATAAAATTGAATATGGCAAAATTTTAGATTGTAATAATAAATTATTCGCCATCAAAGAAAGCTGCAAAAGCTACAACGATTTAACAATATGTAATAGAGATAAGATTGTAGAATTAAGTGATAAATTTTGTATAACTAGTTTATTTAGAAATAAAATAGGTAGCTGCACACAGGTTAACAACGAGCACGTCCCAGCAATAGAAGAAATCGGAAGCGACTTACTACTGCTGAATCAATACATTGGGAAAATTAAAGTGAACGAAGAAGAAATAGCATTAAATGGAACTTATTTGGTCAAATATTTCAACACAACAGTCAACATTGAGGGTCGAGAATACTATTCAAAAGAAATAAGTGGCAACAAACCTCTTCCAGCTTCATTACAACCAAAAGCATGGAATAGCAAAACCGAAGAAATCATATCACTGCAAAGACTCCAAAAATTGAATATGGGAAACATCAAAAGATTGGAAACACTGGAAAACAAAAATAACTTTCTACTAACATCAAGCCTCATCATCATTGTATCCGTTTGTGTTATTATCGCTTGGATTTCTAAGAAGAAGAAAACAAAAAAAGAAGATGAAATAATAGAAACGAAAGAAGCCCAACCAGAACATCCAATTGTTGTAAAATCTACAGAGGAAAAAATTAGGAAAAAGAATTCCACCATTTTTGACATCCACACATTTTAAGCAATCGGGACGACTGCATTTAAGGAGGGAGGAGTTAACACAAAATACATTTAAAATACATTTAAAATAAATATTTCGCTAACAACAACAACACACATTAAAAAATACCAAAATTAGTTCTCAAGCTGACGTTGCGTCTTCTGCAAAACAAACAAACAGTTATTTCACAACAATACTGTTGCACGCGCATCCGGCGCGATTACCAAAATACAGTAATTCTGCAAGGTAGTATTTTCCCACCAACAATATTGAACGGCATTGCACATGCCAACGAATAAAGCAGCTCATTTTACAACAATACCATTGCACGCGCAACACAGAAATTCTGCAAGGTAGTAAATTCACACCAACAACATTGAACAGCATTGCACGAGCGGCAGAATGACAACAGCGCGAATGAATGGCGTGATCAGCAAACCTGTTATTATAAATTAGGGTAGTTTTAAGAAAATCATTGCTTTTTATTTTGAATTACAAATAAAGACGGTTGTTGTGTCGCCATCAGCGCACAACAATTAATTTTTTTAAACTAAAATTCCTAAAAGAATTTAATTTATATACGGCTATATACCACATTTCATAGTGATTTTTAATTGAAAGTGAAAATTAAATTCAATTTCAAATCGATTAAGATCAACTAGTAGAGCCTAGCACTCGACATTCGAGTACAAATTCTAGGAAATTTTATTTTGTCACTTCATTTTTTCTTTCAATGTTTTTTTAATCCATGTATATAAAAAATTTATGAATATTTAAATATAATTCAGTAAATTCTGAATTTTTAAATAAAATTCATTAAATTTCATTATAAATATTTGATGAACACACAGATGAAGTGTAAATGGGATTGTTAATAAATAATTTTATAAGAGCCTAAACGTATTCTAATTTTAGGCAATTCAAAATTCAACACAGGGCGATTAAAATGTGTTTTTTTTTTTTTTGAAACCATCAATATTAAATGCACAGGCGATGAATTGTAAATTGTCTATAATTGATTAGCATACCTTTAGGCTTTTATAAAATCATTTATTATATATATGTATTTTATTTTATTTAATTTAAGATATTTTTAAAACATATTATACATAAATTTTATAATTCTGCACTTTTCCTCCAAATGAACTATAACTATGTCAAATTTCACACTCCTCTGTGCGCTGTTGGCTTAAAAACTGGTTGAGCGATTTACTTTCACGTATTAAAATTTAATTGCTTCGTAATCCCCCTCAATAAATATTTTTCTTTAAAAAAGAGATTATTAAAAATACTTATTTCAGAAATAAAAAATAGAATAGATTTTAAAAAGCATAAACTCAATTTGAAATTCCTTAATCAGAATTGGGAACCTAAAACATGTATGCAATTTTGAATTTCACCATATACAGATAAAAATGCCTTTTCTACACCCTAAATATGAGAGTGACAGCTAAAAATGGCCACTTACGTTTTCTTGTTAAAACCATATAAAGACATTTGTTCAAGCCAGAAGTTGCCTGAAGTAGTATGCCAAGAAGTTTTATATAACATTAAATATTAAAGTCGTACTCTCTGCTTTGGTTCTTGTAGTTTATTTTAGTGAGTTTTTGTGTTTTTAACGGAAAGACATATAGAAAAACGTAGGTGGCTTAATTGTCTAGAATATTCAGTGGAAATAGTAACTTATCGGATGACTATTTATGAGAGTGCTATAAAAGTATGTGTGACATAATGAAAATACGAGTATAAACCCATGTTCCTTGCTTGTTCTCGTTGCTGTTTAAAAACTCACAAATTGAGTTCCTCCACACTCTTTTAAGCTTATCATTATTTTTTAAAGGTCCATAAAACAAGAGGTGTTTTTATGACTAATTTGGAAATCATTTTTTTATGTGGTGCATAATATATAAGTACACATCAAACAAAAACAAAAAAAATAAATAAATAAAAATACCTTAAGCGATTTTAAATAAATAATAAAAAATGAAACGTTTAACTTGGATGTAGGTTAAAAGTAATTGCTTTTAAAATTTTCATTGAAAAGAAAAAAAAAAAAAACAAAATCATAAATATAAATTAGAGGAACATTAAGCTAAATTAAGTAATTTTTTTATAAACTATAAAACATTAACATTTTAATAATGTATATTTTATGATTTTTAATATTTGACATAGTTTTCGATAAAATTGTTTTTTACGTTCTTTACGATAAAATAATAATTAAAGTTCTTTTCCAGAAAAGGGGTGGAAAATTAATGTATTGTTAATAAACATTAAAAGAAAACACTGTCACTCTTTTTGTATTTACGAGTATCTAACAAGTAATCTTTGATACCCTCCACGCGTATTGTAAGCACAATATTATAAGCCAGGTTGTCAACACTAAAATACAAAAAGACTAGATTTCAAATTACAATGGCTACGTTTTTTTTACAATTATGTTTGAAATTAATAATATAAGTAACAAAAATTGTACATACTTTTGAGCTTTTTTAATTGAAAGCAGTTATTAAATGGAATGAGCTGAAAAATATTTAAACAATTAATAATTACTATCGCTGCATACACATGTTTTTTGCAAACAAAAATGTGTGTGTATCCATCGCTGATACATATACAAAGTGGGTCAAATGTCACCATGGAGTTTAAAAATTTTATAGAGATTCACAACTGAACAAAGAACCAGAATAATAAAATTTTATTATTTAAAGCAGCGATCATTTATTTTAACGCCAAGAGCACATAGTTGCAATGATTCGTTACTTAGTTGATCGTCAGCACCAAAATGGTACCGTAAGAGATTTGCCTCGAACCGGTAGACCACCTTTAATTGGCACTGCGGAAAATATTGAAACACCAGAAACATCTACCATTTAAAAAAAAAAAAATATAACTGTTATTCCCATATAAGGTGCAATTGTTGTAAGAATTAAAACCCGTAGATCATCGGCAACGTCTAAATTTTGCAGTTAAATTTCAACAGTTGGCCAGAAAGGAAATCAACTTTATTGAAAATCTGATTATGAGTGATGGATGAAGCTCATTTTCAGTTGAATGGCTTTATTAGTAAGCAGAACTATATGTTCTGAGGTTCTGAAAATCCAAGAGCCATTCATCAACTCCAATTGCACCCTATTGGGTGTACAGTAGGGCGAGTCGTTCGCTCAAGTGACAAGGAAAATCGTATTCTAGTGATAAAAATAAGAAACTTTGCCCGAGGAATCATACCTCTAAAACGAATTCTGATACCCGACTTTTGACCTGTCTGTCTGTCTGTCTGTCTCACTTTGATCCATTTAGAGTGTCCCAATCGAGTCCAAATGTATGATCGACCCCCACTTACCTTGGAAGGCCGCCCACCCATGCCAGTGGCACACCCCCTGGAACCCCCTGGGGGTTCCCCATACAAACATTTCAAAAAATCACCATTTTTTGTTTAGAATTTAGAATTGTTTGATTTAATATTAAAATTAACACTCATACGTATACGTATCTTCTACTCTGCTACGTATACGTATCTTCTACTTTACGTTATGTTATTCTAAAAGATCGATCGAATGAGGGTAAATAACTTTAGATCACTCCGTGACTATGCGTGACTATGCGTGACTATGTGTGACTACCCCAAAATTAATTTGTAGTCACAACAAGACTATGGGCCAACTTTCAGATCAATTGCATGAGTGGGAATGGGGTTGCCCCATGGCAGACAGACAGACAGGCAGGTTAAAAGTCGGGACGTCAGAATTCGTTTTAGAGGTATGGTTCCTTGGGCAAAGTTTCTTATTTTGATCCCTAGAATATGATTTTCCTTATCACTTGAGCGATTTTTTTGCCTCCCTACAAATTGACCCTCCCTAGTGCACAGTATGGTGTGGTGTACAGTATGTGATGAAAATATCATTGGGCCTTACTTCTTCGAATATGAAGATGGAAGTGCTGTAACCGTAAATGGAGAGGGGTGTCGGTTAATGAATGAACATTTTTGACGTCCTGCTCTTGAAAACAGACGTGGTTTCATCAGGATGGAGCCACTGCCCACACTGCCCGAGATACAGAGGCAATTTTAAGCTAAATTTTTTGGAGAGCGAATAATTTCCAGAAATTTGGCGCGTTCGCCAGATTTATCAGAACCCGCCTATTTTCTTTGGGGTTATTTGAAGCAGCGAATATATTTGAACAAATCCGATAAAATCCTTGAACTCAAGGCCAACATTGTTGTTGAAATTCAAACGCTACAGCCACAAATTTCGAAAAAAAATTTATGGAAAATGCTCTAAAACGAGCCTGTCATTGCGAAGCTGAAAACGGGGGTAATTTAAATGACTTTATTTTCCATACTTAGTGTAAAAATTTCCATTTTAGAATCTAAAAAAAAAAAATATAGAAAAATATAAACGAAAAAGTTAACAAATTTTGGCCCACCCTGTGTATGTATATATCTACAAATAAGCACACAAGTTCTGCTACGTATAAACATTTTGAACTATTGTCAGTTTTTTATATGAAATTTTATTGGAGTATCTTTACATTTTCGTACGTCATTCCTCACTTATTTGGTCTAGAGGCTCCAAAATCAATCCCAATCGACCTATTGCGGACAGCAGAATATTGGCAACAGACAGACAGACAGACGGACATTGCCCGATCGACATCTTTTTTATAAGGATCAAGAATATAAATATAGTTTATGGAGTCTCCGAAAAATTATTTTGATAAATTATAAACGAATTGATAAACTGGTATGGAGGGTACAACATGAAGTTCGTTGTTAAATTTTAATCGAAATTTCTGAATTAATCCAGAAAATTTTCTCTTAAATTTCCCAATTTTTTTAAAATTTAATTTATGTTTTATATCATATAGTCATGATTAGATCAATTTTGGACCTAGTTTCTCAATTATAATTACATCCAATATTAACATTAACATTTCTCCTAACAACGAATATATGCAGGTCTACCTCAAATTTGGTTTATGTTTTCACCAAACTTTCCAGTAAAAATTATCCAATTTTTAGGAGTGGAACGAAACGAAAGCGCAATGTAATTGTTTTTATACCCTCCACACCACTGTGCAGAGGATATATATCAGTTTGTCATTCTGTTTGTAGCGCATTGAAAAATTAATTTAATTACGCTTATTTACAAAATAAACCATTTACCTGGGTAAACTTAGAATATTGATGCTTGTCATCAAGATGTGGTCTAATATATGTAGGCACCTATAAAAAATCTTAAAAATTCAGTGTGTTTGTTGTAATAATTTAGTATTAAGTTTATCAAATTGCTTACTTTTTCAAATATTTTGTTTGCATTTCTTGTAAATCTCTAATATTTATAGGCTAGACAATTTCTTGTGACCGATGTTTTGTTCTACCGTTTTATCCCGATTTTGATAAAACGTATATTTTTTGAGAGGTGTTTCTTTTTAGCTGTTCACCACACTTACAGATTTATAAATTTTTGCCTTTATTTTGAGTAAATTGCATTTTAAGTTGATACTAACACATACATAAAATTCTTCAATGCTATGTGTGTGTTTATTAAATTTGTTAATGTGGTTGTGAATTTGCTTTCTTCATTCACAATAATAATAAACCAAAAAAGTGTTGGCTTGTGAATTGGCTAAGTTGAAAAAAAAGTCACCTAGAATTTGCACTCGAATTTGGAGCGCTGGAATCTGCTAGTTTGTTATAAATAAGTTAAGATATTAATGTAATCGTAAAACCCAGGTGGAGGGTATCAAAAATTCGACATAACCGATTCCAAAACTCTTTCTTATTTTTTAGAGCCTACACTTCTTTCTTCCAGCGCAGTAGGTTTGTAATCAGGCTTCTAACTGGGAACCCGCCATATAAATATCATGCCTTATGTTAGCAAGTTTATGAGCGATTACTTAATTTCTTTCCCTTACAAGCGTGCTCATTAGAATCTCCCTTTTGCAAGGTTAAAAGCCTATGTGGACTTCCTATACAGAAGAAGAAAAATCCGCAAAGCCCCGGAAATTTTTTTATCTTATGTAATTTTCATCAATATTTCACGAGAATTTTCATTATAGTTTTCATGATTTAGAGAATTTCTATTTTCCGGAAAATTTGTCGACCTAGACCAACTTATTGAAATGCTCTGTCACATAAAATAAGAAAACTATATTTGCTCATGTGATAGGTTACACATTTCCAAATTAAAATTTATAAAGGTTCAAAATCCCTTGTGTAAAACAATATTTATGTTGATTTCAAAACAATAAGTTCATAAACATTTTCTTTTGTTTAAATACTTATTTAGTTTGTAAGAAATTTTGAACTTCCAGTTAATTTGCACAACATCATACATTTCTCCCACTTCAATTCACTTAACAAATGATACTTGTATTTAACAAATTAACATGAATGATTTGTAAAATCAAAATAATTAAGTAATTGAGAAAAACATCTTTGGTTGAGAAACAACAACAAATAACAAAATTACAAAGCAAGTCGTACAGTTGCTACCACAATTGGGCGAATACTTAAAACAGTCCTGCAGTGTTCAATAGCAAATGAAAATAATTTAAGAAATACTTCTAATAATTCATAAATGCCAGCTAAAACTCCATTAGTAAATATATAAAAATTTGTAAGTTAAATTGCAAAAGAAAACATAGGTTTTCTGAATTGCACGTGAAGAAGCTTTGTTAAATTAACAAAAATTTAAATACATACATTTTGTTTTTTTTTTAATGATTTCAACATTACTTTTGATAAGTAATTGTACACAAGTTTTTTTGTGTGCAGCACGTTAAAACTAAATTACACCGTTAATCAGTCAATATTACACATGATATACGTATGCAACTAGAGACCATATCTATAATATTAATAGGCAAGGCGATTTCTTGTGACCGATGTAGCGTTGTCAGTTTTACCTCGACTTTCACCAAACATACCTCATTTGAAAGTTATTTCTATTTAGATGTGTACCGGAATTTTAGATTTTAAAATTTTTTTAAGTAAAATGCATTTAAGGTTGCTACTAACACATACATAAAATTATACAATTCTGCAAGTGTGTTTATTAACTTTGTTAAGGTGTTTGCAACAATTCTATTTAAAAAGCCCTGTGTTGAAAAATAATTTTGGACATAAACCAATAACACAATAACGACTATAACGCAATCGAATTTCATCTATAATATTAATAGGCTAGGCGATTTCATGTGACCGATGTTTTGTTCTTTCGTTTTATCCCGATTTTGACCAAACGTAAATTATTTGAAAGGTATTTCTGTTTAGCCGATTTGCATATTTACAGATTTTTAAATTTTTCCTTTGTTTTCAGTAAATTGCATTTAAAGTTGCTACTAACACATACATAAAATTATACAATGCTATGTGTGTGTTTATTAAATCTGTTAATGTGTTTGTAATAAAAATGAGTTTGTTTCTTGTGTTGATTTGTGAATTGGCTATAATTGATTAGCATACCTTTAGCGTCTTTATTTAATGGAAAAATATAATTTCCTAGGATTTGCACTTGAATTTCGAGGGTTGGAATTTGCTAGTTATAATAATTGCATAACATACGCCCTGTGTTGAATTATGAATTGTGAATAGCATACCTTTAGAAAATAAATTAATTCCTAGAACTTACACCCGGATTTCGAGGGTTGGACTCTGCTAGTGAAGTAAAATTGTGCTTAAGCTTTTCATTTCGTTATCTTTTTTTCTTTTAAAAGCTGTTCGAAGTTTAATTTTTCAAAAAATATATTTCAATACTTCGTACTACGATTTCATTATTGGTGTTAAATGAAAGAAGAGAAGAGAATTTTTTATTTGTTATTTTTATCATATCATAAATAATCCATTATTTAATATCCTTTGGAATTACCGATAAATACTTTCGAAAAAGAAATATCTTAAATACGTAGTAACACATACAAAAATTGTACCCTTCTAAATATTTTAGTTAAGTGTTAATACAAGTTTTAAGTTTTGTTCCACAAAAAAAAATTTCATATATCGTCCATAACAAAATATTTTTTGTTACACATGAAAAAATCCAAGCTAATCATACTACACACTAAATGGGTTATATATGTCAAAAACTTCAGACCTAATGGAGTAAAATTACTTTAACAGTTTTTCATTTGGCAAACTTGTTTCCTTTTAAAAGGACTTCATAGTTTCAAAGGATTACATTTTTCAAAAAATATATTTAAATATTTCTACTCGTCCTACGATGCCGTTATCTGCAGCAAGTGAAAGAGGAGAATCTTGGAAGTTTTAGTTGGTTTTGTATTTTATCATACTGGAACAAAATAATACCAATGATAGCCTTTCAAATCTTCAACCTTCCATTTCCTTTAAAATTTTCAATAAATACCTTCAAAAATAACCTACTTGGAAGATTAAAGTATGTCGTAATGTATGTTAAAATTTCATCGTTCTAGCTTTATTAAGTCTTAATAAAAATTTTAATTTTTGTTTCACAAACAAAAATTTAATACATCGCTCATAAAAAATATGTCTAAAACTATAGACCAAATGGAGTAAAACTGCTTTTACAATTTTTCATTTCGTGATTTGGTTACCTTTTGAAAAATTGCAAAGGATTAGATACATTAAAAAAAAAAAAAAAAACAAGTAACAAAATTATAGTCGGTCTAGACCGACTATATGATACCCTATACCATGCGTTTAGAGACCCTATCTCTCAGACCCAACTAACTGGTCTAGACCGACTATATGATACCCGACTATATGATACCCTATACCATGCGTTTAGAGACCCTATCTCTCAGACCCAACTAACTGGATTTAGAAAATAAGCATAAACCAAATTTGAGTGGGATTTTTCTTAATATTTTTGGCTGCAGATATGAAAAATTTCATATCGGATGCTATATCTATATGGGGACTAGGCCCAAAAATGGACCGATCCTGACCATGTTCGGTAAGGTCTCTTGTATTTTGCAAAAATATATACAAACAAAATTTGAGAAGAAAGTGCAATATTTTTGTTTTTTGATAGATTTAAGTGAAGATCGGGAAGCAGCTCTATATGGGGCCTATGACTAAGAGTTGTCCCATAGAGATCATTTTTGGGCTTCTGATTAATGGATGTAATAAACACATACAAACCCAATTTGAATAAGATTTATATGATAATTTGTATCTTATGGCAATTTAAGTCGATTTCATAGGGGTCATTTGTATGGGGGCTAGGTCTGAACATGGACCGATTCCCACCAATTTCAATAGCGTTCATCCCATGGCTGATAAAAGATAAAATACCAAATTTCATCAAAATATATTCATATTTGCGACCTGCAGTTTGATTACAAGCTTTACATGGGCACACAGACGGACGGACGGACGGACGGACATCGTTAAATCGAATCAGATAGTGATTCTGATTCGATCGGTATAATAAAAGATGGGTCTAGGTCAAATATTTTTGGTAGTTAAAACAGCAGCACAAAGTCATTATACCCAAACCACATAGTGGTATAGGGTATAAATATTTAAATATTATTAATCGTGTTAGAATGCCGTTATTGATATCAAATGAAAGAGGATAATCTTAAAAATTTTATATAATTTTATAACCTAGTAGCAGAGCCCAGCCCTCGAAATTCTGGGAAATTTTATTTTTTTATTTAATTAATAATTTTATAAGAGCCTAAAGGTATGCTAATAAATTTTAGCCAATACACAATTCAAGACAGGGCTTTTGGTATTTATAATAAACACACACACAGTATGTGTTTTATGTATGCGTTAGTAGCAGCTTTAAATGGGCTTTACTCCAAAAAAATGTTCCAGATGGTGCAAATCTCTAAATCTGGTGGACAGCTAAAATGAAACATCTTTCAAATCAGGTACGTTTGGTTAAAATCAGTTATTAACTACAGTTTTTATATGGGTCACAAGATATCGCCTTGCCTATTAATATTATACCCTATACCACTATGTAGTCAGGATATAATGACTTTGTGCTGATGTTTGTAACTACTAAAAATATATTTATTATACCGATAGACTCAGAATTACTTTCTGAGTCGATTTAGGGATGTCCGTCCATGTAAACCTTGTAATCAAGCTGCAGATCGCAAATATGAATATATTTTGATGAAATTTGGTATATAAGCTTCTATCGGCCGCATGTGAAAATCGGTTCATGTTCACACCTAGTCCCCAAACAAATGTCCCCTATGAGATCGACTTAAATTGCCATAATATCTATCATATCATATAGATCTCAGTAAAATTGGGTTTGTGTATGTTTATTGCATCCCGATCTTCACTTAAATCTACAAAAAATAAAAAAAAAAATAATAAAAATATTGCACAGATTTTTCTCAAATTTGGTTTGTATATGTTTTAAAAAAAGTGACATTACCAAATATGGTCAGGATTGGCACATATTTCGACCTAATCCCCATATAAATATAGCATCCTACATGAACTTTTTCATATCCGAAGGCAAAAATAAATTACAATGCCACTCAAATTTTGTTTATGCATATTTTCTTTATCCAATTAGTTTGACCTAAGAGATAAGGTCTCTATACGCATAGTATAGGGTATCGTCTGTCTGGATCGACTATAAGTTTCTTACTTGTTTTATTTACAATATCAAAACAAAAGGATATTAGAAACCGCATTATTATCAATGAATTTAACATGGGCTTGTCATAGTATGGAAATTTTCCTTATGGGATCCTGTTAATCACAATTTAACCATTGCTCCTGAATAGGTATTTTCGGAACAATTTTTATATGTAGTTACTTCATTTTCAATACATATATATTTTTTTTGTTTCTTTTTCAATAAAAACTATAATAAACTCAGTATCAGTTTTTCCTATTTTAATATCAACTAGCAGATTCCAGCGCTCGAAATTCGAGTGCAATTTCTAGGCAACATTGTTTTTCAACTTAGCCAATTTACAAACCAACACTTTTTTGTTTTATTACTAGTGTGAATGAAGATAAACTCATTAAAAAACACATTAACAAATTTAATACACACACATAGTCTATGTAAAATTTTATGAGTGTATTAGTAGCAACTTTAAATGCAATTTACTCAAAATAAAGGACAAAATTTAAAAATCTGTAAATCTTGAAAACAGCAAAAAAGAATTGCCTTTCAAATAATATACGTTTGGTAAAATCGGAATAAAACGGTAGAACAAAACATGGGTCACAAGAAATCGCCTAGCCTATTAATATTATAGATTATCATTTTCGCAAAAACGATATGTAAAACAAGTAAGAAAATTATAGTCGGTCTAGACCGACTATACGATACCCTATACCATGCGTTTAGAGACCCTATCTCTTAGGCCCAACTAACTGGACATAGAAAATAAGCAAAAACCAAATTTGAGTGGGATTTTTATTAATTTTTTTGGTTGCAGATATGAAAAAGTTCATATCGGGTGCTATATCTATATAGGGACTCGGTCCAAAAATGGACCGATCCTGATCATGTTTGGTAAAGTCCCTTGTATTTTGCAAAAATATATACAAACAAAATTTGAGAAGAATCAGTGCAATATATTTGTTTTTTGATAGATTTAGGTGAAGATCGGGAAGCAGCTCTATATGGGGTCAAAGGGATCATTTTTGGACTACTCATTAATGGATGTAGTGAACGCATACAAACCCAATTTGAGTAAGATCTATATGACAATTTGGATCTTATGGCAATTTATGTCGATTTCGTATGGGTAATATGTATGGGGGCTAGGTCTGAACATGGACCGATTCTCACCAATTTCAATAGCGTTCATCCCATGGCCGATAAAAGCTTATATACCAAATTTCATCAAAATACATTCATATTTGCGACCTGCAGTTTGATTACAAGGTTTACATGGACACACAGACGGACGGACGGACGGACGGACATTGTTAAATCAACTCAGAAAGTGATTCTGATTCGATCGGTATAATTAAAGATGGGTTGTTACAAACAGCAGCACAAAGTCATTATACCCAAACCACATAGTGGTATAGGGTATAAATAGTGTATTATGTTGAATATTACAAAATGTAGTTTTTTCATAACAACTTTATATTGACATCTTTGGAAGTTGTTTAAAACCACATCCAAAATTTTTGTTACTTTAGAAGCATTTCATTTTAATCCAATAATTTTATTTTATTTTGCTGCATATTTTTTCTTTGAGAAAAAAATGTAATTATTACATGTATGTACGCCCAATTTTGCGAGAAACTGTATGCATTGTTTACCGTAAAATCTAGTACATATATATTAAAGAACTAACTTATACAAGAGTCTTATAAAATTAGAACAGTTTCGAAATCATTAGAATCCGTAACATCATATCAACAAGTTGCAAAAGTGTTTACAAACTGATTTGTTCCACACATTATTACGAATGTACTTAATTACATACAACGAGGTAAATTACTACATACCTTTTGAAAACAGGTCCAATAATAAAGTTAAACACAGAGTTTGGCACCAGAGATGTTCATTGTGTAAAAAAACAAAAAAAAAAAACAGGTGTATAAAACTCTACAAAGTGTAAAAAACTTCAACTTCTTAGAAACTCATAAAGTATTGACATTGAAATTTAAGTTTACAATTTCAAAATAAGTACAAGGTGATTTAAAGCTTTAGTAAAAAATAGTTTTTTTGTTTTAATGAATTTAGTATTTTATTACCGATGTATTCTGTATTTATTTGAACCAGTTTAAAACCCTTTTTATATCAGTAATTTTTATTACTTGCGAAATGAAAATAAAAAAAAAAAACTTGGAAACAAAGCAGCTGCACTTACTTTTGTTTTCATTTCCTTTCCTTTATAACTTTACTCAAATTGAAAATTAACCCATTTAAGACTTTTACTAAACAAGAAATTTTCTTTAAACGAAAGTTTAAATCAGGTATTGATATTATTACAGAGATAATAGATTTGCTGTGATAGCTGAATTTGTTTCCAATCGAATTGTGATTGTATTGCTATAGAAATTTGATTTTTAACAATAATTTAGGCTGCGAAAACTAAATAGTTTAATTGCTGCAAACAGACGATTCTAAGATGTTGTTTAACCTTGATGTATTGTGAACTAATAACTAAAAACTGATCTATTAATACGTCAAGGAAAAATTTTTCATCCCTTTTGAAGCATAATGCGGGTACGAAGGAGTGTGAAAATTGGCATAGTTATAGTTTCTATAGAGGAGAAGTGCGGAATTATAAAATTTTTGTATAACATGTGTTAAAAATATATTAAATTATGTAAAATAAATAATAATAAATAATTTTAAAAGAGAACCTTAGAATTGACGTAGAAAAATAGTTTAAGACCTGAAGATGTCATCA
Organism: Cordilura impudica; assembly: GCA_963682025.1. Taxonomy (NCBI): domain Eukaryota; kingdom Metazoa; phylum Arthropoda; class Insecta; order Diptera; family Scathophagidae; genus Cordilura; species Cordilura impudica. The sequence goes on along the minus strand of OY821519.1, from coordinate 42,257,969 downwards.
ACTGTTTGACGAAACGTTGGCGAAAATATAAAACTGTGTTTTAATAAACTACGACCAAGCAGCTTATATAAAAAATACTAAAAAATTATTAAATTGGTCTACAAACAACAACAAAAGAGTATAAAGCTTTGCTAATCAATTTTAGCCAATTCACAAATCTTCAAACTTCATTATAATTCTATTTCACACGCCCTGTGTTGAATTGTGTGTTGCCCAAAATTGATTAGCATAACTTTATGCTTTTATAAAATTATTTGTTATCATAATTTTTTTTTTATATATAGATTAAAAAAATTAAAGAAAACGATTGAAAGAAAAAATAAATTTCCTAGAATTTGCACTCGAATTTCGTAATCTGTTATTCAGTTTAAGGTTAATTAAAATGCAAAACTTTATAGAAGTTCTTTAAAATTTCCGTAAGTAATGCTTAGAAGTAAATATTTAGAAAGCTGGCGTCATCTAACAATGCTTTTATAGTGCGTTTAAATCTGAGGAAAATCTAGATTTTAGTTGAAATCTATTTCAAAATCTATACCGTTTACATCTAACTTTTTGACATTTTGTGAGATTTTGTTACAACAACAATTAACAGCTGATTAAAATAAAACATATAAACTAGAAATAACAAAAATAAACAAAACAATAGGAAAATGGAAATATGGAAAATTCTAAAAAGGAACAGATTTTATAATTATATTATTATATTTGTTAAATGTATTGTTTGAACAGCAAAAACAAATTCATGTCACTCATCATGTCAGTATGAAACGTTATAACTTTTCAATTACTAAATATTTTTTTATTATGGATACGTAATTTGTAAATAATTAATATTTCATTTCCTTTTTATTCAACTTGTTTACCTTTGTTTTTAAATGGCAATTTTTCAGTCACTGAGTTGTAATTTTCTACTACAATATTAAAAGAACACAGTGGTATCATTTGGTAGTGCCCAAGTTTGACAAGATTTTGTGAGATTTTGCACAAATCTAGTAACGAGCTAGATTTTGTTTTGTATGGGAAATCTAGTTAAAATGAGCTAGATTTCGCTCGGAATCTCGTATATACTAGACTTTGCTTCGACGTAAGCGCACTATTACGTAACGGTTTTTACTTTTTACGCCACAACTTAAAAACAGCAATAAAAATATATGCCCTAATAAATAAAATTTACCAGAATTTAATTAAGAAAATGTGAAGAGGTATGAAAAATATTCTAAATTGAATAGAGATGGCGCTGCTACAACTAAAATAATATTTTATTTTTGAAAATTCAACTCTTCACATAACATCTGTTTAAATTAGCTTTTAACAACAATAAAATGTTGAATATCTGAATTTAAATGGTTCTGAGCGAGTGGAGATGGAGATAGCGAACGATCGGTGAGACTATGGGCATCTCAACTGAGTGAGAGCCTAATAATTTACAAAATCTTTTGTATATGAGAAAGCCATCTGTACACTATTGTTGCATGATGTTAAAGATTGTTGCATTATGTTAAAGTGCAATCCAAAGAGTTTTGGCGTCGATTCATAACTGTACGAGACAGCGGACTTTTCGTTGCAAATCAGCGCCAAAGGACATGAAGAGAATTTTATTGGCCAAAGTTTTTTGGAATGCACACAGAGTTATGCACTTCGAATAACTTGAAAAATGAAAAACTACCTAATGGCTACTGAATGATTTCAGTAATATGTAAAATAAAAACCGATTACATATTTCTTTCACAAATAATACTGACATGGTGTCGGTGTGTCATTTCTACAGCAAAATTTTAGGCATTGCTTCAACATCCACCGTCTTCTCCAGTTTTGCCCCTGCGACGTTTCCTGCTTCCAAACCTAAATAGTGGAAAAGATTTGGCTCCAACGATTAAATGATTTCTGATGCCTATTTTGATGGGTTGGAGAAAACCTACTATTGGGAAGGAAGAAGATTATTAAAAATAAAATGAATTTTGTATAAAAAGTATTTCGGTCGGGTACTTTTCTCATGCCGCCACAAACTAAACAAACACATTCCCAAAAAAACAAATTTCGATGTTTTTTTTTTTGGTTTCATCAGGGATTATATTAAATACTAGTATGCCCTGTAATACGAAGTTTATGTTGTACAATTAAAACTTTTTATTTTATTAATTTTTTTTTCTTTCAGTGCAAAAATCTTCCAATTTAAAGACTGGCCTTGAATTTAGTATATTTGTAAATTTTTAATTTAGCGATTTTGACAATTTTTGGTTTTCCCGATTTTTGAATTTGAAGATTTTTGTTTTTGACGATTTTTGTTTTTCGCGATTTTCGGTTTTGGCGATCTTTGATTTTGGAGTTTTTTGATTTTTGCGATTTCTGAATTTGTATTGCCATATTTTTCACGACTACATCTATAATATTAATAGCCTAGGCGATTTCTTGTGACCGATGTTTCGTTCTACCGTTTTATCCCGATTTTGACCAAACGTATATTATTTGAAAGGTATTTCTTTTTAGCCGTTTACCAGATTTACAGATTTTTAAAATTTTTTCTTAATTTTGAATAAATTGCATTTAAAGTTGCTACACATATATAAAATTATACAATGCTATGTGCGTGTTTATTAAATTTGTTAATGAGTTTGTTATCTTCATTCACAATAATAATAAACCAAAAAGGTGTTGGTTTGTGAATTGGCTAAGTTGAGAAATAAAGTTGCCTAGAAATTGCACTCGAATTTCGAGCGCTGGAATCTGCTAGTTGGTAATTAATGTACTTGTCAAAAGTTTCAGCACTATCGCTTTCATAGTACTTCATTTTTTCACAGTACTCTAGTTATATCATATAATATATATTATTTTTTATGGGCGGTGACACGCCCAGTGCTACCTTCACGCCCAATTTCTTGTTCGACTAATCGCATACATAACTTATGGGGTTACACAAAGTCCCAAGGCTCTCATTAATACAGATATATGACATTAAATATTTACTTTGTATGCTGAGTGACATGCCCATTGGTCATATCCCGTCCATTTTTTGTCCGACTACTCACATAAAATAATAGATGATCTCAGACAAATTTGCAAAGCTGTCTATGTCATATTGCTCGAGATATATGATATTGAATAATTACTTAGTATTAGAGGTGCCTCGCCCACGTATATGATGACGCCCATTTTCGGCATGGCTACTAACATTAATAATACGTGACCTAACACAAATTTGCAAAGCTTATCCTATCATGGTACTCAATATACATATAAAGGGTCCGCCAAATACCTTTTTTTTTTTTGAAAATGCTATAAAAAAAACTACTGAATTTTATCTCAAATTTCTTTTTTATTTGAAAGTACAATCCTTCCGGTTAATAATGGAAAATAATTTCATTTAAATGGCTGCCTCGGCTGGCCATGCAGTAGCCTACACGATCGGTCCAATTTTTAAGCACATTATCGATTGTGTGCAGCTGTCTTTCACCAATGGCTTCACGAATATTCTCCTTTAAAGCGTCAATTGTCTCTGGCTTGTTGGCGTAACACTTATCTTTGAGGGCACCCCACAAATAATAGTCCAACGGTGTCAAATCGCAGCTCCGATGTGGCCAAACGACATCAGCTCTAATAATGCGATCTTCAAAAACAGGGCGCAAAACATCGAGTGTAGCTTTGGCTGTGTGGCACATAGCGCCGTCCTGTTGAAACGAAATGTTGCCAATATCCTCCTCTTCAATTTTTTAAACAAAAATTCGTTCAACATGGCCCGATAACGATCGCTATTGACTGTAACGGCCACTCCTTGCTCATTTTCGAAGAAAAATGGCCCAATTATGGCTCTGGGCCAAAATCCGCACCAAACAGTGACTCGTTTTGGGTGTATCGGCTTTTCAGTGTATGCGTGGGGATTTTCTGTGCCCCAAATGCGACAATTTTGCTTGTTTGCGTACCCGCCAAGATCAAAATGAGATTCATCTGAAAAGATGTTTTTTTTTGTTGGCAAAATCGGCATCTTCTGTAAGTCGATCGCAGGCCCACTTAGCGAAGCGAAAACGCATTGGATGGTCAGTTGGCTTCAACTCCTGAACCGTCATACCAAGGCGTCATACCAAGGTCTTTATGCAAAATTCGTCTCAATGATGCCTCCGAAATGTTCAATTCTTGACAACGACGGTGAATTGATGTTGATGGCGCTTCACGCACACTTTCTGCCACAGCAGCAATATTCTCGGCTTTGGTTTATCGATGAGGATGCCAGTTTCTTTCACTTTTTTCACAAGATAACGAACATACGGAGCTGAGGGTGCTTCTCTTCTGGATATTATGGCAATTTAAGCCGATTTCATAGGGGTCATTTGAACGGGGACTATGTCTGAACATGCACCGATTTTCACCAATTTCAACAGCGTTCATCCTATGGCCGATATAAACTTATGTACGTAATTTTAATCAAAATATATTCATATTTGCGACCTGTAGTTTGAGGTTTACATGGACACACACTGACCACATAGTGGTATAGGTATATAATTATAGCCTACATTTCCTTGCAGATACACAGTAAGACTCTAGAAATTTTAGAAAGATCGATTCAATGGTTTAATATCCTAAAAAGTACGAACAAACAAGCACACATTCTTTCGCTTTCACATATTCGTATATATAGAAAATATGGCCATGATCGGTTCATTTTTCGACTGAGTCTCCTCATATAAACAAAAGCTAACGTCAAATTTAAACAAAACACTAAAACTTATATTTCAGGTTCATTCACTCATATATTAAATTATTTCACGATCACTCTTCTTACAATAAATTCTGCTATGGCATGTTGGTATTTAAAACTTGGCTAGTTTTTTATTTGTTTTCTTTTAAAATAAAAATTATTTTTTTATTGATAAAACAAATAATGGAGAAATGGTTAAATATTAAGTCATGCGTTGCACTACATTAATAAAACCTCATTCAGACTCATTGCAATAATAATTATATTGAAAAATATTTGCAATAGATACACAACAACAACAAAAAACTAAGGTATTTTCTTATAATATAAATTGATACTTTAAGGAAATTTGTACACCTTTTTAGGTTTCTTTATGATATGTAATTGTGGTTTGAAATTAATATTATATGTACGACTATATACTTAAAAAAGTACTTTCTTATACAATATATGTATTTATGTATAAAAATATATATATGTATATATATAACTTAAACTAACCACATGTATAGTATTTGTATATTTTCCTATATTAAGGGTCTTTGACTTGTAAATCAAAAAAAATCTAAATAAACAAAATAATCTATTACTGCTCTTAGATTATTAGATGAACATTCGAAAATACTCTTAATGAAAGTCTCTATATTGAATTTTTAAACATTGTTAAAGCAGTATACATTTTAATATGGTGTATCTTTTACTTTATTAAGACGATAAAAACCAGCTGCTGTTTCTGTAAGAAGTCATATTAAATGAATTGGCTGTAACAGCCGCTTGTTTCAAATTTTAAAGAAAAGAGGAAATTTGATATTTTTTTTTGTGTTGAAGATAAACTAAAGATGGTTTATTACCGGTACCTATCATCCCCTTGCTGAGAACTTTCACAAATGTTACAAATCAAATGTAACTAGGGATATTTAAGTTTTAAATAAAAGAAATAAAAAAAAAGAAACATTCTCTGACAAAGGAAATAATTTATAATTGAATTTCCAAAAAAAAAAAAAAAAAAACACGCAATAGAGGGTTTTCTATGATTAAGTTATAAAGATTGGAACTTGAATATAGCAAATTTCATGATTTAATGTTATTAAAATTTTAATAAAAAGAAAATGAAATTAAGAATTGTTTTTCCATCTTTATCAAGATAATAGTTGGCTTAGTTTAGTTCGTTTAGTTCGCGAGAGATCAATGTGTTAGATTGTAGTAGAAACTATTCTTGCTCTAGATCACATGTGTTACATTTAATATTCGACAATTGTGAAAAAATGTTTTATTAAACGCAGACAAATAGTGAGAAAATAGTACTACGGATTGAGATCGAAAAAATCTTACCACACACAAAATGTAATAATAAGAAAGCTTTGAACCTAGGTTTTATTTTTTTTGTTATTTAATTAAAACTAGCAGATTCCAGCGCTCGAAATTCGAGTGCAATTACTAGGCAACTTTATTTTTCAACCTAGCCAATTCACAAACCAACACTTTGTTGGCTTATTATTGTTGTGAATGAAGATAAACTCATTAACAAACACATTAACAAATTTAATAAATACACACATATCATATCGCACACGTACCTCGAAAGTGAGTCAACTCAAATTTTACAAATTTTCAGTAGAGGCAAAAAACGGTTTTTTTTTTGAATATTTACTATAAAATTTAAAAACAGTTGTTTAATTGTAAAGAATTGCGAATAATAAGTATACAACAGTAGTTGTTTTTGCGATTTTTTCAGTGGTCAGCAAAAATAACAATTCTTTTGGGTGGAACTCAAAACATGTCTTTTTAGTGGATTCTAAAGAAGCTACTCTTATAACGCAAAGAGGGTTACAACTGAATTTTTTTTTGCGAAAGACTAGAAAAATCGATGTAAGATAGATATGACCACTGTGTATCGTTTTCTTGCAAAAAGTGAAAATTGAAAAATTTTGAGTTGACTCACTTTAGAGGTACAGGTGCGATATGTATAATTTTATATATGTGTTAGTAGCAACTTTAAATGCAGTTTACTCAAAATAAAGAAAAAAATTAAAAATCTGTAAATCTGGTGAACAGTTAAAAAGAAATACCCTTCAAATAATATACGTTTGGTCAAAATCGGGATAAAACGGTAGAACAAAACATCGGTAACAAGAAATCGCCTAGCCTATTATAGATTATATTAAAGCTTACAAAACAAGATAATTTTAATAATTCTAGTCACTCATGAACTAAAGAACCTTTGTCGGAATTAGGGATTTTATAGTGGTTTGTATCACTTCAAAATCTTCCCCATTTTGAGATACCTTTTTTGTACTCTTCAACTCCCTTTTCACCAGAGCCCAATATCTCTCCACTAGCCTAAGCTCCGGACAGTTTGAAGCATTTGACTCTCTTGATACAAAAACCACGTTATTGTTCTTGTAACATTCAAGAGCTTTACCGTAGTAACAGGATGTCAAAGTTTTGGATACATTGTTTTGGCTTAGAAATGGACGGGATCTTTTTAGTATTTATAGAGCCCATTTTAACAAACGACTTGCTTCTTTTGCCGAAACTGCATATTGTTTGCCATACCAGGAAGGTTTTTTTTTTTTGGAAATTTCGTCTGCTTATGGATCCTAAACTTATACTCGGCTTTTCCTCGAGCATTACCAATATAAAAACAAGTAAGATAATTATAGTTGGTCTAGACCGACTATACGATACCTTATACCATGGTTTAGAGACCCAATCTCTTCGGTCCAACTAATTGGATATAGAAAATAAGCATAAAAAAATTTGAGTGGCATTGTTATTAATTTTTCGGCTACAGATATGAAAAAGTTCATATCGGGTGTTATATTTATATGGGGACTAGGTCGAAAAATGGACCGATCCTGACCATATTTAGTAAAGTGACTAATATTTTGAAAAAATATATACAAACCAAATTTGGAAAAAATCTGTGCAATATTTTTTTTTTTTTTGATAGATTTAAGTGAAGATCGGGAAGCAGTTCTATATGGGGCCTATGACTAAGAATTGTCCTGTTGAGATTATTTTTGGACTAGTGATTAATGGATATAATAAACATATACAAACCCAATTTGACTGAGATCTAAATGATAATTTGGATCTTATGGGAATTTATGTCGATGGGGGCTAGGTCTGAACATGGACCGAATTTCACCAATTTCACTATCGTTCATCCTATGGCCGATAAAAGCTCATATACCAAATTTCACAAAACAGATTTATATTTGCGACCTGTAGTTTGATTACAAGGCTTACAACACACAGACAGATGGAGGGACGGATGGATATCGGTAAATCGACTCAAAAAGTGAATTGCGTCGATCGGCATCATAAAAGATGGATCTAGGTCAAATATTTTTGGTAGTAGTGGTATAGGGTATACAAAATTAAATAACATATTTATGTATTTGAAGCGAATCATTCCTTTCTACAATTTGTACATTTCTGAAATAAAACGTTCTCCACATTCTGACCGAATTCTCTCATTTTCTCTTATAAAAACTTAATTTTAGACTTGACGGGAACCCCTATTTCCTCCTACTTTTTAAAATATGTTGTTCCATTAATTTTTGATGTGTAAACATCTATTTCACAGTACAATCACAAAAACAGCGTAACATGTGAACCGTAAGACAAAATCGGTGTGACTTATGATTGTATAGGTGAAGAAAATATGATATGTAATAACCTGTTTGAAAACGAAAAATTAAAAAATTAAAAATAAAAAATTAAAAATCAAAAATAAAAAATTAAAAATTAAAAATTAAAAATTAAAAATTAAAAATTAAAAATTAAAAATTAAAAATAAAAAATTAAAAATTAAAAATTCAAAATTCAAAATTCAAAATTCAAAATTCAAAATTCAAAATTCAAAATTCAAAATTCAAAATTCAAAATTCAAAATTCAAAACTCAAAATTCAAAATTCAAAATTCAAAATTCAAAATTCAAAATTCAAAATTCAAAATTCAAAATTCAAAATTCAAAATTCAAAATTCAAAATTCAAAATTCAAAATTCAAAATTCAAAATTCAAAATTCAAAATTCAAAATTCAAAATTCAAAATTCAAAATTCAAAATTCAAAATTCAAAATTCAAAATTCAAAATTCAAAATTCAAAATTCAAAATTCAAAATTAAAAATTAAAAATTAAAAATTAAAAATTAAAAATTAAAAATTAAAAATTAAAAATTAAAAATTAAAAATTAAAAATTAAAAATTAAAAATTAAAAATTAAAATTTAAAAATTAAAAATTAAAAATTAAAAATTAAAAATTAAAAATTAAAAATTAAAAATTAAAAATTAAAAATTAAAAATTAAAAATTAAAAATTAAAAATTAAAAATTAAAAATTAAAAATTAAAAATTAAAAATTAAAAATTAAAAATTAAAAATTAAAAATTAAAAATTAAAAATTAAAAATTAAAAATTAAAAATTAAAAATTAAAAATTAAAAATTAAAAATTAAAAATTAAAAATTAAAAATTAAAAATTAAAAATTAAAAATTAAAAATTAAAAATTAAAAATTAAAAATTAAAAATTAAAAATTAAAATTAAAAATTAAAAATTAAAAATTAAAAATTAAAAATTAAAAATTAAAAATTAAAAATTAAAAATTAAAAATTAAAAATTAAAAATTAAAAATTAAAAATTAAAAATTAAAAATTAAAAATTAAAAATTAAAAATTAAAAATTAAAAATTAAAAATTAAAAATTAAAAATTAAAAATTAAAAATTAAAAATTAAAAATTAAAAATTAAAAATTAAAAATTAAAAATTAAAAATTAAAAATTAAAAATTAAAAATTAAAAATTAAAAATTAAAAATTAAAAATTAAAAATTAAAAATTAAAAATTAAAAATTAAAAATTAAAAATTAAAAATTAAAAATTAAAAATTAAAAATTAAAAATTAAAAATTAAAAATTAAAAATTAAAAATTAAAAATTAAAAATTAAAAATTAAAAATTAAAAATTAAAAATTAAAAATTAAAAATTAAATTAAAAATTAAAAATTAAAAATTAAAAATTAAAAATTAAAAATTAAAAATTAAAAATTAAAAATTAAAAATTAAAAATTAAAAATTAAAAATTAAAAATTAAAAATTAAAAATTAAAAATTAAAAATTAAAAATTAAAAATTAAAAATTAAAAATTAAAAATTAAAAATTAAAAATTAAAAATTAAAAATTAAAAATTAAAAATTAAAAATTAAAAATTAAAAATGAAAAAATCAAAAATAAAAAATGAAAAATGAAAAAATTAAAAATAAAAAATAAAAAATGCGAAATAAAAAATTAAAAATAAAAAAATGAAAAAAGAAAAAGAAAAATGAAAATTAAAAAATTAATAATGAAAGATGCAATATGACAAACGAAAAATAAAAAATTAAAAAAAAAAACGCAAAATTAAAAATTAACCAGTTGAAATAATAAATAATTATAAAAATTTTTATATTAGCAGAGCCCCTGCAGTTGATTGCTATAAGTGATACATAGATGACGCTTTCTGTTTGAGTTTAAAAAAGTGCCATAACAAAATCTTTAATTAATAGATGTTTACACATCTCCCCTGTGATCGGACTCACATGATTTTTTTTTTCATATTTCTAATTCTGTACTTAATTATATATTATTTACAATTTCGATCGGGAAAATAGTTTAAGGTCGAAAATCAAAATTTTACGGAAGAAAGTTTTTATACGCTATACCACTATGTGGTATGGGTATATTGAGTTTGTGCTGATGTTTGTAATTACTACCAAAATATTTGACTTGGACCCTCATTTAATTATATCGAGCGACTGTGAATCATTAATTTACATATACTTTTGAGAAATGTAAGAGACTAAACTAAATATGGTCATCATCGATCTATTTTTTAACCTAGTCTCCATATAAAAATAACGTGAGATATCAACTTTTTCATATCTGCACGCCGCAAATTAATAACAATACCACTAAGCTTTGGTGTATGCTTATTTTCTATATCCAGTTATTGCCTCAGAAAATTTGGATCCAAGACCCTCGATCCAAACGCATGGTATAGGGTATTGTATAGTCGGCCTAGACCTAAATTTCTTCTTGTTTTTAATTATATTTTCTTTTTCTTTAGAACTCGTATGTAAATATACTAAAAATGTAAATTTATAACTGTACTTCGTACACTTATATAATATTGAAAGATGATGAAAATAATCAGAAATTACACTGTGGAACATTTTCGTGCCATATTCTGGGGGGTGAGGCATTTCAAGTTAGGGTGAGTGTATTACGTCAGTATAGTAAAACCTCCGCAGGTATTGGCGTTCTCAGGCCAAATAGAATGAGAAATCATCAATGGTTCTTGAGTTATAGCTGAAAAACTAAGAAAACAAACATCAAGATAAGGAAAGAATCTATAAAGTCATATAAAAAAAAAGTTTGGCTTGAGAACAGCAAACCCTTTAGGAGAGTTTGGAGTACTGTCGTACAGTGTTATTCACCAACAAACGAAAATCGAATATAAAATTGCTTAAGCTATTTAAATGGCCATGGCTCACTTTATATATCTTTTTCCCTAATTTCTTTAAATTTTTCTTAAAAACCTAAATTTGTAATCATAAAACCCAAATAAAATGTCCCATTGGAAGGAAAACTTTTTTTATATGTATGTTGTTATGTTTAATAAGTCATAAGTGAAACTTTCTGTTAAAGTTCTCTTAACTAAAACCAAAAAAAAAAAAAAAACCTAAAACTAAATACTTTTAAAGAAAAACTTTACATTTAAGTATGTGTTGAAATAATAATAAAAAAAAAAACAACACAAAAATACATATTTTTGTTATATTTATAAATTGTATTTTTATTCTGTTCAGGGGTGTGGTGGGGGTGTATGTATTGTATTTTCATTGCTATGATATTTAAAAAAAAAAACGTGAGTGTTGTTCTGGTTTTAGGAGTGTTATTCTGTTTCAAAAAGAAAAAACCATTGTTTCAATGTCCTTTCCAGTTGTATATGTCTTCTGTATTCTTTGATTGCTTGTTGTCATGTTGAGCATGTTAAAAAGTTGCAACCATATGTTGCAGGCGTGTCTCTAGACTAATGATGAGAACAAACACAACAAAGGGGGGGGGTTTATAACTTGAAGATGGCTTAAGATATGCATGTCTTAATTGGAATATATGATGACAGTCTGACAGAAGCATACTTGAGGTTAAAAATTTTAAATGCTTAAGTCGCTACACAAACACATTTTGTATACACGAAAATTATTTTTCACTCAAAATCCCCAATCGTTGAAAAATTATCGCAAACCATCTTATTGTTTAATGTCAAGTGAAATGCTTATTTGATTTTATTTTTCTTTTTAAAAGTTTTAAAAATTCTATTTTAATCCTAAAATATGCTTGTGTTACTTAAATAACAAAATTGTTGTTATTCTTAAATATACAGAATCATAATAAATCTCTAGTCGTAATACGGACTTAAAGTTTTAAAAAAAAAAATCTTAATATATCTAAAGGTTTTGGTTAAAAATCCTTTTAACACAAATATTAAGGATTTAAATACTTTGATAAACCCTACAAAAACATTTCATAAAAATAATGTATATCTCATTTTGTTGTTGTTGTTGTTGTTATAAAATCAACAAATATATGTGTTTTTTTTTTTTTTTTGAGAAAGGTATTACTTGGATAAAATACGAGGATATATTAAATACATACTAAAACGAACGGATATAAAAATAGATAGACATCTATTAAATGGTAGGAAAGTTGAATACCAGGCGTCACATTTAAGTAAATGTATCCGTTTTTTGTTTAGTTGTTGTTTTATTTTTGGAAGTCGACGAAAATATGAAAAAAGAAACAATCAAATAAATAAACATTGACTTTTAAGTTCAGAAAACTCATTAATAATCCACAGTAGTAAAATGTAAAGAAATTTTTCATGTTTATCGTTTATCGTCAGCTACAACAGACGTTATAAAATCGTTTTCAAGGTCTTCCTGTACAATCAAAAATTTCGTTAATGATTTATGTAGTAAAATTTCAAATTGTCACTTTCCAACATGTTTCATTAAATTTATAATAAATTTAAAATATGATTGATATGGTATGATGCATTTTGTGATGAACTGCATGCTTCCTAATGGGGCATCATTAGGCTTCCCTAGATAGAATTGCAATCGTTGCATTTACAAAATTTTTACGTTTGCGAGTATATCAAATCACAGGAATTATGGCCAAATTTTTTTTAGCTTATCTCAATTATTTGGATAGTTTGTTTTTGAAGCCGCTTACACTGTCATTGTGGGAAACCTTATATAAGAATGCCATTTATTCCGAAAATATAAATTAGAAGTTTTGTGAAAGATTTTCCAAAATTATTACACTTTTTTCTACTCATGTAAAAAAACTAACGTGTTGTTACGTCCATTTCTATTAAAGCGGACGATATGATTTTTTCGGGTATTTTTAATATGACAAGAAAAAAGTGAAGTAAAATAGAATGTATGCTAAACAAATATGTTTCTGCTTTTTCACATTTTGGGTAAAAGAAGCAATTTAGAGAATCAAAAATTAAAATATTTATTTCAATATTTATTTTCTTCGAAGCTTTTACATTGAACAAAATTAATAATAAGAACATCATTCTCATATGGAATACGCAATGAGTTAGCAATAATCTAGATTGGCTGGGTTCGCTGTTATCAAGTAATGTACTGAATTTCTTAAATTAATATTATTATTCTTAATTATAAATTTTGAGTACGATAACAATTAAAAACATGGTTTCATTCACAAGGCAGTTTTTGTTCTTCAAAACTCCCACTATTCCCTCTTAATTCTTGGCAGTTCATTAAATACCAACGAATTTTATAATTATGAACACTTAACTTGTACTAACTTTAAGAGGACTATAATTTCAATACCATTTTGAGTTAAAACAAAAAAAACAACTTACCAAATTTACTGGAAAACCATTACGTATACCAATGACACTAATACAGTCATTTGTAGTCGTCGTACGCGTGTATCTAAAAATATAGAAAAAATCAAAAAAGGGGGTAGTTAGTAAAAATCACTTTTTGGAAAAAGAATTAAAATATTTACAATAGATCAGACAGACCCTAACTCTGGGAATTTCTTAAAAACACCATACCGAAAGAAGAAAGGTTTAAACATTTTGCAGAAAACTCATTAACTATTAGAATATAAATATTTCACTTTAGGTTATGTAAAATGGAGTGATCAAGCACTCGTAAAATAGTTGAAGTTGCAGGTAGTTAGATCTTCAAATAAATATTTTATGAGAGGATCATACATGTGCATTGCACGATTATGTATGTAAATATGTATTTAGGAAATAGCTTAAGATATTTGTTTTTAATAAAGGAAAATTAAAAAAAAAAAAGAAACGAAATGTGTAAGGCTCTTTATAATTCTGTAATAAGAAACATTGTACAAACTTGTGTATATTTGGTGTGAAAATTCGCAAGAATATATTAGAAAACGTACTGAAGTGGACCTCTTTTTGGAAGCAATTAAAAAAAATTGCTGTATGTATAACAAGACTTAAAAGGGTTCGTTTTTAATATTGATTCAGAAAAGGACCTCCTAGTAATATGTATTTTTTTTGTCCGGTCACAGTATGTATTCCCATACTGTAATTTTATGTTTTAACAAATAATTCCGGGAATTTCCTATACAAATATAAAAAAGATTTGTATCATGTTTTTTATACATATTTTTTTTTTCAAATCGTAATTACTATTGTAACTGCAGCAGTATGGTTTCCTTCTTTTCCTGCATCATTTCTTTTTGTACAAGTAAAACCTATTGTGCGTGCAACAGCAGATAAGATAGATTTGATTTCTAGAAAAAGAAAAAAAAATTAAAAATAATTTTTTTGTTTAATGAAGATAAGCCCGTAGGAGGAGTAGTCGATGTAATAGCAGTTGGCTAAGATTGACAGGTGATAGTTAAATGAAAATTGTTTGAAAAGAGATTTACAAATTTATGTAGGTTATAAGAAAATATCTAAAATACCACATAACATGTACAATAGGGTTATAACTTATGAACAATTGGTGAAAATATCAAAACGGAGCTATCCAAAAAAGATTTTTCACTAAATTCAATATTTAGAAATGTTTTATAAGATCCTGAAATTTATACTCATTCCACCAATTCCAAAACAATGAAATAAATGAATGTAATTAAAAAAAAAACAAGTAAGAAAATTATAGTCGGTCTAGACCGACTATACGATACCCTATACCATGCGTTTAGAAACCCTATCTCTAAGGCCCAACTAACTGGACATAGAAAATAAGCAAAAACGAAATTTGAGTGGGATTTTTATTAATTTTTTTGGCTGCAGATATAAAAAAGTTCATATCGGATGCTATATCTGTAAAGGAGCTAGGTCCAAAAATGGGCCGATCCTCATCATGTTTGGTAAAGTCTCTTGTATTTTGCAAAAATATGTACAAACAAAATTTGAGAAGAATCAGTGCAATATTTTTGTTTTTTAATAGAATTAACTGAAGATCGGGAAGCAGCTCTATATGGGGTCAAAGGGATCATTTTTGGACTACTCATTAGTGGATGTAATGAAGGCATACAAACCCAATTTGTGTAAGATCTATATGACAATTTTGATCTTATGGCAATTTATGTCGATTTCATATGGGTAATTTGTATGGGGGCTAGGTCTGAACATGGACCGATTCTCACCAATTTCAATAGCGTTCATCCCATGGCCGATAAAAGCTTATATACCAAATTTCATCAAAATATATTCATATTTACGACCTGCAGTTTGATTACAAGCTTTACATGGACACACAGACGGACGGACATTGTTAAATCAACTCAGAACGTGATTCTGATTCGATCGGTATAATTAAAGATGGGTCTAGGTCAAATATTTTTGGTTGTTACAAACAGCAGCACAAAGTCATTATACCCAAACCACATAGTGGTATAGGGTATAAAAACTACAAATAAAACGAATAAAATTCAAAATGCCATCGGAGCGGAAGGATTTTATTTCAAATTGATACAAATAAACTGTTTCCATTTTATAGCATTCATTTTCATTTTCCAAGATCGTGGTTATAAGGACAAATTTTTGTTATATCCCTAATGAACATATGCATTTCAGTATATTTACTGTGAAAAGTTATTGAAGAGTAGGTGGTATTTTAGATGTAAATTAATTCTTAAGCAGGAAATGTTTATGGATTATAGTTAGTTTCGAAAACTAAGAATCATTTACTGACGGTATTTTTCTTCACTTTAGGAAACTGAAAAGTAGGATTAATTCTATATTCAATATTTATGAAAAAGAACTTGGAAAACGAACAAGCGTAGGTTATAGGTCTCGTTGGGTAGATTACAAATTGTATCAAAAAATTTCAGAAACACCATCAAATTCAGAAGTTATTCTAAAAAAACCGTTTTCGTGGATGTCCGCCAACTTATCGACCTGTAACTCAGTCAGTTTTTGTCCCATTTTTTAGTGGCTTTGGGAAGAGCTGATTTCAATTTATAATAAAATGCATTTTTTTGATGCATTTGCAAGTTATGAGTATCGTTTTTGTTAAGAATATCTATAAAAAAAACAAAATTTATCACTTTTTTGTTTAAAGTAGCTATTCATCGCTTATCTATGATATTAATAGGCTAGGCGATTTCTTGTGACCGATGTTTTGTTCTACCGTTTTAACCCGATTTTGACCAAACGTATATTATTTGAAAGGTATTTCTTTTTAGCCGTTTTGCAGATTTACGGATTTATAAATTATGTCTTTTATTTTGAGTAAATTTTATTTGAAGTTGCTACTAACACATACATACAATTATACAATGCTATGTGTGTGTTTATTAAATTTGTTCATGTGTTTGTAATAAAAATGAGTTGTTTTTTGTGTTGATTTGTGAATTGGCTATAACTGATTAGCAAACCTTGAGGAAAAAATAAAATTTCCTAGAATTTGCACTCCAATTTCGAGGCTGGAACCTGCTAGTTTTGATATGAAAGCTTACAAAAATTTATATTAATGTATAAAGGATATTTAGTTCTTAACTAAACATGGTTCTCATTTTTTTAAAATGGATGAAAATTGTGAAAGTCATTCAATTTTTCATTAACACCTTTTTTAGTATTTTCTCCCCCAGCACAAAAAATATGAATTAAAAAAAAACACAATTAAGTAAACAAAAAAATTGATCAACTTAATTATGCAAAGTGTTTTGTTTGTTGTAATTTTACAGTTACTTTTGGTATTTACTTTATAAGTGAAGTTATTACTTACATTCGGTAATGCAGAATTAAAAATTGTCAATCTGTCTTTATTTAAAAAATCACTCTGCAAGATAATACAGATGAATGGGGTTTATTATGATATAAACGACATTAAGTCTTAAAAGTTTATAAGTCAGCCACAACCATCATCAATGCCAATGATTTGGGATCATCAAAAATTCCATAAACCAGAAGACTGTTATTTTGGCCAATATAAAAATCGTGACACGATTAAGTATGCTAATGTGTTAACTGTTACTAAGCCAGCATTAAGTGCAATTAAATGTAACGAATCTTCACCTAAACTAACTTATGATAAATCTAAAAACGAGGAAGTTCACATGGAATATTTACCAAAATCGGCTGAGCCACATTCTGTGGCAAATGGAGATTTTTGCGATCTTGTTCGAGATTTTAAACTTTCGTGGAGACAAACGGAGGTTTTAGGGTCGTGACAAAAACAAAGCAATATCACACAGAGTGACTTTAGAGTTACATTTCCAAGAGATAATCCCCAGTTGTGTTTTGAGGAAATTTTTAAACCCAGTGATGGTAGTGATGACCTTGTATATTGTTGAAATATAGAAGAGTTATTTTGTTACCTTAATCACCGACATAAAGCGAATGATTGGAGGTTGTTTTTGGACGGATCGTGTAAAAGTAGGTATTAATGATTATTTAATTTACAACCAACTTACACATTTTGAAGGCCTAAAGGCAGTGATATTGCACATTAAAAATGACTAGCAGATTCAAGCGCTCGAAATTCGAGTGCAATTTCTAGGCAGCTTTATTTTTCAACTTAACCAATTCACAAACCAACATTTTTATGGTTTATTATTATTGTGAATGAAGATAGCAAACTTTTTAACAAACACATTGACAAATTTAATAAAACACATATCTGTGGTTTTTTGGAATAACCGCGTATGTCCATATTTGTCAGTTTTGAGTTAACGATGCCAAATATATTAATTTTTAACGCTCTTTACATGTGTTAAATTAAAAATAGAAAAAAAAAAAAAATATTGACCATTTCTGAGTTTTTTCTTTAAATAACGGCGTAACTTAAATGTTTATTAAATTAATTTGCAGCACTATCGACGTATGTCAACCTAGGTTTGATCGCTGACAAATTATTTTCTCAGAAAACGACACATAGCGACGTTGTTATTAATAAAAAAAAAAAAAAATGCAAAATAATTTTAGATTATTTTTCAGTTTATAACCACTTAAAAAAACTTGTGTATTTATTTCTGCTATTTTTTGTCACTATTATTCTTGATACGTTGTTATATTCTCATACTAAGTCCCGTTTTGTTGACGAACATTTTTCAAGCAACAACAACTTATGCTTACATGCGTGGTTGCGTTGGTAGTTTTCTTTTTCAAAGAAAACGACTTTTGTCGACATAAGTTGTTTTATCTGCACACACTTTAAGTGTTATTTACATATTATTTTTTTCGTCCTTCTCTAAGATCTATTCCTCTGAAGATTTTTGACTCAAAATTTTATATAAAGTATTTATTGCCCATATCTAAGGGACTGTTAAATAAAAAGCTCTAAAACAATCGAGCCCATAATTTTAAATATAACGTTTTTTGGCTCCCCTGAACATTTTGATTTTATGACATACGCGGTTATTCTAGAAAACCACATATATAGCATATGTACAATTTTATGTATATATTAGTAGCAACTTTAAATGCAATTTATTCAAAATAAAGGAAAAAATTAAAAAATCTGTAAATCTGCAAAACCGCTTAAAGGAAATACCTTTCAAATAATATACGTGTGGTCAAAATCGGGATAAAACGCTAGAACAAAACATCGGTCACAAGAAGTCGCCTAGCCTATTAATATTATAGATTTACCATCAGTGCAGATTTAAAAGTTCTGACAATGTGGTTTGAAATGCAAGGAGGCAATACTAAGTTCCCTTGCTATTCCTGCGAGTGGGACAGTCGTAGCGGTAACCAATACAGACGTAAAAACTGGCCAGCAAGGACATCTTTTAAAATAGGCAAGAAAAACTTTCAGAATATTCCTCTTGTGCATTCAGAGTAAATCATTTTACCTCCACTGCATCTTAAGTTGGGCTATATGAAGTCTGTTTTCGCACAAATAAGTGAAGGCAAAATAAAAGAAAGTACTTAACATTTTTTTTCTGAGATTCTGTTATATTAACTTGATCTTATTGTTGTTTTTTAGGTATTTTTATTGGACCACAAATTAGAAAAATTATAAAAACTAGCAGATTCTAGCCCTCGAAATTCGAGCGAAAATTCTAGGAAATTTTATTTTTTCATTAAATAAAGACCCTAAAAGTATGCTAATCAATTATAGCCAGTTCACAAATCAACACAAAAAACAAAATTAATTTTTATTACAAACACATTAACAAATTTAATAAGCACACACATAGCATTATATAATTTTATGTATGTGTTAGTAGCAACTTTAAATTCAATTTACTCGAAAAAAAGAAAAAAATTTAAAAATCTGTAAATCTGTAAAACGGCTAAAAAGAAGTACCTTTCAAATAAGATACGTTTGGTCAAAATCTGGATAAAACGGTAGAACAAAACATCGGTCACAAGAAATCGCCTAGCCTATTAATATTGTAGATAGAAAAAAGAGCATGTTTTGTTTCCTTATGTCAAAACTTTTTGGGAAATAAAAAAAGTCCTAACTACGTTGAAGTGGTAAATGAATTCCTTGAATGTTATGCTGAAATGGCATATCGAATGTCAAATGTGCATGCATATTTAGAATTTTTTCCCGAAAACCTTGGTCAATTCAGTGACGAGCAGGGAGAACGGTATCGCCAAGAAATTTTATAAATGGAAAAGCGTTTCGATGGAAACAGCCAGCAAGAATGCAGGCAAATTATTGCTGGTCTCTAAAACGAGAAACAGATGGTTTGTTGCACAAGTGTAAGAGGGCTAATAATAATTTTTGTTAAATATAACATGTTAACTGTGGTTAAGTTTACTTTACAGAGGTTTACCAAAATAAATGTCAGCAATCGCAAAATTTATACTTTAGAAAAAGTTTAATAACTTTTGCAAATACAAACCAATGTTAAAAACTAAAGTCTCGTTTTTTTTCTATATAAAATTGTCTTTGAAACACTGTGCCGCAAAAGATAGGTTTTCATAGAAAAAAATTAAAATAACTATGGTTGAATTTGAAAAATTACGAAAAAAAAAAAATAAATCAAAACTTTTGATAAAAAATTCTTCGACTATACAAACTATGCATACATTTTATGAAAGCTCAATTCTTGCCTTTTGAAAACTGTTTAAAATTTTGAAATCGGTCTAAAAATATGTGAAATAGAGGCGCTAAAGTACTACGACCTACCCTAAAACAGTTTTTTCAAAATAACTCAAAATTTTGAAGGTGTTTCAAAAACTTTGGAAACGGTTTTTGTATGTCCCCACCTAGGCCTACAACCCCCCGCTATGTCGCTTTTCAAGTTCAGGCAAAAAGTGTTTTTTTTTGTAGCAGTGTGTAATTATGTAGGTATAATGGTAAAAATCCAGGATATTGTGATTAGTGTCCAAAAATAAAGATAAAACGCAAGTGAATCAAATTTTAGTTGAAAATTTAACTAAAACATAATAAATCAAGTTAGAAAGGCATGGTCGATAGAGATAGAGTAAAAATTTCCAGTAAGAAAAGTGATTATCAATATGGGATATTTTGTTTTTAAGCAACGAACGTTTCGGCCGCATCCCCTCAGAATTCATTCAATATTGGTACAAATACCTTACTCAACTATGTATTCAGAAAATTAAACCCCTGGTTTTTATAGTTCCTGAAATATGGCGGTGCCAAAAGTGAATAAAAATCATTAAAAAATTCACAAATGTCAAAGGTCGTAATATATAACATTTTTAATTTTTTTTTTAAATATCTTGTAGCTCATAATGTTTTCTTCACTTGTGCTAAATTCAATGAGTGGGTTTTCATTAGTTCATAAATAAAAATTCAAAGACAAGTAAGAAAATTATAGTCAGGTTTAACTAATGGGATATACAAAATTAGCATAAACCGAATTTGAGTGGCTTTCTTATTAATTTGTTTGCCTGCAGATATGAAAAAGTTCATATCGGATGCTATATTGACACGGGGACTAGGTCAAAAAATGGACCGATCCTGACCATATTTGATAGTCACTTATTTTTGCAAAAACGTATACAAACCAAATATGAGAAAAATCTTGGCAATACACACAGAAAAATATTCGCCAACCGAATTTTTCTAAAGTGGATCAACTGTATTTTCGATTGTATCAACAAAAATTTAATAGCATCTGCAAATTTTCTATTTTGATAAAATATTTACTGTTAAGGCAATAGAATTGTAATCATAGTTAATAACATTATTGCAATTCGGTTAGCAATAAATTCGGTAGCCACAATTAATCTGTTTTCTGTGTGTAATTTAAGTGAAGACCGGGCGGCAGCTTTGTATGGGGGCTATGACCAACAAATCTTCTACACGGTCAAACCAAATTTGACCAAGATTTACATGACAATTTGGGTGTTATAGCAATTTAAGTCGATGTCAAAGGAATCATTTGTATGCGGACTAGGTCTGCAAATGCACCGCTTTTTTTTTACCAATTTCAATAGCACGCGTCGTATGGCTAGTTAAAGCTTATATACCAAATTACATCAAAATATATTCATATTTGCGACCAGCAGTTTGATAACAAGAGTTACATGAACACACAGACGGACGGACAGGCAGACGGACGGAAGGACGGACGGAAGGACGGACGGACATCGCTAAATCGACTGAGAAAGTGATTCTGAGTCGATCGGTATAGGTCAAATATTTTTGGTAATTACAAACATTAGCACAAAGTAATTATACCCTGACCACATAGTGGTATAGAGTATAAAAAGTGCATTTGAAATTTTTATTCAATTCATTCACTTCTAACAAATATTTGTTGAATCTCCATTCCAAATTAATTTTTCATGATTTGATTTTTATAAGTTGCAAAGCGAAATGGTTAGCCAAATACAAAAATATAAAATCAAATTAAAAAAACAATTCCATCTAATTTTACTGTTTTATTTATATCTCAGGAAGCAATAAAAATTTACTCATTACATTTACCACAAGTGTAGACAAGACGACCAACAACAACATATACTTTATAATTGTTTTTTAAACACGACTATTTAGATATTCCATCACAAAATGTTGATGATGTGATAATGACCTTTGACCCTTCGCAAATAAAACTTTTGTCCGTCCGTCCGTCTGTATGTCCATGTAAATCTTTTAATCAAACCACAGGTAGCAAATATAAATATATTTTAATGAAATTTAGTGTATAAGCCTCTATCGGCCATAGGATGAACGCCATTGAAATAGGTGAAAATCGGTTATTGTTCAGACATAGTCCGCATACAAATGACCCCTATGAGATTGACTTAAATTGCCATAATATCCAAATTATCATACAGATATCGGTCAAATTGGGTGTGTGTGTGTTTATTACATCCATTTATCAGTAGTCGAAAAATAAACCGTGTAGGATAATACCTCGTGATAGCCCCCATATGAAGCTGATTTCCGATCATCGCTTAAATCTATCAAAAACAAGAATATTATACAGACTTCTCTCAAATTTGGCTTGTATATAATTTTCAAAAAATAAGTGATCCATATATAGTCAGGATCAAACCATTTTTCAACCCAGTCCCTATATAAATATAGCATCCGATATGAACTTTCTCATATCCAAAGGCAAAAATTTATAACAATACCTCTCAAATTTGGTAATGCTTATTTTCTATATCTAATTAGTTGGAGCTAAAAGATAGGGTATCTATACGCATGGCATAGGTCGGTCTAGACCGACTTTAATTTTCTTTTTATTATTCTCTGACTCTCATCGATAAACTGTGTACTGTTACATATAAACATTTTTCACTATTTTTAGTTTTTTGCGTGCATGAGTTATTGCTCAGCCAATGAATCTAGAGACTCCAAATTCAATACAAATCTACTCGAAATAATGACAAACAATATTATCCTACTTTCACTTAGGTAAATGGTTTATTTTGTTTATTTTGACAGACGGACATCGCTTTATCGATTCTAGTTTTTCTGATATCGCAAATCATTTTTACGCAAATAAGATCGCAAATAATTTATCAGTTTGTCATTGGTGTAAAAAAAATTTAATTTATATTTTTTTTGTCAAAAACTTTAAAAATTATTTATTTAAACTTATAAAATAATAGAAGTAGATATTGTTTTTGTAAATATTAAGAGCAATTTTAATATTTTTCAGTTTTTAAAATTTTGAAGTCACCAAAAAGTAGTACCATTAAGAATCAGAAACCCCCACACCACTACACACTTGTCTAACCACCACTACGTGAAAAAGTAAATTAAGAAAAATAAAATGGATTATAATAAAATTGTAATAACATTTGCCGATATTATATAAAATAATATGTTTTAAAAGGCAATAATCGGAACATATTGACATTCGGCATTTGTTCATTTTTCTACCTATAATTTTGCTGGGGATATCCCGGACTAAAAGTTAAAACATTATCCACTCACGATCGAAAAAAAAAATGAAATTAAGTCATAAACAACATAAGAAATTTCTCTGTTTTCTATTTTATTACTATCTTTTTATTTTTATTTTTTATAACTGCTAATGAATTATTTTAGATTTTCTTAATAAAATTGGTTGAAAAAATTGTCGTTATTATAGGGGTGTTTCAGATTTTTCGGATCGCGAGTGGATAATGTTTTAATTTTAAGATGTACGCGTTGAAGAACATGTTCTGTTTTTTTAGCAGTAGACGTGCAAGAAAAAGAACTAAAAATAAAGCTAAACTCGAATCTGTGTGGTTTATGTGTGTTCGTAACAAAATATGCGTGATAGAAAAATGTTCGTTTAGATAACGAAATATTAAAACGAAACACAGTCATGATTGTTCACCGTTCAAAATTTAGAAACACACATAATTGATATGAAAATAAAAATATGTGTTTGTTGGTCTGAGCTACGTTTGTTTACATAATGGAGTTATGTAATTTTTTATTCAGTGTGGGTTGTTTTTCTGAACTCTGTGAAATTATAACTCTACTAGTAGATTTCAGCAATCGAAATTTGGGTGAAATTTGGGTGAAAATTGTAGAAAATTTTGTGTTTACATTAAATAAAGACCCTATAGGTATGCTAATCAACTATAGCCAATTTACAAATCAACACAAAAAAACAAACTCATTTTTATTACAAACACATTAAGAAATTTAATAAACACACAATAGCATTGTATAATTTTATGCATGTGATAGTAGCAACTTTAAATGCAATTTACTCAAAACAAAGGAAAAAATTTTAAAATCTGTAAATCTGAAAAATGGCCAAAAAGAAATACCTTTCAAATAATGTACGTTTGGTCCAAATCGGGATAAAACGGTAGAACAAAGCAGCGGTCACAAGAAATCGTCTCGCCTCATTAACCGCCTAACTCGAAAGTAATGTTTTCGAGAAAAATAACTTTTTATATAAATGTCATGGGGGCTTCATTACGACATAGGTCAGTATATTTTAATCAATATCTTTTTAATAACAAGTGTTAGAAAAATTGGGATTTCTTAAGTCGACTTAGGCGGTTATCGCTTGTGATCACAGATATATGCACTGCAATATAATAAATTTAAAGAAAATTTGATAAATTTACAATTTTTTAGTAGATGGTTAAATTCGGAACTTTTGTGTTTAGTAGAGAATTTCAATGCTTAAATCGGCCAATGTACAGTTTCAATTGTGGACCTCCTACTTGTTGTACGAAGTAGTGATTGCAGTATCGATAATCGACAAACCGATTAAAGACGACAATAGCATTTTAAAATTATCGATATTTCCTGCAAATATTATCGATAATTCGATGAACATGAGCCAAAGTACAGATTTAGCTGTTTTTTTTTAAAACAGATTTTTGAGGTAAAAAACCGATTTCCAGGTCTTCTGCTAAGAAAAACAGATATATTGAAAATATTGCAAGATGAAGACAGTATTGCGAAAAGTTTGAACTTAATCGCAAATTTACAACAAATTAAATGAATAAATAGTCGAGCTCGAGGTCTTTTTTTTAATTTATTTATTATAAAAAATATTATCCAATATTTCGATATTCTTTGCATATCATCTTCAGGGATTTAATATAATTTAATCTAAACACAAACTTTCCGCTTCGTCATAAAAAAAATTTTTAATATAATCCCTGAAGATGATATTCTAAGACTATGGAAATGGATAATATTTATAATAATAAATAAATTCAAAAAGAGACCTCGAGCTCGATTATTTATTCATTTAATTGCAATTTGAAAGATCGAAAAAATACTACCATTAGTTTACAACAAATTTTTTTTTCTAATTTATTATAATGTTCTTAATCGTGATGAATGTTATAAATCGAACGAATTTAGTGTTGGTATTGTTTTGAAAATATGTGTGAACAGGCGCATTGGCTGGTGCAACTCTTTCTTTTTCGCTAAATTTCATTAATTTCATAACTTAAATGCTGCAGTAAGTTAGCATAATATTCGTCGTGGAATGTTTTTTCTTTTGAAGATAAGCAATAAAAATTTTCCAACGCACGTCCCACAAACAGACGCCATAACCTTGGAACTGTCTTCACCTTTTTTGAACACGATTCTGACCGTTCTTTTGTCTCAGGTGTGAAGTGGTGGACTCATGTCTCACCCATGTTTACGAATCAATGCAAAGACTCGGCTTTACTGCTGCGAAACATCGGCAAACACTCTATTGAAAATCTCCACGATGCTGATTTTGTTCTATTGTGAGCAACGCGTCACCCATCTTGCGGACAGCTTTTTCATCTCCTATTTTTCGGTCAATATGCGATATAACGGGTGATTTTTTTGAGGTTTGGATTTTCATGCATTAGTATTTGACAGATCACGTGGGATTTCAGACATGGTGTCAAAGAGAAAGATGCTCAGTATGCTTTGACATTTCATCATGAATAGACTTACTAACGAGCAACGCTTGCAAATCATTGAATTTTATTACCAAAATCAGTGTTCGGTTCGAAATGTGTTTCGCGCTTTACGTCCGATTTATGGTCTACATAATCGACCAAGTGAGCAAACAATTAATGCGATTGTGACCAAGTTTCGCACTCAGTTTACTTTATTGGACATTAAACCAACCACACGAATGCGTACAGTGCGTACAGAAGAGAATATTGCGTCTGTTTCTGAGAGTGTTACTGAAGACCGTGAAATGTCGATTCGTCGCCGTTCGCAGCAATTGGGTTTGTGTTATTCGACCACATGGAAGATTTTACGCAAAGATCTTGGTGTAAAACCGTATAAAATACAGCTCGTGCAAGAACTGAAGCCGAACGATCTGCCACAACGTCTAATTTTCAGTGAATGGGCCCTAGAAAAGTTGGCAGAAAATCCGCTTTTTTATCGACAAATTTTGTTCAGCGATGAGGCTCATTTCTGGTTGAATGGCTTCGTAAATAAGCAAAATTGCCGTATTTGGAGTGAAGAGCAACCAGAAGCCGTTCAAGAACTGCCCATGCATCCCGAAAAATGCACTGT
Organism: Cordilura impudica; assembly: GCA_963682025.1. Classification (NCBI taxonomy): domain Eukaryota; kingdom Metazoa; phylum Arthropoda; class Insecta; order Diptera; family Scathophagidae; genus Cordilura; species Cordilura impudica. Next base: position 42,231,350 of record OY821519.1, on the reverse strand, counting down.
TTGGTGTGGTTTGTACGCTGGTGGAATCATTGGACCGTATTTTTTCAAAGATGCTGTTGGACGCAACGTTACGGTGAATGGCGATCGCTATCGTTCGATGCTAACAAACTTTTTGTTGCCAAAAATGGAAGAACTGAACTTGGTTGACATGTGGTTTCAACAAGATGGCGCTACATGCCACACAGCTCGCGATTCTATGGCCATTTTGAGGGAAAACTTCGGAGAACAATTCATCTCAAGAAATGGACCGGTAAGTTGGCCACCAAGATCATGCGATTTGACGCCTTTAGACTATTTTTTGTGGGGCTACGTCAAGTCTAAAGTCTACAGAAATAAGCCAGCAACTATTCCAGCTTTGGAAGACAACATTTCCGAAGAAATTCGGGCTATTCCGGCCGAAATGCTCGAAAAAGTTGCCCAAAATTGGACTTTCCGAATGGACCACCTAAGACGCAGCCGCGGTCAACATTTAAATGAAATTATCTTCAAAAAGTAAATGTCATGGACCAATCTAACGTTTCAAATAAAGAACCGATGAGATTTTGCAAATTTTATGCGTTTTTTTTTAAAAAAAAGTTATCAAGCTCTTAAAAAATCACCCGTTATAACACTTTTTGTAATGCCTAATATTTCGACCAGCTCACGCAATTTCATTTTATGGATTTGTTTAACCACTTCTGGCGTGGCTACTTCAATTGCCGTATCAATACCATGTTCGTTTTTACAGTCGTAAACGGATGAACAAACTCCCCCAGAGAAGAATCTGGTAGGATTGAGACCTTTCACATGAGAGTATCGAATTACATAATGGCGACCCACTTCTGCTTTGTTTACAAATTCACTGAGATCGCTTACTTTTGATGACTCCAAAAAAATACTAAACAACTAAACCATATGGTTTATAAGGCTGTCATTTTTCAAACTACTGCCGCCATCTATACGTCAGACTGGGTTGATCTGGGACTGCGCTCGTATGTAAGTTTAATTGAAGTTTTTAACAACTCAGCTTCCGAGTAACTCATTAGTTTCTTAGTAGTCTTTTCTTAGAATAAATATAATTAAACAGTGACTCTTTAACAAGTCAGTTACGAAGTGTCAATATAGCAATGTTCGACAATTACATCCTAACGGTGAGACCTTGGTTAATACAATTCTTGATAAATTAAATAAAATAAATTTTTGGCAAATGATTTTTCCAGCAACAATATAAATTTGGGGGAAAAAAAAATTAATGTATTAATTACAAATTAATACAGACGATAACATTTGTTTTTATTACACAGACTCGACATTCATATTTTTAGCCAGTACTGTTCATCCTACGAAATATTTCATTCGATTTTTGCAACTGGCTCGATTTCTATTGAAGTGTATAAACAAATATACACAGAAAACAGATTCATTGTGGCTACTAAATTTATTGCCAATGAATTGCGATGAAGTTAATAACCAAATTACGATTACGATTTCAATTCTGTTGTCTTAATACTAAATTAGAAAATGGTTAGCTGCTATTTAATTTCTGTTGGTACAATCCAAAATACAGTTGTTAAACTTTAGAACAATTCGGTTGCTGATTTTTTGAGTGTACACACAGAAAAAATTTTCGCCAACCGAATTCTTCTAACGTGGAACAACTGTATTTTCGAGTATAAAAACAGAAATTTAATAGTATCTCCTAATTTTCTATAATGATAATTTGTTTACTGTTACGACAACAGATCTGTAATCATAGTAAACTCGAAATTCGTTTATTAGCACCATCGCAATTCGGTTGGCAATAAATTCGGTAGCCAGAATGAATCTGTTTTCTGTGTGTAGTTAAGAAAAAATACCTTTGATGATAGCGATAGATTGGAAACAAAATTCAAAGGAGTTTTACTTATAATAACCCTGAAAATTACCATTATATACAATAGGCAGACAATGACACTTGAAATGATTTAAGTGATGTAACGATAATACTAATTAAGTTGGTTTGGGTGCAATATCAAATATCATTGATATCGAGTTAATGTCATTACGGTTAAAATCAATCACGTATCCAATTAAAATCAAAAAAAAAAAAACAACCAGCTGTACCATTCTATAATGAAAAAAAAAAAAAAAAAAAAAAACAGGAAAACAAAATTACTCTGGCTATACCTTTGGCGTCGCTGTTGTAATGTAGAGGCTGCCGATGCTGATTTTGCCAATAATGATGAACGTTTTTTGGTCATTGCTGCCAACGTTAATGCGGTGGATCCGGCCGATGAACAGGACAATATTGATGATTTTGTGGTGGCACTTAAACTCTTTACCGGGGAGTATGATGTCGTTAATGTCGTTGATAATACAGGGGATGACATTTTTGTACACGTAACCGTATATGAACCTTTACGATTTAACATTTTATGTATATATGCGCGGCAGGAGTAGAGTCTTAATATTGTATCACTGGATTGTTGTTGTTCTAATGTATTATTCTCACTTTTATTGCTGGTGTTTAAAGTTTTATCGTTTAAATTGGATTTTGTTGCCGTAATATTATGTTGCAATGTTGCACGTAAACGTTGTATACGTATTTGTCGTTCCCGATATGATACCATAATAAAAAAGTGCGCGTACTGTAAATATAAATGCCATATATACAACAACACTTAAGTAGATTTCGTTTTTTATTATTCAAGCGATTTAAAAAAAAAATTTTTTTTTTGCACAAGTGTACTTTTAAATAAATAAATCTGTTGAAATTGCTAATAAACTTTGTATATCCATTGCTGTTTTTTAAATGCAATTTTTGTTGTTGTTGTTAGCATGAAATTATTGTATTACGCGCGCGAATATATTCATTAAAAAATTTTTTTTTGTGAAACGTTCAAGTAGACGTTTAAATTAAGACTAACAACACAAAATAATTTTGTCATATAAACAGCTATAGGATTCTTGTTTTTTTTTTTGTTTAAAATTATGTTTTGTATGTGTGTGTGGATGTGTATTTCAAAAACCCATAGACCCTTTAGACATGAACATATTTACAATTATACAGATACTAAACATATGCCTATTGTAATCATACAGAGAAGTTGTTCGGAAGTATAAAGTATGTGAAACAAAAACCAAAAAAACTCACTTTTGATGAGTATGAATTTTTTGTTTTCTGTACACTCTTCGTCATACACACTCTTAATTTTGAATGAATAATGAAGCATAAAGTTAGGGTAGGTAAAGTAATAACAAACTGTCTGTTGAAGTAACAACAGCAACAACACATACAACATTAGTACTCGGCTCAGATACAGAACAACAACGTCGAATGAGAATTATGAGTGTGTATTTAATTTCTTCACTGATACAACAACTGTCATTTAGAATTTACTTTAACATACAGCAACAGACGTAGTACAGTGGGGCGGGAGAAGCGAAATGGAATTGCAGTTGTAAAGAACTGGGTTTAATAGTGGCTCATGAAGAAATTTGTTGTGTGTAAATAAATTTCAATTCAAATAGATGATTTATTTTCTAAGTTTTAACTTTAACATACAGTAACAATGGGATGGGAAAAGCAAAATGGGAAGGCAATTGTAAAAACTAGGTTTAATAATGGCCCATGAAGGAATTTGTTGTGTGTAAATAAATTTCAATTCAAATAACCGATTTATTTTTTAAAGTTTTAACTTTAAGATACAGTAACAGTGGGACGGGAGAAGCAGAATGGGAAGGTAATTGTAAAAACTAGGTTTAATTATGGCACATGAAGAAATTTGTTGTGTGTAAATAAATTTCAATTCAAAAGTACATTTTCTTAAAAAAGTACCTTTTGTCAAAAAAGTACATTTTCTTAAAAAAGTACCTTTTGTCAAAAAAGTACCTTTTGTTAAAAAGTTTATTTTCTTAACAAAGCATCTTTTCTTAATAAACTACCCTTTTTTAAAAATTGTATTTTTTAAGAAAGTACCTTTTCTTTAAAAAGTACTTTTTCTTATAAAAAAGTACCTTTTCTTAAGAAAGTACCCTTTCTCAAAAAAAGTACATATTCTTAAAAAATTACATTTTCTTAAAAAGTGCCTTTTCCGTAAAACTAAATTAATTCTCGACGGGCAACTTATATTTTACACAGCGTTGTGTGCTTAGTAGAATGGTGTTGTACTTATGTACTCGTATGTTACTTAACAATTATATGCAACTCTAAATTTTTTAATGTGTGTGTGCTTGTATATTTGTGTTAGGCATGAAGAAATTTGTTATGTGTAAATAAATTTCAATTCAAAAGTACATTTTCTTAAGAAAGTAAATTTTGTTAAAAAATTACTTCTTCTTAAATAAGTATCTTTTGTCAAAAAGTACCTTTTGTTAAAAAGTACATTTTCTTAACAAAGCATCTTTTCTTAATAAACTACCCTTTTTTAAAAATTGTATTTTTTAAGAAAGTACCTTTTCTTTAAAAAGTACTTTTTCTTATAAAAAAGTACCTTTTCTTAAGACCCTTTCTCAAAAAAAGTACATATTCTTAAAAAATTACCTTTTCTTAAAAAGTGCCTTTTCCGTAAAACTAAATTAATTCTCGACGGGCAACTTATATTTTACACAGCATTGTGTGCTTAGTAGAATGGTGTTGTACTTATGTACTCGTATGTTACTTAACAATTATATGCAGCTCTAAATTTTTTAATGTGTGTGTGCTTGTATATTTGTGTTAGGCAATTGCAATTAATTTCCATGGCAAGCATGAACATCTATTATTTTGTATTAATTTTTTTAAACATACTCTATGTCCTCTTTTTTGTAAATCAAATCTTTCAGATTGTAAAGAATTTTTTTGTACAACAGAATGTTTCCAATATTTAGGGAAACCACTACCATTGCATAATGGTCAAAATACCAATTTTTCTGGCCAAAATTATTTCTGTTAAAAAACGATAATTTTTTGTTGATAAGTGAATTATTAATGGCATATGTTGTCAATTCTGTCAAATTTTTGCCTAATAGATCAAACTATGCCTTGCTTTTTCTATGTTTTCGAGACCGGTTGTAGCTATTACTTGTAACCGGTATAATCCTTATGTTTATTGTGGTGATTAAATTTATTAAATTTTATTAGAATATTGAAAAACAAAACAGATTATTATAAAAAAAATTTTAATTTGTGTCTCATACTGTGAATATTATTATTGCAGATTAATTGTTAATTATATCTAATTCATTTTCTGATATTATATATTTTTCTTCAAATTCATTTTCAAACTCTTCTTCATCCGTGGTTTCATCATCTAGTTATATCATGTTCTGATATTAACTCTTCATTAGTTTCTTCACAGATTAACCACTCAATGACTTCAGATGGAAGTGTTAGACATTTTCTCTGATGTATGCGAGTGTTTAGGCATAGAGACGAAACTAAGGGATCTGATGTACATACATATCTAACGCTTTGCAGAACACATCCGATAAGTTATTGGTACGGCTACTTCTACGAGCGTGAAACAATCTGTCATGTTTGTACAGTTTGTTTCTGTATTCTGCAGCATCTTCTGCAAAGCATGCAACTGGAAGTACTATGTTCTGTATTATTTGTTTGGAATGAATAAGGATCTTTTGCAGAGTAGGTGTCATGGGTCACCAATTGTAGTTATTTTATTTGCTCAAAACCACCAACTTATGGAATGTCAACACGAAGGCCAATCTGTTTCCAGAATTTATTTTGAATTTTCTGTTTGCTTTTAGAAACGTTTTCTTTATCTTTGTCCTCCCTAATCTGCCATTTTTTAACATCGTATTTGTATCCCAAATGCAATAAAAACTAGAAAAATCTTATCTTGCTTTCTTTCGTCTTAAATTTAGGAGAATTGTAATCCTTTATTGCAAGAAAATCTTTTGAACTTGCACCGCATATAGGACACGTAAGGATAGATTTCGTAGCAGTTAGAATGTTTAGAAGTTTCCCGTCTATAACCGTTAAAAATAATCTAAACGTAATTTCAATTTTCTTTGACTCTTCGGTTTGCAGCGTCAAAGTTGTTAGCTTTTCAATTTCCTTATTTAAATCAGAGTTTTCCTTTAAAATTACCTCTGTTGTTTCTTTCGCATACTCTAATTTTAACGGCCTGCAAAACCTGGTTGATTGAGGAGTAATATTACACCATTTAGGTCTTCCCGAAGAGTATACGAGTCTCAGTGGAATTGCGATGGTTGCGAAAAGACTTTGACTCAATGAAACGTTGTTTAAACTGGGCTTGACCAGTACTACCGTCAAACCCGTAACCCAAGATTAATTCTGCGGAAATGGACGTTTTTTTTCATAATATTCATTGCAGCTAAAATAACTTCCACAATTCTTGTTGCAGTATGTTCTAATAACCTCTGTAATGTTACTTTTGCAACTGTTTCACTTACAAATATATCATTAGGCCTACACATGTTTTTTACCGCTAAGAGTCTGCAGTAAGATGGAAATATATTACAATTGCTTTGTATATTCTCCATACGAATTTTGCAATACTTCTTCTTTGAGAAATTATTTTCAAGTAGAAAAGCAAGTGCTTCCTCGTCAGAAAGTGCAACAGGATCTTTTGCATATTTAGGCATAGTTTTATAATTTTTGATGATCGTGTTGGGTTTTGCATTGTTTCCTTCAGAACAACAGCCAAATCATTTCTTATTTTTTGAGAGCTGAAATGCGTGCTGTGTGAAATAATAACTCTATCTTGTTGCGATGTTGAAAGTTCAGCCGCTGCCCTCTCTTACTGTGATCAGACATTGCAGAAAATGGCAGTCGTGGTCGACCAGCTCCTGAAGAGCAAGGCATTTCTGTTATTACTTTATTTTTTTTTAAATACTACTTCGGGAGTTAAAGGCGTTAACGCATCTGAAACTTTCTTGCCACTTTTTATCCAACTTAATGCAGTATAATCTTATTTTTTTTTTTCTAAATGCTTAAAATAATCTTCAGAAGGAACTGCTTCCCCATTTTTTTTTAGAACGAAATTCAGTATTGTCTCCTTTTTCTCTTTCTTGGTTTTACTTTGCAGCCACATTGGAAAAATCTCATTGTTTTTGAAGCGAAGGTTGTCTAGAAAAATTCATATATTTTCAAATTATGCACGTTTATGCAGAAAGTAATAAAACAATATAATTCTACAGACCACTAGTTATTTTTTAATGTTAGTTTCATGGTGAACAAATGTGTACATTTTTTTTAAAGTTTAAATTGGTTTAAATATTAAAAAAAAATATTTTTTTTTTTTTTTTTATTTAAAAAACTATCATCATTACAATTAAAATAATTTATACATATATTTAATATCTACAGTTTTTGTGATTTTACTGAAAGTATTGCAACAAATAATTTACTTTTTTTTTTTTAATAAGTGAAAAAACATTTGGAAATATTACATGTAGGTAAAAAGATAGGGAAAAAACCTTAAAAAAAAAAAAAAAAAAAAAAAATATATATATATATATATATATATATATGCTTACATATACTCGTAAAAAACACACGTTTTTCTATTTCCATTTTTTTTTCTCCAACTTATTATATTAAAATTTTGTAGTACTAACCATCAGCTTGATTATCCATTACAACTTTTTTTTTAACTTTTTATATTAATGCGACAACACAATATTAAGAAATAGTCAAATTGCACTACACGCATTGGATTTTTCAACAATACTAAAAAGTTCTACGTAACGGTAAATAATGGTTTATAAAAACAAAATTTATTTTTTGTTGATTTGAAGTGTTTTTAATCTTTCTGCAATGACGAATATGGGAAATTTAAAAATTTAAAAAAATTACATTTTGGCCAGAAAAATTGGCTTTTTGACCATAGTGCATTGTTCTATTATTTATGATATTCATGTTTTTTTTTCTTCCAAAAGAGTTTTGGAATAGGCCATCTACTTTTTTTTTTTAGTTATTTTCAAAGCTTTTTTTACGATTTCCTAAATTAAATACAACATATTCTACGTGGATTTGCATTTGTAATTCAAAGATTTATTTAATTATCCAGTTATGTGTAAAATATTAGGGACAGTATTAATTAAGACACACATTTGATGCGAAAGCAACTTAATTGAGAGAATGTCGCTAGTAACATAGTTAATTGTTTGCTTATAATATACAAAATAAATATGAATTAATTATTACTAGCAATTTCCAGCCCTCGAAATTCGAGCGCAAATTCTAGGAAATTTAATTTTTTCATTAAATGAAGACCCTAAAGATATGCTAATCAATTATAGCCAATTCACAAATCAACACAAAAAACAAACTCATTTCTATTACGAACACATTAACAAATTTAATAAACACACACATAGCATTGTATAATTTTATGTATGTGTTAGTAGCAACTTTAAATGCAATTTACTCAAAATAAAGGAAAAAATTTAAAAATCTGTAAATCTGCAAAACGGCCAAAAAGAAATACCTTTCAAATAATATACGTTTGGTCAAAATCGGGATAAAACTGTAGAAGAAAACATCAATCACAAGAAATCGCCTAGCCTATTAATATTATAGATTTATATCGAAAATATACTTAGACCTGCCCAGTATTCTGTTACAACACTCAGGGGATGCCCCCTACAGATGCAGTGAATTGTGTTGATCTCAGGAAAGACATAGGAAGGAGGAAAGAGGGAGTAGTGTGTTAATTTTTAATTTTTTAATGTTTTGTAATTTTAATTTTTTAAATTAAATAACAGTGTCACCTCTCGTTGTAATGCATGCCTCTAGACGCTCAGGCCATTGGGCTATAGCGGCACATATGGTTCCGATGGATATTGATGACGCTGAGTAATAAGAGCTTTCTTAAGACTCTCAAAATGTCGGTGGTGAACTTTGCAGACCGTACCCTGTAGGTCTGACCACAATTGGTAATCATGAGTATTCAATTCTGGGCTTCCCGAGGTCTAATCTTTAGCACTAATAAAGGCTGGAATATTCTAAAGTAACCAATCTTAAATTGTTTTGGTTTTGTGTACCAGTGTTGAAAAACCCATTGCTCTTCATTAACCCTTTCACGACCAATGGGATATATAAGTCCTATTTTAATTTTTCTTATATTTTCCATATTTTCCAACCGATTTTTTGAAAGCTGACTTGAGTCGACAGAGGATAGTTTTGGCTTTCAGACCATACCAAAAAGGTTGGCATATGTATTCTCAGGACCTAAGACGGTGACCCCAAATTCTGAAAATTATGTTTTTTTAAACCATATTTGGTTGTCATTAATTCGGACGTTGATTACCCAAAAACATTGAAATTATGATATAACATGGACCAGAATTTATGGTTTTCAGAAACACCAAAATATTTAGAATCGGTTTATTATTCAGCAAAATTCAGTACGGGAAATATTTATATGTCCAATTGGTCGTCAATGGTGAAAAGGATGTTTAAGGATATATTATATATATATATTTTTATTAAATTTAAAAAAATTAATAATATTAAATCAACAATTAATTAAACTATAAATAAAAAGACGTAGAAAAAGGTTAATTCTAAATATCTCAAAAATACAAAATCAAAAGCAATTACGGTCTTTTGTGAAACAAAAAGCTTTTTTACAAAGGGAACATATTGCGATTGTCCGTTTTTCCTTTCCATTTTTAGTACAAACTATTTAGAAATGTACAACAAATACAAAACCAAAACTTCAGTTATTTATGTAAAAATAAAAACGCAAATCACCGACTTGCTTTGAGCGGAGTAAATTTAATATATTAATACGTGAAGGTAAATTTTTAGTTCCCTTTTTGAGCAATATGCGGGCACGGAAGAGTGTGAAAATTGGCATAGTTATAGTTCATATGGAGGAGAAGCTGAGAATGATAAAATTTATTTATAATAATTCGTTACACCCTTTTGATGCGAATGATTTAAATTATATATCAGACGCTCTGTGTTGAATTGTTGAATTGTGAATTGCTAAAATTGAATAGCTTTAGGCTCATTTAAATATTCATAAATATAATATAATATATATGGGGGATTTCATGTCAAGTGCACCAACTTTTGAAACCCATGTCTTCCGATCGGGATGAAATTTGCACCAAGGTTAGTACTATTGGATAGTAGTTTAGACACAATTTTTCAAAAAGATCGGTCCAGATCTCTCTGAGTTAGAGGGGATCAAAATTTGACATTTTGGACAAACAGGTGTTTTTTCTCATCCATGTAACTTATTACCTATTGTTCCTAGAAAATTTTCTCCCAAAGAGTTTAGATAGCTATTTCTTCAGTATTTCGGAAAAAAATACTTAAAAAAAAAAAATTTGTAGACTTTTTTTTTTGCTAAATTAAAGCATTTTTTGCCTTTTTTTCAAAAAGGGCATTTTTATTTTTTTATTTTTTCATAAGAAAGCTTAGGATTTTTCCTTTAAGAGCTTTTTTGTCGCTTAGTGGGATGGGAGTCGGATATCTATCAAAAAAAATGTTTTGTAACTCAAGACAACGGTTTTTCAATTTTTCACAAATGCACTATTTTGAATTGTTTCCTATTTGTGTCTAAAACCTTACAAATAAAATTTATACTGAGAAACTAGACAAACTAAACTTTCCGAAGGTATATAACATACCTAACTAAAATTTTATACCCTCGATACTGTAATACCCAGAATATGTTAACCTCAGGAAAAAATCGCTTTTTTTCTATAGAAATGTTGAAAAATTATTATTTTTATTTATTTTTAATAATAATTAAATTAATGTATAATAATAATAATATTAAAAAGATAAATAATTTATTAAAATTTAATCTTAATTGCATTAGATCCATTTATATCATAACTATTTTTATACTTAATTTATTGTAGCTGATGAAGTATTTAACTCTTGTAAATTTTTAAATACCCAGTCTTTCATCCATCTTTTTTGTCGCCTTTATTTACAGTGTTTTTTGTCAATCCTTTCTTGGCGTTACTAGGTTCAGCTGTTGAATCTGCTCTGCATCGAATCTGCTCTTAAGTGTTTTCAATGTTTCCTGATGATCCCCTTTGCTACTAAAAACTATTTTAGTTTCTTTACAATAACTCTTTGCCCAATGGAATAAAGCAGTCGCATCTAAGATGCGATCTTGATTAGAGCACTGGAGGCTATACTTCGCTGCATTTCTTTTTAGGTTTGCTCCAATACCATCACATGATCCTTTACCATGAGCAGTAGGATGAAAATGCCACTCAGCTGGCATTCCAAAATCTTTTTCATGGGCCATAAGATTTGCCAAGCTACTTTTGTTTTTAAAATGTTGACGAGCTCCGTCCGAAACGTAGTATACTTCCTTACTGTGAATTTAGATTTTAGAAATTTTAGCATTCTCTTCTGTTACTCATAAACTGCAACGGTATCATGTTTTAAATCGTCGGATATGATTGCCATACTTTTGTGTTCCAGTTTTTCATCTTTCATGTAGTAAATAACTACTGTGAATATAGTTGATTGGTCGTTATTGAAGTGGAATGCTTGTATGGCATCCGGAAGAACATATTTATAGTTTTCTGCGAAATCATATGAAATAACGAATTCACCAGACTTCAAATGTATCTTCAAATCCTTGAAGAATGTCCATTGCTCTTTGACTAAAAAGTCATGGGTTCTCAAGTTTAGCAATCCTGTAAACATTTCTTCAACAAAATCATCCACATTTAAAATGATTGTTTTCAATGTGCATCTGTCAGTCTGAATCCAAGAATCAAATTTGACCTCCTCTATATATTCTCGATCTAAAGAATTGATTAAATTTTCCTTGATGGATGTGGTTTTCGGGCAATTGGTACATTCACCTAAGTGGCAAGAAGTTGTTGCATTAGGACACATAGTCAATTTAAGGCAATCGCGGTAATCGTGTAAATCTTCTGCCGAATCATCTGTTAAATACTTTAAGTTGATTTCCTTCAACATCAGTTTAACATCTTCATGGTAAATGCAAACGCATACTGTGTGAGTTCCGCTGCTTTCTGCCAAAACGCAATGTTTTGGCCTCATTTGGGTAAATTTCGTGAAGCCAATTCTAACATCCTCGTGTTCAGATTGAAATGTTGCAAATAACTCTTTCAGGTAACAGATAACCATTCTCTTCTGTTATGTTATGAAGGTATGTTACATACCTTCGGAAAGTTTAGTTTGTCTAGTTTCTCAGTATAAGTTTTATTTGTAAGGTTTTAGACACAAATCGGAAAAAATTCAAAATAGTGCATTTGTGAAAAATTGAAAAACCGTTGTCTTGAGTTACAAAACATTTTTTTTTTGATAGATATCCCACTCCCATCCCACTAAGCGACCAAAAAGCTCTTAAAGGAAAAATCTTAAGCTTTCTTATGAAAAAATAAAAAAAAAAAAAAAAAAATTGCCCTTTTTGAAAAAAAGGCAAAAACTGCTTTAATTTAGCAAAAAAAAAAAGTCAAAAAAGATTTTTTTTTTAAAGTATTTTTTTCCGAAATACTGAAGAAATAGCTATCTAAACTCTTTGGGAGAAAATTTTCTAGGAACAATAGGTAATAAGTTACATGGATGAGAAAAAACACCTGTTTGGCCAAAATGTCAAATTTTGATCCCCTCTAACTCAGAGAGATCTGGACCGATCTTTTTGAAAAATTGTGTCTAAACTACTATCCAATAGGACTAACCTTGGTGCAAATTTCATCCCGATCGGAAGACATCGGTTCCAAAAGTTGGTGCACTTGACATGAAATCCCCCATATACAAAAATTGAATTAAAAAATAATATTTCCTAGAATTTGCACTCGAATTTCGAGTGCTGGGCTATACTAGTATTATTAGAATCGCCAAATTCACTATTGAACCAATGAAGATATTGACATGATGTTTGGAACAAATGTCAAAAGCAATACCACACCATTCTGAAAATTTGATTTAACCAAATCGATAAACCTGCCAAATTTAAATTGGGAATTCGTTTTTTTCATTTGAGCACAATGTTATTTCTGGAAAGTGCAGTTTAATTTAATATTGAAAAAAAAAAAAAACGTTCCTTACTCCCGGGATAAGTTGATTCAATTGGATTGATAAATATTGATATATATTTTTTTATATGGAATAAAATTCTTATTTATTTTGCTTTTAAATAAAAAAAGTACCCTTCAGATAAAATACCGCCATTTGGGTCCTAAACAAATATTGAAATCTTGCTAGAAAAGTGAAATTTTCAATTTGTGTTTTTAAAATTTTATTAAAATGCATTTTCCATTCAAATAAGGTATTTTTTAGTATTAATAATAAAAATTGTACCCTTTTTTAAAGACACTTTTTGGTACTTCTTGGGATGTACACATCTTAGGTAATCATATACAAAATGGTTAGAGATCATGCATTTAAAGGCAGCCTTATGTCCTTTCCGCTTTACTTTAACACAACATATTTTATGCTTCTGCATGCAGCACAATAACAATAACAATTCCATTTTATTTTGTGTGCTACTGTGAATTTTATTCATGTCAATTTTTCTTAAAATAAAAATCTCGGTTAATACCAAAAGTATAGTTGGATCAACTAAAAACGAAATTAAAATAAAAAATATTTATAAACGAAACAATAATTATTTTTCTGAAACAGCTGGTTTAGTGGCACTTGAGACAGTTTCTAAAACAATTGGTTTTAAAATTTCAAACATACCACTTCATTTTGGTGGATTTAAAGTTCGTTGAAGTAGTGTTGGAAGCAATAAATCTAATACGGATTATTCGGTAAAATTGATAGTTTTTGTTTTCTTTTTGGGTGGTAGTGGTGGTTGCCGCATGGTTACAATATGATATGATATTCCTATCTTTGTTTCGAGTTTTTTTTAGAAAGGGTGAAGCTAATTTTTGTCAATAATCCTTAGAGAGTTTGTAACACATTTTTAGTGTAGCTCTAAGGTCTGTTGTACATACATACATATTTCACACAATAAAGTTCATTAGAAAACAATCTAATTTTCATTCTGTTTAAATGACAGTGCCATTTATAAACATGATTTATTTTAAAGTCAGATAAGAGGTATTATGACATTTTATAATACACGATATTAATAAACGCTTGAAACTTAAATGGAACAAAAAGTACAGACAATAGAAAAATTTTAAGGTTGAATGTTTTACATAAAGCTGTCATTTTTAATTTTTTAGTAATTCGTAATAAAAGTCATTCTTCAAATAGGAATGTGTTTAAAAATATTTTTACTTATAAATCATAAAAGTTTAAATAAAGATGTTTTTATAGATACAAATAATAATCCAGAAGAAATTTTGTCTTTTTTGTTAAAAATTACTTCTAGATTATATGAATAATTTATTGAGAAAAAAAGGGAAAAATTCTCATAACGTGAGATGAATAAGTAAAAAGTGGGACTTTAACCCTTACATGGATCATTTCTTTATTTCTAAATGGTTTCTTATTAAAAAAGTTTTTTTTTTGCCATTGTAGTTATTGTATTTTGTATAGTTTTTACCTTATTTGAAACGAAAATGAATGTCAATTGGTAGAGCGACGTTTCAAAACGCAAATCAAGTATTTATAAAAAAAAAAAAAAAAAAAAAACGGAAAGATAAAACAATTTTAGTCATTTAAACTAGCTTAGCAAACAAATATGAACAATGTGTAGTACCCCAGGGTTTCCGAGGCCCAAAATATAAAATAGCTCTATTATATATAAAAGGTATTTTGTTGCCAAATGTCTACCATTATGCATTTAAAGGTTAATATATTCTACGATGAAAATTGTTGTAGGGATAGACTCGAAAATATATGAAAACGGGGAAGTTTTCCTTTTAATCTTATATATTAAAAGAATTTATGAATAAACTTTGCATTCAAGATTTTTTTCAATATTTTTCTTCTCTCAAACCTCTATAACTAGAGTTCTAATTAACGTAGGCTATTGACATAGATCTAAGAACACTCAGTGGATCAAGCTCCTTCTTTTGAGCTATTAACTGCTTAAATTCGTTGGGTTTGAGGAAAGTTATGCGTGGAGAATCAACTTTGCTTTTACTGTAGGTTGACTTCTCTTGACAAAATTTGGTATTACTGTACGTTGGCTTCTCTTGGGAAATTTTGGTATTACTGTACGTTGACTTTTCTTGGCAAATTTTGGTATTATATTATAAAAATTAATGTAATATAATATAATGCTGCGGAGCAGCAGGGGTCCTCTAGTATTTTAATAAAAAAATTTATTGATTTTTCTGAAAAATTTAGGAACTAACTCAGCATAAGCATTTTACCGTAAGAATATTAAGAATTTTCGTTTTATATTTTTTGGAAATTGGACAACTTATGCCTTAACTGAAGTTATGACTTAACTGAACCATTCCACGAAAAAAATCTCACAAATATTGTAAGAAATTGTAGTAACAAGATACATCCAATTTTCTTTAATATGACACAAGAGATAATTATTCGATTATGCGCTGCAAGAAAATCGATCCCAGAAATTTAGGCTATAATTATGATCCCAAGTGGTTACATTTAATTTTCTCCAAAATAACACAAAATTATTAGCAAACCACAAATTTATAAATCTTATTTGAAGGAGCGAAATATTTTTTAGCTTTCTAATGATGTATCTGTTTGTAGGAATTTATTTTATTTTTTATAATTTTTTAATTTTTTATAATTCCCCAAATAACGAATTTAAAAAAAAAAAATTGAAATGAAAACAAATTATGATTTAAAAATACACTCAACAGTTCTAAAATACCAAGGTGGGAGATTTTATAAAAAAGCGGTATGAAAATTTCAGGCGCAATAAGCCTCAAAAAGTAGAAATAATCCTGCCAAATGCGTAATGGTTGACGCAGGTTAGCGATACTTGACAAAATTTGAAAAACAAACTAAACGAATATAGATTAGGACCGGGAGGTCTATTCTATTAGAACAAGTTTCAAAATTTGTAGTTGAGAAAACATTTGAAGTTATCAAGATTTTTTAAGGACAAATTCTCGCAATGGATTTTTTATAGGAGAACAACTTGAATCCAAAGAAAACTATCAGATTTAAAGAAATCTTTAATATAGCAAATCTATATATTAGGGTGGGTCAATTATGTAACCATATACGACATAAATCGATTTTTTCATCGAAATTTTGGAGGGTTCGAAAATGATTTTAGGGGTATGGTTCCTTGGGCAAATATGCTTGTTATGGCCCATAGTACTAGAATCGCGATGAGCTCATGAAGATTTTTTCGGCCCCCTACAATTTGACCCACTCCACTATATATCTATAATATTAATAGGCTAGGCGATTTCTTGTGACCGATGTTTTGTTCTACCGTTTTATTCCAATTTTGACCAAACGTATATTATTTGAAAGGTATTTCTTTTTAGCTGATTTCCAGCTTTACAGATTTTTAAATTTTTTCCTCTTTTTTGAGTAAATTGCATTTAAAGTTGCTAGTAACACATACATAAAATTATACATATTCTATGTTTGTGCTTATTAAATTTGTTAATGTGTTTGTTAATGAGTTTGTTATCTTCATTCACAATAATAATAAACCATAAAAGTGTTGGTTTGTGAACTGACTAAGTTGAAAAATAAAGTTGCCTAGAAATTGCACTCGAATTTCGAGTGCTGGAATCTGCTAGTATATATATAATAAGTAAAAAAAATTATGGTCGGGCTAGACAGTATATCCTATACCATATAATACCCTACACCATGCGTTTCGAGATAGTGTCTTCCATTCAACTTTGCTGAGGCAATAACTTTCTGGAATACATATATGCAATACTTCTACCTGATGTTATTTTTCTATGGGGACCGGGTCATGAATGGACCGATCATTACCATCTTTAGTAAAGTCATTTATTTTACTCAAAAACGAATAATAATCGAATTTGAGAAAGATCTATGCAATACTTTTGTTTCTTAATAGATTTAAGAGAATATCGGGAACTATGACAAAAAAAAAATCGTTCCACAGGTTTTATTTTTGGACTATTTATTTATGTGTTTAACAAAAAACACATAAACCAACCTTGATATGATAATTCAGATCTTACGGGCATTTAAGTCGATAGGGGTTATTTGTATGGGGGCTAGATCTGAACATGTACCGATTTTCACCAATTTTAATAGCGTTCATCCTATAATTTACTCGTGTACAGAATTTCATCAAAATATATTTATATTTGCGACCTGTAGTTTGATTACAGGGTTTATATAGACACACAGGCAGACGGACGGACGGACGGACATTGATCGGTGTAATAAAAGATGGGTCTGGGTCAAATATTGCTGGTAATTACAAAATCATTATCCTTACCCCATAGTAGCGCAGGCTATAAAAATGTTGGTTATAGACTCGCAAACTAATCAACATTTTTAAAGATTTTTTCAAATGATTGTTATGGTTTGTGGAAGGTTGGTGTAGTTTGTTTAGATTTTGTTTAGTTGTCGTGGCAACTCGCATACAAAGTAGAGAGTTATCATCAAAAATGTAGAATACTATAGTACCGATAATCCTGAAAATTTGCGTAGACGCTCATCTATAATATTATTAGGCAAGGCGATTTCTTGTGAACGATGTAACTTTGTCAGTTTGACTTTCACATTGACCAAACATACCTCATTGGAAAGGTATTTCTTGTTTTATTATAGTTATAGAACAGCATCATCGCAAAAAGTGTGTTTTATTAACATCGACCACTTATTACGAGTTTTTTTTTTTTTAAATCAGCGCAAATGTTGTTTTTTAAAATCGTTTTTTTTTTCATAAAATTAATGTCTAATTTTTTCAAATAATGACAAGGTTCAATAAAAAACATGTTAGAGTTTAAATATCAATTAGTTTTTTTATCTCCTAAGACCTGCTTAGTAGAAAAAAAGGGCATTTGTTTTGATTTCACAAAGCCTTTTCTATGTGAATTAAAACGAGAAAAAATATTCTTATTGAAATTAGAGAACAGCAAAAAACTCGTAGATTTAAGAATTTTTTCATTTACGAGTTTTTTTGTGATAGTGGTTTCAAGAACAGGGGTGATTTTTTATATTGTCAAAACTATTTTTGTTTTGTAGCCAACAAAAATATAAATTATCCTAAGTTGACTACAGCGACAAAAGTTGTCGTGTAGCCGTATAACTGTCTTGGTGTCAAAATAATCGTTTTAATATAAACGAGTGTATTTGATTTTTGACAGGCTGTAGTCGTGTAGCCGCTGTCGTCTATGTATTTCATGCATTATGTTCTTATTTCTGTGTGTGCAACAAATATTTATAATGAAAGAAATTTAATGAATTAAATAGATTAAAAACACATTGAAAGAAATAAATTGAATGAAAAATTAAAATTTCCTAGAATATGCACTCGAATTTCGAGGGCTGGTATCTGCTAGTAAGTTATAAATATGTATAGTCGTACCTAAACTGGGCGAGCTCATGTCAGTGTTACATGTCATACAAAGTAAAATATGGGAAGAGCTATGATTGTGAAAGCCTTGAAAATATGTTCTTAATTTAAGTAGTTGAGTCAAATATTAGCGGGATCGAAGTAATAGACATGGTACTTATCATACACGTGAATATATAATATCTATGTACAGTCTATTATTATTTTATCTATGTACAGTCTATTATTATTTTATTTTATTTAATATTGTTATTTAAATCCATGTGAAAACTATTTATTTACGAATGCGAGCTAGATTGAAACAACGTTCGACGGCATTCGCTAGTTTATTAGAAAAACATATTACATAAAATATATATTTGATTTTGAAAACACAATCAGACATAAGATAATAGTGCAAAATTTTTACATGAAAAGGCATGATCGTTATCGTTTGTTAAGGACAAGCAGATTAAAGACAATCGATTCAAAAGATTATTTGAACTCTTATTTGTATCCCATACCACTATGTTTCCAGAGTATAATGAGTTTGTGCTAATGTTTGTCATTACCAAAAATATTTGACCTTTATTATACCGATCGACTCAGCATCCGTCCGTCCGTCTGTCCATCTGTGTGTCCATATAAACCTTGTAATAAAACTACAGATCGCAAATTTGAATATATTTTGATGAAATTTGGTATATAAGCTTTTATCGGCCATAGAATAAACTGGTGAAAATCGGTGCATGTTCAATCCTAGTTCTCATACAAATGACACTGCCGTAAGATCCAAATTATCGTATAGACCTCGGTCAAATTTGATTGATGTATACTTATTACACCTATTTATCAATAGTAGGACAATTCTTGGTTATAGCTCCCATATAGAGCTGCTTCCCGATCTTCACTTAAATCTATCAAAAACAAAAATATTGCAAACATTTTTTTGTATTTGTATTTGTATTTATTTGTATTTATTTATTAAATGCGATTGTCCAACAAGACACAGTATTTTCTAAATTACAGTAATGGAATCAGATAAGTTATTCACTATATATTTAATATCAGTAACTCTTAATCTAAATTTAAAATATTATAAATTACAATTAAAAACATTAAAAAAAAATCAAATAAAATCAATTAAAGTATTGGTATAGTAATTTTCTAAACCCTATTGCGTTGCTTGTATTTTGCATGACATTAGGAAGCTGATTCCAGAGACGAATAGTTAGAATAAAAAATTGACATTCAGAGGCATGGTCCCGGTATTTAAATTGAATTATTCGATTCCCTCTGGAAGATCTTGCGAACTTTAATCGTTCAAAAAGATATTTTGGAGCCTTTGTTATAATAATTTTATGTAGGAATATAATGTTCTTGAATTTAATATAGTTGTCAAATGACATGTGTAAGACATGACATGAGTATTGGGATACATGATCAAATTTTCTTAATCCAAAGATATAGCGAATAATGTTGTTGAAAGTTACGGTAAGTTTTCTGTTATCCCTAAAGTTGCAACCTGTGAAAACCTCAGATGCATGTAGTAATGTTGGTAAAAGATATGTTTTAGCAAGTAGCAATCTTATTTTCAGTGGAGTAAAGTGCTGTGTTAACCATAAACTTCTAATCATACTATAAATTCTGCAACAGGATTGATTAATATGATCTGACCAAGTCAGAGTTGCATTAAACACAACTCCGAGATTTCGTACAGAGTCCACGATGTTAATTTTAGAGCCCCCAAGGAAGACATTTATCTCATTCTCCAAATGCATCACTTTCTTCTTTATTATAATACACTTAGATTTATTTGGATTAAGTCGTAGACCATTTGCCGTTGCCCAATTTAGAATACGTTTGAGATCATAATTTAGTTCTTCAGTTTTGGAAATAATTGAATCCTTGGTACTACTTAAATATAGCTGAATGTCATCAGCGTACATCTGAACCTTAGAGAATTTAATTTGTTGTGGAAGTTCATTGTTTTATATCGAATAAAGTAGTGGTCCAAGGATTGAACCCTGTGGTACCCCTCTTATAACTTGCAGTGAGTTTGAGATGGAGCTACCATTAGCAACAGATTGGGATCTGTTTGTGAGATATGAAAACATGCGTCTAACTGCTAATGTAGAAAAGTTAAAAAACCTCTTCAGTTTGAAGCATAAAATTGAGTGGTGCACCGTGTCAAATGCCTTTGAGTGATCCAATAAAACCAAAAAAGATATTTTTCCATCATCCATGTTACTTCTTAACTCCTCAACTACATCAGATAAAGCTGTTATACAGCTATGTTTTGGCCTGAAACCGGATTGACGCTCTGTAAGTAAGGTGTTGTCGTTTAAATACCTAAAGATTTGTCTGTGTAAAAGGTGCTCGAAAACTTTTGAGAGATATGGAAGAATTGCAATCGGGCAGTATTCGTTACCCGTTTTTGGTATTGGTATAACTTTGGCATGTTTCCACTCCATTGGAAAGATGCTAGTAGTGATTATGGAGTTAAACAAGTACATTATGAAACGGACAATCCATGGTAAAATCATTTTTATAAATCTGGGGTGTATATTATCAAGGCCCACTGCATTCGATTTTATAGCATTGAAACTTTCAACTACCTCAATTTTTCCAATTTTTTTTTAGGTCAGAATCGGTCCATTTTTGGACCCAGTCCCCATATAAATATAGCATCCGATATGACGTTTTTCATATCTGCAGGCAAAAAAATTTATAACAATGCCACTCAAATGTGGTTTATGCTTATGTTCTATATCGAATTAGATTAGGGCTGCCAGAAATCGTCTGTCCTCGACCAGGACATTTCACGTTCGTCAAGAAAAAAAAACATTCACTTTCTTGTATACATACATTTAATTAACAGTATAATATGTACATATATAAAAAAAAATTCAAGTAACTGTAACATCTTCAAAATTTAAAAAAAAACAGCCTTTTTCAGACTTTTTAACAAACAATTCTTACGTACACTTAAAGTTACATATTCTTACTTCTTCCATATTTAGCTTACAGCGACATTTTACTTTTTACAAATAAATAAAGACAAACGGCCTTTTCCAACCTTTTTAGCAAAAAATTTTAACTTATTAAATACTTTCAACCATCTTCCTAACATTCCTTTTCCATTTCATACTTTTTGTTACTCTTTACTTCACGCAAAAACTCTTTTTTAGTTTATTATATAATGATAAAATTCTGTACAGGTTATTCCGAAATTAAATTTGCACTGAATGATACTTTCAAGAGTGCTTATGCTGAGAGAATTTCTTTATTTTGTCCATTGGAAGCAAATTAACGAAAAAACTCGTTCAAGGTTTGCATTATGGCTAGGTATCGCATGCAAATACTGTACCATTTTTAGCAAATTCCTTTTTCTTTCTATTTCTTCGACGTTTTCGAAAAAGAAAACCCATTTCTCAAGAGTATCTCGCTGCGAATCTATACTGCATTCTATTACGTCAAATGTAGTCTTTGTTTGGTTACCAAGAAAATTGTTTTTGAACCTGTCTATAAAAAAAGTCTCTTATTTCATTTAAAAGATTTCCTACTTGAACTACTGCAAGTGTCATTTTTTCAACTTTTTTTATTTGTTTTTCAACAAGATTTGCCTGACAAAAAATAAATGATGCATATACCTCAGATAAAGGGTTACAGAAAAATTCAACGATAGTCCTCGGTGCTTTTTCTTCTATTTAAAAAAAAATTTTTAGAGTTGCAAAATCCGTTCTAAAGCGGGAAATAGTAATAGCCACCGACTTCGTGAGTGGGCCAGTATTGGGTTATAAGTAACATCTGCATCGACACAAAATGATTTTAATCGCTCAGTTCGAACAGTGAGTATCGAAAAATACTTGTAAATCTTTCACACTATTGATTTTATATACATAGACATAACGTCAGCCGCAGTAGAAACTGCATTATGAAGTATGTGGGCGGGGCAACCGATCCCTTCTCTATCTTTCGACAAATATTTTCTCAATTTTTGAAAAACATTTACACCACGTCTTTCCCTTCCACCAAAGTTCGTGTTTGTATTGTCTGTATGTTTGGAACTTTTTATGTGACCCATAATGCTTGCCCTGCCACCATTGCCAATTGATATGTGAACTGCGCACACCGAACAAAATGCTTCGTTTCCCTTTTTATAAAAGACCATTCCTTGGAATACGTATCCAAAAACTTGCACTTCCTTTTCGGCATTTCCTATTTTAAAAACGGTTATATTTTTAATAGATAAGGGAAAATACTGTACAAAGCTTAAAAATCTCTTCATAGAAAAATAATGTAACAGTTACGTTTTGAAGAATGCGAAATGAACACAGCTGATCTCAATTGGCAGCTGTCAAGGTCACAGAGAAGAAACTCTGTCGATATATAAATATCGATATCGAATTAAGGATACAAATTAGGGATGGAACTGGAATAAATATAATAATGAACGAATTTTCTCAATCATATATTTTTTCCTGAGGTAATAACATTTAACCAGGACATTTGTAACTTAGGCAGGACACCAGGATAAAGTGCCATTAACCAGTAAAATCCTGAAAAACCAGGACGTATGGCAGCCCTAAATTAGATGGAGTTAAGACCCTATCTCTAAACGCATGGTATAGTGTATCGTCTAGACCGAGTATAATTTATAAATTAAATTTTTGTAAATCAATTTTGGACTAAATCATTTACTTTAATTAAAAAGTGACCTAGCATAACGTTCTACGAGGATGTGTTAGACGATAAAAAAAAAAAACACACACACAACTCATAAACTGCCATTCCAACTTTTCAAAACAATAATCAATAATTATTTTATGATTTATAGATATAACATCATTTTATGAGCATAAAATACAAAAGCAAACAGGTAAAAATAATAAGAACAACAGGTAAAATTAGAATTGAAGAAAAACATAAATTGAGTAACAAATCTTAAAAAAAAACTCAAACTCATAAAGAAATAAAAAAAAAAATCAAAATAAGGAAATGCTTCTCAATAAAAGGATAGAAAGAAGGAATACAATAAAAAAAACATCTGCCATAAAAAAAATAAAAAATTGAAAAAGGAGGAATGACTGACTACATTATAAACGATCTTACAAAATACCGCCTAAGCGTTTTCATTTTAAATTTATATGTGTAAAAACGAAAAAAAACCTTTTAAGAAGTTTATGTATATTTAAGGTACTACCACTATATTTGTTTAACCTGAGACAGCTGTTAAAATGGCGTGTGCTTGAAAGAAAAGACAATAGAAATGGATTTCTAATTATTTTAGTTATGTTTGAGAAACCCTATAGGACACTTGTATACTTTTTACCTTATTTAAAAAAAATATATAGCAAGTGCTTTATTTTTAGTTTTAGTTTTAAAGAAAATATCCATCTGTTTTAAAACAGCTGTCAGTCAATGTCTTAAGGAAAAGTTCTGATTTTCTATTTCAATAAAATACATATTCCATGAAAATTTTCTCAACAAGAATTATGTATGATAATTAAAACAATAATCTTAATATATAATGGATGTGGTTAAATTTACATAGACACATACATTATGTACGAATGAATGCATCCATGTTGTTAATAGTTTTCACCAGAATATGTTGTAGGATGTTTAAATGTCCTTCAAGATATAAACATGTGTTTCCTATTGGGTTTAAAATTACTATTCATAATAGTTTTGCAAAAACTATTGTATTTGCTTCTATGAACGCACTCGTATGTAAAAGAAAATGATTTCGTAAAAAACACTGTAATTCGATATATTGTAAAGATTTAATGTAAGGGAATTTTGTTTAAATATAAGTATATACGGAAGGCGCAGGTGGGTTTTTGTCTATTTATGTTGTAGATTTTGTTTTCTTTAAGTACCGGATATATTTATAAGAGGATCCTTTGGAATACTATTTCCTGTTACATACAAAATAGTCTAAACCTAAGCATATATATATTAAATGAACCGGAATAGAATAGAGTGTTTCCTACAAGTGTCAACAATACATTTTAAATAAAAATGTCATAAGATTTCCGCTAGCAAATTAAAAACTTCTCATCAAAACGCATCAAATGGAATATCTTAATATTAAAACAAATCACAGACTTAGGTAAAAATAAGCAAAAGGGTTTTCTATACATATAAAAAATATGAAAATCTTGGACTTTTTTGGTAGGAAAATGTCATAAGAACCTCAGGGTCTGCTGTAGAAATCAGATATTTTAAGAATGAAACAGTGGTCAGAATTTGAATAAGAAAAAGTAAATAGAATCCGTGGAATCTCTAATAGGCTTTATCAGAATCTGAAGATTTTTTGGTAAATAAAAGTCATCACAATTTATTGAATATTCAATAGGAAAAAGTCATCAAAATCTGAGGGTTTTTCTGTCGAAATACGTGATCAGTATTTGAGGATCTTTTTTTTTAAAGAAAAAATTTATTAGAAACTGAGAAATTTACTATAGAAAACTGGCAAACGTCATCGGAACGTTTTTCTGTATGTATAATAATTATGAACATCTCTTTTAGAACCTCAGAGTTTCCTGTAGAATTAGATTGTATTAAAAGAAACGATAGTTAGAATTTACTGTAGGAATTTGCAGAATATGCAATCAGATATATCGGATTCTGAAGAATTTTTTATAGGATCTATTCTGAAACTGAGAATTTTCTTATAGGAAACTGTCACAAATTGAAGATTTTTCGTAGAAAGCGGTCACCGCAATCAGGCGGTTTTTCGCAAGAACAAGTCAACAGAATCTCAAGATATTTCTACGGGAAAAAGTGATCAGAATCTTAGAATATTTTAAATAAAAAAGTACACAACATTTGAAGCTTTTTTCATACAATCCGTGAATTTTCCTAAACAAAAAAGTAAACTAAATATTATTTTTTCATAGGAAATCGATCAGAATCAGAAGATGAAGTAATCAGACGGATTTTCATGGGAAAAAAATCTTTAGAAGCTGCGAATATTTCTATAAGAAAAAGTAATAAAGTACAAAAATTTTAGTAAAGAAAAATGTCATTAGGATTTGAAGCTTTATTTTATACTAGCAGATTCCAGCCCTCGAAATTCGAGTGAAAATTCTAGGAAATTATATTTTTTCAGTAAATAAAGACATTAAAGGTATGCAATCAATTATAGCCAATTCACAAATCAACGTAAAAAAATAATCTAACCCATTAAAACAAAGTTTTTATTAAAACTCTTTCTTTCCTTATGCATATAAGTTTTGAATATCTCCGTGACTATGCGTGACTGCGTGCGACTGTGCGTGACTATGTCGAAGTTAATATTTCTTTACAGCAAATATACCGACCAAGTTTCAGAATGATTGGATGAGGCGAAATCCGTTTAAAGTCTCTCCGTGACCGTGCGTGACCATGCGTGACTGTGCGTGACTAAGTCAAAGTTAATATCTTTTTTCACAGCAAGTGTATGGACTAAGTTTCAGATGGATTGGATGAGGGGAAATGGAGTTGACCCACGACAGACAGACGGACAGACAGACAGACAGAGAGTATGAGTTAAAAGAAAGAATTTAATAACTCATTTTTATTACAAACACATAAACAAATTTAATAAACACACACATAGCATTGTATAAATTTATGTAAGTGTTAGTAGCAACTTTAAATGCAATTTATTCAAAATAAAGGAAAAAATTAAAAAATCCGTAAATCTGCAAAACGGTTAAAAAGAAATACCTTTCAAATAATATACGTTTGGCCAAAATCGGGATAAAATGGTAGAACAAAACATCGGTCAGAAGAAATCGCCTAGCCTATTAATATTATAGATTAAAAATGTTAGACGAATCTGAGAATTTTTCTATAGAAAGTATATGTATATTTCTAATCCTTATAACAACTCGAGTCGATATAGTAATGTCCGTTTGTCTGCCTGTCTGTTGAAATCACGCTCAATCACAAAATATAATATTTACCTGTTTACAATTAAGACATCGTCATTATTTCGCACAGGTATAGAAGTTGGAGCCTCTAGGCCCAATAACCAAGGAATGTTGTACGAAAATGTGAAAACTCTAAGACAAAATTTCATATAAACAACTAAAAACAGTGTAAAATGTTTATACGTAGCAGAACATGCGCATATGAGTATATATGTATCAGCGTTGCATACACACTTTTGTTTGCTTGTTGTTTTTGATTTTTTTTATCGGTGAGAGTAAGAGAATAGCAAGATGGTTATGCTGTTACTCTCTTAAAAAAAGAAAAAAACAAAACTGTTATTGTATTTACATTTATGCTGTTTGCATTTAATAATTACTTTCAAAATAAAAAAAACACGAAATTGTTGTTCGTAAATTATCTTATTTATTTCAAACATTATTTAAAAAGAAAAATTAGCTATTATAATGAGAAATCTAGCCTTTTTTGCTTGTTATGAAAAAGTCATCTGAATCAAATTTTTTCATATGAAACATTCATCAGAATCCGAAGTTACTGGTAACGGATAAGGTGATTAGAACCTGAGGCTATTTTCATACAAAAAAGTCATTACAATCTGATGGCTTTTCCATTACAAAAATCCCAGTAACTTTTATACGAAAAGTTATAAGAATCTAAATATTCAAAATCCGAGGATTTTTCAAGAAAAAAATTCATTAAGTATTTCCTTACAAAAAAACCATCAGAATATAAGAACTTTTCCTTTAAAAATAGTAAAGAATCTGATCGTTTTTCTTTAGTATATATTTTTTAAACAGAAACAAAGTGTCTATCTAGAGAAAAAAGAAATCAGAATCTGGGGATTTTTGTCAACGAGTAGTGAGTAATTTTGTAAAGGAAAAATTTATTAGAATATGAGGATTTTTATTAAGGGATATGTTATTGAAACTAAAATTGCAGAAGTTGACTTTTTCCAAAAAAAATTCTACTTGAAAATTTATTTGAATCGAGGATTTTTCAAAATGAAAAATCTCAAATCTCATCAGAAACTAAGAATTTTTCAGTAAGAAAGGTTATCATCAGAATCTGATAACTTTTCTATAATTAGAAATTTTTCCTATTGCAAAAGATGTCATGAAATCTTAAGATTTTTCCAAAGAAATCTGAGGTTATTTTAACAAGAAAGCGTTCAAGGGAATCGAAGATTTTTCTTAAAGAAAAGAAATCAGCATGATTTTACAATACGAATCTGAAAAACAAATTGGAAAAAATCATCATAATCTAAGTTTTATCCGATTTAACCAAGAGATGACAACAATCAACTGATTTGCAAGTTATGAGGAAATCAATAAACTCGGTAAATGAGCCCATACGATTTGAATGAATGCCATAAAGAAAATCGCAAATCCACTTGTAGAATGCTGCTGAAACTCCACGAAAGGAAATCATTTTTGTATCGAATTGTGACGGGTGACGAAAAATAGATTTAATTTGAAAACCCGAAGCGGAAAAAATTAACACCATGGCCAAATTGCTTTGGCAAGAAGACCTGAGTCTGGTGGTATCAGAGTGATATTGTGTATTATCAACTCTCGAAGGCTGGCGAAATCGTCATTAGCAACTCCATCGCCAACAAATGATTAAATTAAATCACGCACTAATTGAAAGACGACCGGAATGGGTCAGTAGATATGGCGATTCTGTTACAAGACATGCACCGTCTCACACAGAAAACCCAGGGGAAACCACCTTGAAATCGCTTAGATGGAACATCATTCCGTACCCGCCGTACTCCACACACCTGGCACCATCTGCTTATCACCTCTTCGCATTAATTGAGGAAGTTGGAAAATGGTTGGACGAAAGACAAGCAAAAGACAAGCCGTTTTTCTGGCTTGTAACTTATAAATTACCGATTATTTTTTTTAAAAAAGGTACTTTTTTAAAAGAAAATACCTTTTAAGAAAATGTTTTATACTTTTTAGTAAAAGGAAATTTTAAAAGAAAGGGAACTTTTTTTCAAGAAAATTTACTTTTTAAAAACACATTATTTAAAAAAAGGAGCATATTTTGGAAAAGCTACTATTTTATAAAAGGTACTTTGTTAAAGTAAAAGCACTTATTTTTTAATTATAATTTATATCTTTTTAAACTTTTAACGTTTACTTTTTTAATTTTAATTTCTAACTTTTAATTTTTACTAGCAGATTCCAGCGCTCGAAATTCGAGTGCAATTTCTAGGCAGCTTTATTTTTCAACTTAGCCAATTCACAAACCAACACTTTCATGGTTTATTTTTATTTATATTGTGAATGAAGATAACAAATTCATTAACAAACACATTTACAAATTTAATAAACACACATATCATATGTGTAATTTTATGTATGTGTTAGTAGCAACTTTATATGCCATTTACTCAAAATAAATGAAAGAATTTAAATCTGCAAAACGGCTAAAAAGAAATACCTTTCAAATAACATAGGTTTGGTCAAAATCGGGATAAAATGGTTGAACAAACCATCGGTCACAAGAAATCTCCTAGCCTATTAATATTATGGATTACTTATTTTTCAATTTTTAATTTTTCATTTTCAATTTTCTAGTTTTCAGTTTTCATTTTTGATTTTTAATTTTTTATTTTTAATTTTTAATTTTTAATTTTTAATTTTTAATTTTTAATTTTTAATTTTTAATTTTTAATTTTTAATTTTTAATTTTTAATTCTTAATTTTTAATTTTTAATTTTTAATTTTTAATTTTTAATTTTTAATTTTTAATTTTTAATTTTTAATTTTTAATTTTAAATTTAAAATTTAAAATTTAAAATTTAAAATTTTTAATTTTTAATTTTTAATTTTTAATTTTTAATTTTCAATTTTTAATTTTTAATTTTTAATTTTTAATTTTTAATTTTTAATTTTTAATTTTTAATTTTTAATTTTTAATTTTAAATTTTTAATTTTTAATTTTTAATTTTTAATTTTTAATTTTTAATTTTTAATTTTTAATTTTTAATTTTTAATTTTTAATTTTTAATTTTTAATTTTTAATTCTTAATTTTTAATTTTTAATTTTTAATTTTTAATTTTTAATTTTTAATTTTTAATTTTGAATTTTGAATTTTTAATTTTTAATTTTTAATTTTTCATTTTTAATTTTTAATTTTTAATTTTTAATTTTTAATTTTTAATTTTTAATTTTTAATTTTTAATTTTTAATTTTTAATTTTTAATTTTTAATTTTTAATTTTTAATTTTTAATTTTTAATTTTTAATTTTTAATTTTTAATTTTTAATTTTTAATTTTTAATTTTTAATTTTTAATTTTTAATTTTTAATTTTTAATTTTTAATTTTTAATTTTTAATTTTTAATTTTTAATTTTTAATTTTTAATTTTTAATTTTTAATTTTTAATTTTTAATTTTTAATTTTTAATTTTTAATTTTTAATTTTTAATTTTTAATTTTTAATTTTTAATTTTTAATTTTTAATTTTTAATTTTTAATTTTTAATTTTTAATTTTTAATTTTTAATTTTTAATTTTTAATTTTTAATTTTTAATTTTTAATTTTTAATTTTTAATTTTTAATTTTTAATTTTTAATTTTTAGTTTTTAATTTTTAATTTTTAATTTTTAATTTTTAATTTTTAATTTTTAATTTTTAATTTTTAATTTTTAATTTTTAATTTTTAATTTTTAATTTTTAATTTTTAATTTTTAATTTTTAATTTTTAATTTTGAATTTTGAATTTTTAATTTTTAATTTTTAATTTTTAATTTTTAATTTTTAATTTTTTTACCCTATACCAATATGTATGTGGTCAGGGTATAAATGACTTTGTGCTGATTTTTGTAACTACCAAAAATAATAATATTTGAAATATTTGAATCACTTTCTGCGTGGATTTAGCGATGTCCGTCCGTCCGTCTGTCTGTCTGTGTGTCTATGTAAACCTTGCAATCAAACTACAGATCGCAAATGTGAACAAATTCTGATGAAATTAGGTATGTAGGCCTCTATCAGCCATAGAGCTATTAAAATTGGTGAATATCGGTTCATGTTCAGAGCTAGTCCCCATACAAATAACAACTATCAAAACGACTTAAATTGCCACATGATCCAAATTATCATATAGATCTCGGTCAAATTGGGTTTGTGTGATTATTACGCCCATTAATCAGCCGTTCAAAAATAAAACCTATAGGTCAATTCCTAGTCATTGCCCCCATATAAATTTGCTACCCGATCTTCACTTAAATCTATCAAAAAACAAAAATATTACACAGATTTTTCTCAAATTTGGTTTGTATTTGTTTTTGCAAAAAATAAGTGATCTTACCAAATATGGTCAGGATCGGTCCATTTTTCGGCCTTGTCCCCAAATAGATATAGCAGCCGATATGAACTTTTTCATATTTAAAGGCAATAAAATTAATAACTGTTTAAGTACAATTTAATATTTTCTTTGTACTTTTCCGCCTTTGAGTCAATTAGCCATTTTTGGGTTAATTCTGGGTTAAAATCTATGAAACTCCTTTTTTTATACATCGTTGAAAGGAGTGTTTACATAGATTTTAACTAGTAAAACCGTTAACGGTACTTAGATATTGCTCGCCACCTTCTCTCTTTATTTTTTAACTTATAAAATCAATCGTTTTGGTACCTTTGTACAATTCGTACACATAAACACCATCCGCTGTGCATATTTTTAAAAAAAAGGTAATACATCTTGTATACATATAAAAATAAAATAGAGATCTTATTTTCTCTACGTATCAAACCTAAAATTAAATTGTGTTTTATTTCTTTTTTGCTACATACGCAAACATTTGGTCCTGCGAACCGGATCCTGAGGAAAAATTTGGAAAATTTTTAAAAATTATTAATTTCAACATTCCCACAGCCTTCATCTTGTCAACACCAGCAAGAACCTGCATAAACAACCCTTCACTTCAACTACAGCAGAAAACAATAAATTAAAAAGGTGCGTATAGTTCAGTTTTTTTTTAAGTGTGAGCTAAACAAAAACTTGAAAATTTAAAAATTGTATAATTAAAATTAATTTAAAAAGAAAAAAAAGTTTCATCGTTATTGAAATACTATTTTTTTGCATACTTTTCGTTTTACAACCCTACGCGTTACGTTACATTACGTATATATTCGTTTATATTTTAATCGAAAGAAAAAGCAAAAGCCGTCGGGATTTTTAAAAAAAGTGATTAGTGCAAGTAATAATATAAATAATCATATCGTGTTTGTTTTATTCGAAGGAAAGAGAAAAAGCCGTCGGGATTTTTAAAAAAAGTGTTTAGTGCAAATAATAATAATTTAAACAGATTTACATTTAAACATAACTAAATCGGTTTTTTTTCCTTTGTGTTATACATATACGCTCACGCGAACGTTTTTTTTTTTTCGTGTTTAAACTGCTTAAGGTGTGTTTACACTATGTGTATTTTCCATATGTAAATTCAGTTTTACGATCCATACGTAATTCCGTGTGTGTGTCAAAATTAGCGTTTTACATACGATTCATAATTTTTGCGTTCAAACGTACATATGTATTTCCGTATGACATAACCTCTAAATGTAAACAACAACTGATTTAATTTGTGAATTTACAAAAAATTATTGTTAAAAATAAAGTTATATGTTTTATATATTTTTTAATTGTTAATTAATATTAAACAATTTATTTTTCTTTCAATATTAGTCTTTATAATTTACTCTTTTTTTCTTTCGCCACAAGCAGTGTTGTATTTTCATATGTTTGTCTTGCCAAAATAGAACCTGCTCTAATTGAAATATTTACATATGTCTTGCAAAATGTGTTGTACATAAACAATGTTTGAAAGGGTTCACACTATGTGTACAAATTACACTTGCTAAAAAACTAAGAAAAACACAAGCAAAACACGTAGTGTGAACGCAGCTTAAAGCTGAATAGTTTTTATTTCTCTATACGTTCACGCGTTGGTTTTTTTTTTGTGTTTATGCTCAAGAGTGTGTTCATTTCTCTTCACACTAATATATACGCACACGCATTGTGTTGGTTTGTTTTTTCTATAACATTGTTAGTCACCCTACTGTCCGTTTTAGTCGCGACATATCCAGTGTGTTTTTTATTAATTTTTTTTTTGCAAATTTTGGTTTTGCTTCTAATTTGTTAAAATAATACCACATATTAATAAAATAAAATTTTTTTAATATAGTTTTATATTATTAGCTTATAATATATTATTATTTTTTCGGATTTTTTTTAACGAATTTTTATATTGTTATTTAAATTAAATTAACTTATTTTAAAATAAATTCGAACCAAAATGCCGGGAACTGCACTTGATATTTTTATTCGCGATTCGGATATGCTCATTAAATTTGGGGCGAAATTCAACGATATTCGTGAGGAATTACATTCGGTATTTAATCTTGAAATTCGTGGAAAAGAATTGGACTTGCTTTGGGAACAAGTAAAATCGACATATCGTACTTGTTTATCATATTTAGAAAATTCGGATGACGCGGAACCAGCGGATTTTGACGCGGCTGAATCGAAATATGAAGCCACTTTTAACGCGTACGTTAATTGTTTATCTAGGATTAATGAACGATTACATCATTTTAAATCCAACGCGACACCGAAAGAGCAGTCTCAGTCTTCTAGCGTAAACCTCCATTCAGCTGACAACTTTTGTCATAATTTAACGCTTCCGCCATGCGATACCGACGTTTTTGAGGGCGATTACATTTCTTGGCCCACTTTTAGGGATCTTTTTACAGCGGTTTATATCAATAACTCTCGACTTAGCAATATTGAGCGGCTATGCCACCTAGTTCGGAAAACTAGTGGCGAAGCTCGGGAAATTGTTTCGAAATGCCCTCTCACTAATCAAGGTTTTGATGTCGCGTGGCGCAACTTGAGGGACGCATATGATAATCCACGTATGCTGGTTAATAACCAGTTAAAATCGCTATTTAGCCTTCCCTTTCTTGATAAGGAAACCTCGTCGGGATTAAAAACTTTACAACGCGGAATAAACGGTTGCCTTACGGCTATGTCAATTTATAATATTTCGACGCACAGCTGGGATCCTATTATTGTATTTCTTTGCATTCAACGGTTACCTTCGCAAACTGTTAGTCTGTGGGAACAGAGTATAAAGGACAAATCAGCTTTGTCACTCTGGAAGGATTTGGACCTCTTTCTGACAGAAAGAGTTCAAACTTTAGATTGTTTACGTGATCTTAGGGGTTCAGAATCTGCTAAACGGCTTTCTGAACCTAAAATCAAAGCGCATCATACCAATGCTGCTTCAACTTCAAGTGCTTCTTGTGTTCTTTGTAAGAATCAAGTTCACTTTTTACGCTCTTGTCATCGATTCAAAAGTTTATCTGTCGCGGATCGATTTTCTACGGTAAAAAAGTTTCACTGTTGTGTCAATTGTCTTGCAAGGACACATGAAGCTAAAAATTGTAGCAGTTCGTATAATTGCTCCATTTGTAACAAGAGACATCATACTATGTTACACCGTGAATTACCATCTTCTGAAGTTTCTAGGGATACTAATCGGTCGAATTCGGGTGTTAGTTCGGTTTCTGTTTCTCGAGTTTCAAACTCCGTACCTGCAATCGCATCATCTTCGAATGCCAATCATGCCACAGCTCCTACAAATCGTCAAGTATTTCATACAGCACAAAGTAGGACTGTACTTTTAGGGACGGCTATGGTGAATCTTATTCATCAGGGTACTACGTACCCAGCCCGGGCCCTTATTGACCCTGCTTCTGAAGCATCGTTCATTTCTGAACGTTTGCAAAATCGCCTGAAAATTTCGACGCATTCGACGAATGCTCAAATTTCAGGAGTTAATCAGGCAGTTACGGCAATGTCTAGAAAACTTTGTTCATTAAAAATTGGCTCCACCTTCGATTCATCCCTTGTATTGGAAACATTGGCACTTGTTTTGCCAAATATTTCGGGTAATTTACCATCATTTACAGTCCACTCGTATTTAAAGGAAAATTTGCCAAACCTTCGTTTGGCCGATATTAATTTTGACAGTCGACCTGTTGATCTTTTGCTTGGCGCGGATTTATATCCAAGAATTCTGTTGGGAGAAATCCGTCGCAATATTTTGGGCTCTTTACTAGCTCAGAACACTATTTTTGGCTGGATTATTACTGGTCCAGTTGTACAACCTCAAGTTCAGGTATATTCTACGAATGTCGAATTTTCAGAGGAAGATTGCCTTAACAAAAATCTTTTGAGATTCTGGGAACTTGAGGAAACTCCTAAAAGAAAAATTCTGTCTTCATTTGACAAATTTTGTGAGGAAAATTATAAAGCGACTACTCGTCGCGAATCTGATGGTCGATATGTAGTGACTCTCCCATTTAAGCCTGAATTTCCTGAAAAATTTTCTTTAGGGACTTCAAGACCTGGTGTTATGGGACAATATCTTAGGACCGAATCATCTTTACTGCGTAGACCTGAAATTAAGGAGATGTACGATGACGTCGTTAGGGAGTATTTGGACATAGGACATATGAGACCGGTATTACCAAATTTTTCATCTCCTACCTCTTTTTGTTATTTACCTCATCATCCGGTGGTAAAGCTAGAACGTAAGACAACTAAATTGAGAGTTGTTTTCAACGCTTCAAATAGAACTTCTAATGGAATTAGTTTAAACGATTGCCTTTACGTAGGACCTACCTTACAAGCAGACTTAGTTCTACTTATTCTTAGATGGCGTCTGTTTAAATTCGTCTTCAATTGTGATATTACTCAAATGTATAGGCAGATTCGGGTTGATCCTTCTCATACCCCTTTTCAACGAATTTTGTTTAGGGATTCTCCGACGGAGACTGTAAGGGACTATGAATTACAGACAGTGACTTTTGGCGTTAACTGCGCTCCATACCTTGCCATTAGGACGTTATTACAACTCGCGGACGATTCTGAGGCTGAGTTTCCTCTCGCAGCACATATTCTACGAAAGTGCATGTACGTTGACGACGTTTTGACAGGGACTCATGACATTTCGACTGCATTAATGGCTCGTGATCAACTCGTCGCTGCTTTGGCCTCTGCTAAGTTTCAACTAAGAAAATGGACTTCAAACGAACGGAGTATTTTGAAAGACATACCTTTGGACCATTTAGTTGACGCTAAATTATTGACCTTTATAGAATAGAGTACTTCAAAGACTTTAGGAATTCAGTGGAACGCTCAGTTGGACTCGTTTTATTTTAGTGTGACTCCTATTTCATTAAAATATGGGTATACTAAGAGGGAAGTCTTATCGACTATCGCGAAATTGTTTGATCCTGTAGGTTGGTTAGGTCCTGTAATTGTGGTTGCTAAAATTATCATGCAAAAAATTTGGCTTGATAATATAAATTGGGATGATATGCTTCCAATTTCGACAGAAGTTGAATGGAAAAGATTTGTAACTTCTTATCATGAGGTAAATACTATTCGTATTCCAAGATGGGTTAATTATTCGCCGGGAAATTCTGTTGAGCTTCATGTTTTTTCTGATGCCTCGGAAAAGGCATACGCGGGGGTGATTTATATTCGAATTCAGGCCTCTAACGGCGAAATTCATACTCACCTACTTTCATCGAAAACCAAAGTAGCCCCCATCAAATCAATTTCTCTACCTCGTTTAGAACTGTGCGGGGCGGTGTTAGCCTCTGAACTTTTGAAGACGGTAATAGGTGAAATTGATATTAAAATTGATCAAATTTACTGTTGGACTGATTCGACGATAGTCCTTTCTTGGTTAAGGAAAACGCCGTGTTCCTGGACCACATTTGTAGCGAACAGAGTATGCCGCATTCAAGAAAATGTGGGAAACCATAATTGGTATCATGTTCGTTCTGAGGATAATCCTGCAGATTTAGGTAGTCGTGGTACCTCTCCCACTGAGCTGGAAAATAGTGAGCTTTGGTGGCATGGTCCAAGATGGCTGGGTCAAGATAAAGTGCACTGGAATATAACGGATCTAAGTTATCTTGACACTGACATTGAGGGTCGGGTTGTCAAAACTCATGCTTCCTTCTTTACGGACGTTAAGGGGGAAGATATATATGTGGATATTTTGAATAATTACTCTCGTCTTGATCGAGCTCTTCGGATAATCTCATATATTTTGAGGTTCTTTTACAATAGTCATCCAGCTCATAGGTCAAATCGTTATATGAATGTGGATAAAATCGTTGCTGGTTATGAAATCAGAAGAACAAAATTGCATTTAGCCATTGTGGCTCAGAAACACCACTATGCAGATGAATATAAGTGCCTGTTAGACAAAAAACCGTTAAGTTCAAAGAGTTGTCTTATTTCTTTGAATCCCTTTCTCGATAAAGACGGTGTGATAAGATTGAATGGTCGCTTGGTTAAATCACCATCCCTTTCATATACGGAGAAATATCCAATTATTTTACCTTATTCGAGCCGATTTACTCAATTGTTAATAGAATTTGTTCATATGATTTCCATTCACGGTGGAAATCAGTTGATGTTGCGAATACTGCGCATTGAATATTGGGTTCCACGCTTGAAGTCGAAAATTCGTGGAGTCATTGGTCGTTGTAAGCGGTGTATTATTGACCGTAAAGTATCTTGTCGCCAAATTATGGCGGCTCTGCCCCCTGAAAGAACTACTCTTACTAGACCATTTATGACAACGGGCGTTGATTTTGCTGGTCCCTTTGACATCAAAAGTTTCACGGGCAGAGCTTGTAGGATAACGAAGGGCTACGTTTGTATTTTTGTTTGCTTTTCTACGAAAGCAATTCATTTAGAGGCCACGTCTGATTTATCGACGCCTACTTTTTTATCTGCCTTTCACAGATTTATTTCCCGACGAGGTTGCCCCTACACTATATTTTCGGATAATGGCACAAATTTTGTAGGTGCATCGCGTGAATTAGAGAAGGATTTTAAGATGTTTCTTAAGGAAAGTCAGATTGCAGTGGGTTCTATTTATGGTATTCAGGGTTTAACTTGGCGGTTTATACCGGCCGGGGCACCTCATATGGGTGGCCTTTGGGAAGCCGGGGTCAAGAGTTTTAAGCACCATTTTCGTAAGGAAGCGCAATTTTTTAAATATACTTTTGAAGAACTTTCTTCAGTTCTCGCAAGAATTGAAGCTTGCCTAAATTCACGTCCTCTTTGTTCTATGGCGGATAACCCTCGGGAACCAGTAGCTCTGACTCCTGGTCATTTTTTAATAGGTGGACCAATACTTGCTCCCCCGGAGCCTGAAATTAATGAATCTCCGATAAGTCTTGTTAATCGATTTCGAAAAATGAAAGCGTTGTCTCAACTTTTTTGTCGCCGATGGAAAGAAGAATATTTAATGACGTTAAATAAGCGCTATAAATGGAAATATCCGGAACGCGATCTACAGGAAAACGACTTAGTCGTTATCAAGCATGAAAATCTACCTCCAACATCGTGGCGTTTAGGCCGGGTCATAAAAGTTTATCCGGGAAGTGACGGTCGCGTAAGGGTCGCGGATATTCGTACTGCTAATGGGGTTGTAAAACGACCAATAACCAAACTGGTCATTTTGACCGAATAATTTACACTTTTTCTTCGATATTTTCTTTAAATTTTTTATTGTTTCATAGAAATATGGAATCTCTCCCTAACCTTTTTGAGATGCTCTGCTCGATTATGAGGATGCTATGGCGCAATACACCGTTTTTGGATGGGTCATATCTGGCCCATCTCCATTGTAGAGTCCTTACTGGCTCATATGTAGAGTCCTTACTGGCTCAAATTGTAGAGTCCCTACTGGCTCATACTTATTTATAATCAATTTTCCATTGGGGTCCCTACTGGCCTATGGAAAATTGTTACGTCGAGGTCCCTACTGGCCAATTTAAGTGTTAAAAAAAAAAAAAAAAAAAAAAAAAAATTTGAATTCAAGCTCACATTTTTAAACTGAACTATGCCTTATTTTAAGATACTTAAGTTATTTGTTAAAGTATTATTGTTGCAACACACCTTGATGTTGCAAGGTGGCCGGCAATGTTTAAGTACAATTTAATATTTTCTTTGTACTTTTCCGCCTTTGAGTCAATTAGCCATTTTTGGGTTAATTCTGGGTTAAAATCTATGAAACTCCTTTTTTTATACATCGTTGAAAGGAGTGTTTACATAGATTTTAACTAGTAAAACCGTTAACGGTACTTAGATATTGCTCGCCACCTTCTCTCTTTATTTTTTAACTTATAAAATCAATCGTTTTGGTACCTTTGTACAATTCGTACACATAAACACCATCCGCTGTGCATATTTTTAAAAAAAAGGTAATACATCTTGTATACATATAAAAATAAAATAGAGATCTTATTTTCTCTACGTATCAAACCTAAAATTAAATTGTGTTTTATTTCTTTTTTGCTACATACGCAAACAATAACAATGACACTCAAATTTGGTTTATCGATATCCAATTAGTTGGGCCTAAGAGATAGGGTCTCTAAACGTATGGTATAGGGTATCGTGTAGTCGGTGTAGACCGACTATAATTTTCTTACGTGTTAATTTTTCATTTAACTTTTTAGGGATTATATTTTTTCTTGCACATTGGGGGGTTTTTTTTTGTTATATCGTGATAACGATAAAAAAAATATGTGACAATACTACTAACATAGCTCATGGTAGTTGTGTTTTTTTTGGTATGGTTAATATATTTGCATCATTTTTTTATGAATGTTATTGTACAACAGTTATGTTCCACCACTAAAATATTATAAGAAACACACAGGGTTTTTTGTTTTTTTTTAGAGGTGTCTACAAATTTTAGGTTATATCTCAGCGCAATGACGCCCGATTTACCCCATTTTGAATACCAGCCTGGTGGATATAATGGCAAATAACATTATCCCAACCTGGCACAGGTAAAAAGTTTATTTTTTGAATGAATGTGATCTCAACAGACACGTGGCCCGAGCTGTTATAAGGATAAAGAATATATCTACTTTATGGAGTCGGATGCGTTACAAACTTATATATACCCTCTGCCGGAAAACCGTAAAAAATTTATGCATACACCTGCTATGTATAAAAAATATCATATTTTTTATAGGAAAGTCTTTGATATTTGACAAACTCATTGATTTTTTTTTGTAATAAGAAAAAAAGTTAGCGGCATTTTATTTTGCATAAATTCAGTTTTTGAACAGGTAGATGACAACAGGTATTAAAACTGTAGTGTAGCTTTTGGTCAGTGAAGGGTAAAAAGTTGAAACCTGTTTATAAACAAATTACGTGTAAAGCAGACATAAAAAGGGAATATCTTTGTTCGACCAAAAACTATGTTGTAGGTACAATGATGATAATGATTGTTGCAAAAAAAAGAAAAAAAGAAATAAGCGGGAAACGCATTGGCAGCAAACTTACACACACTGTGTCAACTGGCGGCAGAAACAGAAGGACGAACTAAATGAAATAAAGCCAGTTTTGTAATCACTATAAAAAAAAATAAAAATAAAATATATCGACATTCCTTGTAGTATTTTTATTATTCTTCAGTACCACTGACTACACAATTTGTGTGTTGAACCGTCCGGTTCGCATTGTTTAAGGGAATGCGTGTGTTTATGTTGCAAGAAAGTAACCACATACTGCGGCTAAAATTGCTTAATCCA
Organism: Cordilura impudica; assembly: GCA_963682025.1. Classification (NCBI taxonomy): domain Eukaryota; kingdom Metazoa; phylum Arthropoda; class Insecta; order Diptera; family Scathophagidae; genus Cordilura; species Cordilura impudica. The sequence goes on along the minus strand of OY821519.1, from coordinate 42,191,437 downwards.
AGGATTTAAATTTTTAAACGTTTTTACGAATATGCTACAAAAATTCTTTTCATGCCTCACCTTTTGGGTAGATGTTGTATTGTATTGTTTCTTTTCTTTCATTTCATTTCTTCGTCGTCCTCATATATCCATCCACCTTTTTGTCAGTTTATTAAATAGGCCGAATGTTAAGAAAAACACGTACATCTCTATGTTTATGGAACATGTTAAAATAAACATCTTTGGATCGAAGTAGGAGGTTAAGGTATACATACAAATTTGTTTTTTGATATTTAAATGCAAAATATTTCCATATTTTGTTTTTTTTTTCAGGTACAGGTGAAAAGTGTAAATTTTTGTGTTATAAACAAGTAGGCGAAAATATGTTACAATTTTGTTTACACACAAAGATAACAATATATACATATATCAGTCAGAATGAGAAAAAAAATTAAACAAGTTATTTTCATACGAATTTTGTATAATTAATACTCGAAAATATCAAAATGTTAAAAATATAATCCCGTTTTTCCATATTTCACATTTTTCAGTCATATTTATATGCCAAGAATAAAAATGATATCATATTCTATGAAAGATATAGTTCAGCAATTTGTAGCAAAAGATTTCGATTAAGGCTTGTAAAGCGCAACGTGCTGCTGGCTTAAATTCTAATTTAGTTAAGAGAAATAACGACTGTCAAGAACTTAAGTTAACGATTGAGATTTTGATTAATAAATAGAGGTCTTAAACGTTGTATTTCTTTAACTATAAATACATGTGGTAACAAGTGCATATTAATGTTTGAACAAGAAAATGATTTTTTTTTAAATAAAAATAGTTGGCTATACACAGGTGACCCAGGTTCAGTACCTAGCTTGGTCATTTTTTAAAGTTTGGAAATAAAAAATAAATCTGGCGAATAAAGCACGTGATGAAGCAATTCGAATTTTCATTCATGGATTTTGGCCATCGCATAAGTGGAGGTGTGAACTGGTGCATTGACTTGATGAAATAACACTTTTTGACTAAATGCAGCCTTTATTTCTTTAATTTTATCACTGTTAATTTTTTATCGTTTTGAAGATAATCGATAAAAATTATCGCACGCGCATCGCAGAACATAGTCGTGTCGTGGAACTGTCTTCGCCTTCTTTGGACACAATTCTCCCATTTCAGTCCACTGTTTTGACTGTTAACTTGTTTCCGAAATAAAGTTGTAAACCCATGTCTCATCCGTGGTTATGAATCGACGCAAAAACTTGATTTTATTGCGGTGAAACATCGCCAAACACTCTATTGAAACATCTTCATCTGCATGTCGCTGTATAACATTTTTTTAAAAGCCTATCATTTCAGTACACGCACCTTCAGCCGACGATCATCTAATACCATTTCGTGTATTTGCTTAACCGTTTCTGGCGTGACCACCTCAACTGGTCAACCGCTATGGTGTTCGTCTTGGCAGCTCGTACAGCCTCGCTTAAACTCTGCCATCCTATTTTTTATAATTGAAACGAAGGACTAGACTCCCCAGAGTGTAATCTAGCTCGGCTTTAATATTGATTGGACTGAAACCTTTTAAACGAAAGTATTGAATTACATAAAAATGACAAATTTTTATCATGTAACAAATTCACTGAGATCATTTACTTTTGATGGATTCGAAAAAAAATAATAATAAACAACGTGGCGCCTTGAAACTTAAAACATATGTTTTATAAGGTTGCCACTTTTCACCAAAGTAACTTTTTTCAATCTACTACCGCGCAATCTATTAGTCAAGTCGGGTTGTTCTGTTTATATCGGATTTTATTACACTATGCAACAAATTCAGGGTCTCGATTTTGGAGAAGGATGTTATTTAAGTTATTTTTTTGGCTCAACACTGTGAAAAGACGATTTTTGTGCCCTTCTTGCATATTTTTGGAGTTAGAGTTTGTGTTTCATGGATTTATAAGCGAAACTAATATTTTTTTATTTTTTTGGAATTAAACATCTTTGGCACTCCCTTGTATATAACCGCCTAAATATATTCACGGAACATCAATCCCTTAAAATGCCTATTTTAATCGATTTGCTGAGAATTCTTCGAAAACAATTCTTCGAAAAAACAATTCTTCGAATAGCAGGTCAAATAACAATTCTTTGAAAACAATTCTTCGAATAGCAATTCTTCGAATAACAATTCTTCGAAAACAATTCGACGGGAAATAATCAGAGGTTTTCAACTATAGCGGGAAATAAACAGAGGTTTTCAACTATAGCGGGGAATAATCATACCGATTTTTAACTACAGGCTTTTACTTTCGATTTACGGAAAATTCGTCTCCAAAACGGCTTCGAAATTGTTTTCGAAGAATTGTTTTCGAAGAATACTTATTCGAAGAATTGCTATTTGAAGAATTGTTTTCCAAGAATTATTATTCGAAGAATTATTATTCGAAGAATTGTTTTCGAAGAATTGTTCTCGAAGAAATTTCCGCCGACCATTTTAATAAACTTTTTTTATAGTTTCCTATACTAAAGGGTGATTTTTTAAGAGCTATAGGAAAGTTTTCAAAAAAAAAAACACATAAAATTCAGAAAAATGCATGAAATCTTTATTTCAATCGATAGTACGGTCCATATAATTTAATGTTTGACGATTATTTCATGCAAATGTTGACCGTGACTGCGCCTCAAATGGTCCAACATTTCGGCCGGTATCTCACGAATAAATGCTTCAATGTTGTCTTCCAATGCGTCAATTGAAGCGGGATTGTCTGTATAGACATGAGCTTTAACATAGCCCCACAAAAAATAGTCTAAATTCGCTAAATCGCACGATCTAGGCGGCCAATTGACCGGTCCCGAACGTGAAATAAAATGTTCACCGAACTCGCCTCTCAATAAGTCCATTGTTGCGCGTGCTGTGTGGCATGTGGCACCGTCTTGTTGAATCCACATGTCATGTAAGTCAAGCTCTTGCATTTTGGGCAAAAAAAAGTTGGATATCATCTCTCGGTAGCGCTCACCATTCACAGTTACGTTACGATTCGCATCATCTTTGAAGAAGAACGGTCCAATGATGCCACCAGCCCATAAACCGCACCAAACTGTGACTTTTTCTGGATGCATTGGTAGCTCTTCCAATACTTCTGGCTGATATTCACTCCAAAATCGACAATTCTGCTTGTTTACGTACCCATTGAGCCAAAAATGAGCTTTGTCGCCATAAAATGTTGGTCGTAAGCGTGTTGGTGGTTTAATGTCCAACAATGTAAATTTGGTGCGAAATTTAGTCACAATAGCCCGAATAGCCGCTTCAGTGGGTCGATTAAACTGACCATAAAATGGAAGAAGCGCGCGATGAACTTTCTTAACAGAGCACGCATTTTGATAATAAAATTCAATAACTTGCAAGCGTTGTTCGTTTGTAAGACGATTCATGGTTAAATTATAGACCAAACTGAAGATGTTTGACAATGAAACAAAACACGAAACGTGCGTCAGCTGTTTAAACCAGTGTTGCCAAAAAGATAATAGCTAAAAAATCACCCTTTATATACCTTTTACCGTAAAAGTCACAAACTAAAGGCTTTCTTTATTTTTATTTTTCAAGCGGAAACAGTTATTTTTTGATTTTTATTTTTTCGGGAAGAAGTTATTTTTATTTATTTATTTATATTAATTACAATACAAAGTAAATTTGTATTCTGATTTTGGGTCCAGGGATAAGCCGGGTGACAAAGACCATTTGGCTGGTTTTTGCAGCGACAGACCAAAGCCTCTGGTGGGAATGGAACCCACGACCCCCACATGATAGCCGAGCTCGCTACCTACTCACCTACCGGGGGCGTTTAAAGTAATTTTTTAATTTATATTTTTTTGAATAGAAATAACAGTTATTTTTTGATTTTTATTTTTTTTTTTTTGAGGAGAAAGTAGCAGTTATTTTTTGATTTTTAAAATCACAGCTATTTTTGATTTTGACTTTTTTGAGCAGAAAATAACAGTAATTTTTTGGTTTTTAATTTTTGGAGGAGAATATAACAGTTAGGTTTTTGATTTTTATTTTTTTCGAGCAGAATATAACAGTTATCTTTTGCTTTTTATTTTCGAATATCTTGGTCTCAGGTTGTGAATGATTTTAAGGTTCTAGTTTTGAATAATTTGCAGGCTCTCGTATGGAATTTTGCACTTCAACTGTACCATACTTGACAAGCGTAAGTCATTATAGGTAGGATACGCATTTTATATAGTAGAGTCTTGTTTTGGATATTTCTTCTTGACTTTTGATTGAGTAAGGGATATAGGGTCCGTCCGCATCTTATGGCTTTATAGCAAACTGAAATGACATGGTTTTTGAATGTTAATTTTTTATCTAATACTAACCCTTATATATTTAACATGTTCCTGTAAGGGGATAACGGTTCCTTGAATTTCAAGAGGGATTGTAGGATTACGCTTCATTGCTTTATTGAATGGATGTAAAATGGCTTGAGTTTTTTCATGTTTTACTCTTATTTTCCATTTATCAAAATATTTTTGATCAGATTTTAAAGAATTCTGCAACTTTTTTATTATTGCGTTAGAAACTTTTCCACTGCAAATTAGGGCACTATCATCAGCGTAAAAAGCGGCATCGTGGTTCATTAGTATAGTAAAATCTGCGTTTAATATTGAGTACAATATTGGTGATAGACCAGCAGGAATGTTTCGAGTAGATGATATGCACTTGTCTACACATACAACGAAAATACGATCGGATAAGAAGCTTTTAATAAGTTTTTGTAGATAAATAGGATATCCAAAAGTATTAGTTTATAGATAAGACCATCGTGCCAAATGGAATCATAGGCTTTTTCAATGTTGATAAATACAATTCCCGTACTTTTTCGATTATTTTTGTTTGAATCTATGATTTTATTAACTTTTTTTGGAGTTTTATTTTTCCAACTATTTAAATGTAAAAGTTATTTTTTTATGTTTATTTTTTCGAGCAGAAAATGACAGTTATTTTTTGATTTTGATTTTATCGAGCCGAATATAGCAGTCGTTCTTTGATTTTGACTTTTTTAGAGTAGAAAATAATTACTGTATTTCATTTTAATCTTTTCGAGCAGAAAATGGCCACAAATTGTTGAACTAATATTTCTCATAGTTCTCGAATTTTCACATGCAGTGGTTTGATGTTTATATTTGCTTGAAAAGGTAAAAACCAAAAAATAACTCTTACTCTCTTCTCGAAAAAATTCTGCTTGCGAGAATAAAAATTAAAAATAACTTCAATTCAAAAAAAAAAATAATTAAAAATAAATAAATAATAAATAGATAACTAAATAAAAAAAAAATTAAGAAGAAATAATAAATCTGAATGATAAAAAACAAAGTATTTTCTGAAAGACTGATTTACATGAATTAAAATTGTACTAGCAGATTCCAGCGCTCGAAATTCGAGCGCAATTTCTAGGCAGCTTTATTTTTCAACTTAGCCAATTCACAAACCAATACTTTTATGGTTTATTATTATTGTGAAGAGAACACACATAACAAATGTATAATTTTATGTATGTGTTAGTAGCAACTTTAAATGCAATTTACTCAAAATAAAGGAAAAAATTTAAAAATCCGTAGATCAGCAAAACGGCTAAAAAGAAATACCTTTCAAATAATATACGTTTGGTCAAAATCGGGATAAAACGGTAGAACAAAACATCGGTCACAAGAAATCGCCTAGCCTATTAATATTATAGATACTTCAATCAGTTCGCCGATGTTTACTTCTATATGCTTTTTTGTTAAAAATTTCAAAATAACTGTTATTTTATAAAATTGAAAATAATGTTACCATATTTATAAACCATTTTTAACTTTAAAGCCGCCCTCATTAGAATGTGAAAACACCAGGGGCCAAATCACCGCATTCGTTATCGAAATAATTTTTTTATTTTCCAAAATAAAATACTAAGAATAATTTTACTCTGTTATAGTTAACCGATTATGGTCCCTAGTTAAGAGTAAAAGTGAAACAAGGTCTGATGTTTATCCGTCTTCTTTAAATAATACTCCAAAATATGCAATTTCGATTGATTTTACTCGAAATCGAATGCGGTGATTGGCCCCTGTTCTATATTAGGAAAATTATACACAAAAATTCGAACTTGACTCAGCCATTAAATGCTTTGGTATTTTAAAGATTTTATTATTTATATAATAAAAATAAATTTAACACTTGTTTATTTATTTATTTATAATGATTTTGTCATGTTCTTGATTGATAAAATTAAGCAATTATTTGTAAACTCTAGGCAGTTTTCAGTGAATATGGGCAGTCGGCTTTATGTGGGGACTTTTACAAAAATTATTCTTAATTTATTAGATTGAGGATATCATGCTATTAATATATACTCATAAATCAACTGTACCCTCGACATATTTGAATCTTATGCCATTTTCTTTTCTGACAAAATATATTGCACTTTATTTGCACTTTTTTCGAAAAGTCTATTATATATTCTGGATTAAGAGTAACCTTTTCATAGACATCAGTAGAAAGGCCTCAAAGCCGAGCTCTCGTAAACCGCAAAAAATTACAACCATTCAGGTCATAGTGTGAGAAATTTTCCCACTGTTCCACTTTTTTTAATATTTTCACCCTGTCACTTCAAAGAGGATAACAATCAAAATTTTTTGTTTGCATTTTATGAACACAGCACTTTGAGACCTTTTTATTGATATATAAGATAAGGTTGCTCTTAATTCAGAATACATAAAAAAATAAATTATTCGAAAAAAGTCCAAATAAAACGACATTTTTTGTCAGGTAAAAAAAACGGCATTAGGGTAATTTTTTTAGTCTAAGTTAGAGCTAATATTTGTAAGGGTCTTAGGTCTCAACTTTTACCGATTTGTTGATTTTTTTCCCAACAGCGATCGTCATTGAATCGAAAAACTTTGGTGCCTATTATGAGCAACTTTCGATTTTCGATTGTGGTCGAATTAACAGATCGGACGAATTTTCATTTGGTATTATGGCGCACATTCGATAAAATAGCGCTATTGTGAATTTCACTCAATTGGATTATTCACAATAGTACATATTTATCAGATAGCACTATAAATAAACATTGTTTGTTTACAAATTTATTAAAGAAAAAAAATAATTTTTTATTAACATGGAATTATGGTTCTATGATCGTCTGATGAAGATGAATGCTTCGTCATGAGAGATGCTTCCAACGAGGCGTTTATGGAATTGTTGTCTACTACAGATGAACTGCTGCGGCAATGCACACAAGGCAGATCAATCTCATAAAATTAAAATAATTTAAAACTTATATTTCCAATAAATTTTACAAACTGCCATCCAGCATCGAAAGCAAAATTGTGTTCGATCGAAAATTCGTTGTACAACGAAATTTTCGACCGTGCTGCCAGCTCATAATACGAATTTGACATCGATAGTCGATGTTCGATAGGCAGCGAAGATCGAAGATCGAATGCAACTCATAATAAGGGACTTTATATATACGACCTGTAGTTTGATTACAACGTTAACATGGACAGCCAAACAGACGGACGGACATTCCTAAAGTGATTCAAAAAGTGATTCTGATCATTAAATAAAATATGGTTTTAAGCCAAGAACGTTCGGTAGTTACCATACATTATACTCAAACTCATTATAATCAGACCAAAGTTTTAGGGTTTATTTCGACACTAACATTTTACTTTGCACTTTTATTCAAACTTCAAAACCCGTCAGCGCTTAAATATTTTAAAAGTCAAACTAATTTTCCATATAAATTGTTTTTGTGGTTTGAAAGTGCTGCTACCTTTCATATCAGTTTTTAACTTCATTTTCATGAAATACATATTTGTGTATACTGCTCTAAAAGCTTCATGCTTGTCATAAAAATAATTTTTTATGTTGACATTTATATGATAGAACTCGGTGTTGCTGCCAGACGGTGTGATTTTTATTTAAAAGCCACAACATGGGTCTGTGGCTGTTAGGTTCAAATTCATTCAATCATTCATGAAAATTAAATTCACAAGAAGGAGTTCTGGTGTTTTAAAGCTTAGACACATATGGATGGAATGAAATGGTTGTTGAAGAAACACAAATCAAGGCGGTGCGTAAAAATGAATTTAATACATACGTTTTGTGGCTTTGGTTTTATTTATATAAACATACATACATACATATATTTTCTTTTTATTTACAATACTCGTACATACATATACAAATTTACATATGTATAAAAGAAAAGAAGTATTTTTTAAGGGTTTCCAAAAAGATTTTGTAAAGACATCATTAGTAATGCTTCAAAAATATTTATTTATCCTTTCAAATGCTTTAAATTCTCTGACAAATTTGTTTAAGTGAAAATAAAATTAATTTATACATAATTTTTTATTGTTGTTTTTTTTTTTTGCTTTATTCATTAACAACTCTTTGATTTGTTATATATTTAATTTTAGTATTTTTTTTTAAGATTTCACTTTGTTAGTTTATTTTTTTTTCATATTATTATTATCTGTCTGTAATTGTGGTAATTGGAAGCAAAAGAAAAAACAGAAAAAGAAAATTATATGGCAATAATTGGAGTAAAATATTGCTAGTGGAAATAGAATAATTTTCTGCTTGCATGTATACATGCAGTTAAGAGAGGTTTGATTGTATGAATAGATATAAACATATAGACATACTTTCCATATATTTATGAAATACAAACATTGATTTGTTGCCAACAATTATCTTTGTTCTAAATTCTATAATATTACTATTGTGACTAAATAACAAAGCCACAATTGATGAAGACAGCAAGTTAAAGCTTTAAAATCAGTTTAAAATCGTCTTTTGCTCTCTTATAGAAAACACGTTTTTTTGTGGTATAGAAGATGAGAAGTCTTGCTTATAGTAGAGAATATTATATACTGTGATGCAGTATTATAGCCGCATGATATTTTTAGTTATTTTTTGCATTAACACAAAAATGAGAAAAAAAATCTGTTTATGCCATCTGAGAGTGCATTAAAAATTAATAATAGTAGCAACAAAATACATTGTTTGTCTTGTGTTTTATAAATCATTACAACAAATAATTAGTTTTTTAGTTATAAACGCAGTATTAAAATAAGCAAGAGTGTTAAATTCGAAACTTTGGTACCGTCCTCCTGAGTTTTACTTTTGTATGAATATCTAGACTTATTGCACTATCTATAATTTTAATAGGCTAGGCGATTTTTTTTCTACCATTTTATCCCGCTTTTGACCAAACGTATATTATTTGAAAGGTATTTATTTTTAGCTTCTCCCCAGATTTACAGATTTTAAAGGTTTTTCCTTTATTTTGAGTAAATTGCATTTAAAGTTGCTACTAACACATACATAAAATTATACATATGCTATGTGTGTGTTAATTAAATTTGTTAATGTGCTTGTTAATGAGTTTGTTATCTTCATTCACAATAATAATAAACCAAAAAAGTGTTGGTTTGTGAATTGGCTAAGTTGAAAAAGAAAGTTGCCTAGAAATTGCACTCGAATTTCGAGCGCTGGTACTGCTAGTTTATAATAAATGTAAGGAAAATATTTCAAAAACAAAACAAATTCATAAACTTAATACTAAAAATACAATAAAACACTGAATTTTTGGAATTTTTTTTCAGAAGTATCTCCATAATTTAGACCATAACTTGGCCCAATGATGTCCGATTTACCCCATTTTCAATAACTACCTGCTCCAAATACTGATAAACAATATTATCCTAAGTTTACCCAGGTAAATAGTTTAATTTGTATATGAGCGTAATTTCAACGGACAGACAGACGGATATCGCTGTATTGAATAGAGTTGTTATGATAAATTATATGTACAGCGGTTTGTATGAAAAAAAATTTTTTGGTCGAATTTTGAGGTATGCGGCTCGGATTATTGTGACACTGGATCTAGAAATTTAGCGCGCAAAATTTGAGCCATATCGAACAATGCTTTCTGGACGCGCATTGAGTTCAAAGTTCAAATATGAATTTATATGTAAAAATTATCAAAAAAAATCATTTTTCGCAAAAATTTTGATATCAAAAATTGCGCTTCAATTAAATTAATTAATAACCCATAATCCAGAGTAAATTATCTTTCAAATAAAACAACAAAATCTATTATCCGTTGAAAAACAGCCAAGTTATATCAAGTTCCCCAGGCAATAAATGCACCGCAGACCACTCACTCGAGCTCACATTTTTAAAGACATTGAAATAATTTACAACAACAATATTTTTGCATTCTCTTGATCTCAAAATGATCTTTTGTAAAGTATTTTGCTTCTCGTCTATTGTTATGCCGTTCTAAATTAATGTCGATACGGTATGTATTGTTAGCACTATTTCAAAATCTCCAATTTTACTTTTTAAAAAATTTTGTTCAAGAAATTTTCCGAAATCAACGACTGGACTTTAAGGTCTTATTAACAAAATATATATGATTAAAAACGCCAAATATTGTAGGTATCCTGTTCTTAGTTTCGCGAGGGCAGCGTTTTTATTTCAGCGGATTTGAAGAAAAATTTGATTTTCATACTTTTTCAACTTTTAGGCTACATCTTTTTGGTGTTTTCAAATATCTTTTGCCACAGTATTATATTACTTGATATATCGCACCTGTACCTCTAAATTGAGTCAACTCAAAATTTTTCAATTTTCACTTTTTGCAAGAAAACGATACAGAGTGATCATATCTATCCACTGTAAAAATTTTACATCGATTTTTCTAGTCTTTCGCAAAAAAAAATACAGTTTTAACCCTCTTTGTGTTATAAGAGAAGCTTCTTTAGAATCCACTAAAAAGACATATTTTGAGTTGCGCCCAAAAAACTTGTTATTTTTGATGGTCACTGAAAAAATCGCTATTATTCGCAATCGCTTATTATTCGCAATTCTTTACAATGAAACAACTGCTTTTAAATTTTATAGTAAACATTAAAAAAAACCCGTTTTTTGCCTCTACTGAAAATTTGTAAATTTTGAGCTGACTCACTTTAGAGGTACAGGTGCGATATGTTCTCAATGCTGTAAATTAAGGTTAAATGAAACACTATAAATTGTCCCCCTTTAGAGTCAAAAGTCACCCTAATGTACATGGGTATTGAGGGAATAATAACATACCATTCTGCTAAAGTCAGCTATATTATACACGCCATCGTCCAGAGGTTATATATCAGTTTGTCAAAAATTAATTTGTGACCCCACAAAGTGTATATATTCTTGATCCTTATAAAAGCTCCAGCCCTCATAGCAACGTCCGTCTGTCCATCCGTCCGACTATCTGCTGAAATCGCGTTTATTCACAAAATCAACCATTTACCTGGGTAGGCTTAGGATAATATTGTTTCGAGCAGGTTGGTATTTAAAATTAGGTAAATCGTACATCATTTTGCCAATAAGGAGTCATCTCTAAAAAATGCTAAAAATTCCGTGTTTTGTTACAATAATTCAGTATTATTAAGTTTATCAAATTGCTAACTTTTTCAAATATTTTTTTTTTACAGAAATAGTAAAATCAGTCAAGATATTAATGTAAACTAGCAAATCCCAACCCTCGAAATTCGAGTGCAAATTCTAGGAAATTTTCTTTCTTCATTCAATTTATTTCTTTCAATGTTTTTTTAATATATTTAATTAATTAAATTTATTTCATTATTAATATATGTTCAACACACAGAAATTAGAGCCTAAAGGTATTTGAGCCACCCACCTAAAGGTATGCTAATTTTAGACAATTCCTAATTCAACACAGGGCGTATGATATGCAATTATATAAAGAAATTCGATTGCGTTATTGTCGTTATTGGTTTATGTCCAAAATAATTTTTTTCGTTATTTGTTTAGGTCCAAAATTATTTTTCAATTCGACACAGGGCTTTTCATATACAATTTTTGCAAATACATTAACAAATTTAATAAACACACATGCATGTGCTAATAGCAACTTTAAATGCATTTTACTAAAAACAATGCATTTCACTCCAAATCTGTGAATCTGGTGGACAGCTAAAAAGAAATACCTTTCAAATGAGGTATGTTTGGTCAAACTCAAAGTCAAACTGACAAAGTTATAAGGGTCACAAGAAATAGATGATATAAGTAAAACACAGCTAGATGGTAACAAAGATTCTTATTTTCGCGGTTGTTACTTGTCCGATAGTGAGAAAAGCAAATTTATGCTTTTCAGAAAGTGTTAGTTGTCACGAAATTGCTCGGAGATTAAATCAGTCTGATAAGGTATTTCGAAATTTTTTAAAGTATCCTAATTATGGACAAAATATGAGAAATTCAGAAATAAAACCCTAACTTTCAGTACGAAGTAATCGCAAGATTGTCACAAGCGCCAGTATCACAACGAAAACTGGTCCGCAAATAGCTCACGAATGTGATCTAAATGTGTCCCGATGGACAGTAAAACATGTGCTACAGCAATCGTCAGTAATTTGCCGTCGAAAAACGAACAAGCCACAATTATTGGCTCGCCATAAAAAAGCACGTTTGCTTTTTGCTAAAAATAATATGAGTACGAACTGGAATAACTTAAATAATTTTTTTCGATGAGAAAAAGTTTCACTTAGACGGTTCGGATGGCATTGACTGACCATTGGCTGAAAGTACGCAAGCTAAAAGAGATAATAGGCATTTTAAAAGGCATTGTGGAAATTTGTTTGTGATATTTCACCATAGATGAAACACGGGTCCATCATTGCATTCCTAAGGCAAATGAACTGTAAAAACAGTGGATTGAAAGGGACACATGGGGTCCAGCCAAGGTCATGGCATCAGTTTTTTTTTATCATTCGCGTAGAATAATTTTCTGTGGTTATCTTTATCAAAAAAAAAAAAAAAAACAATCAATGCCTATAATTATGGAAATTTATTAAAACTTTTCTGTTATGAAATCATATAAAGCCCGAATTTGCGATATGCTCCAGTTCATACATCAGCTATTACAATGGGTACAAAAAATAAATTAAAGTTCGAATAGCTTCATCATGTAGCCTGTTCACCAGATTTAATCAGGGGCGGATTAATTACTCTTTCCGAAGTTAGAAAAAATATTTTCCAACAATGCAGAATTCATATCTGATTATCGAATATTGCTGGGAAAAGTGTATAAACATTTTTTAGAAATGTGTAGTTTGTTATATCAGTTAGTTTTGGAACCACCATCTAAGCTTGGGCTTTGCATCAAGAAACATTTATAAACATTTTTTTAACAAATTAATTTTTTACCAGACAACACATTTTTCATTTATATTCTTGCAGACAATGAGTCTATCATTAAGTTAATGAATTTCGTTCGTAAAATTTCATTAAAATTGTTATATAACATTTATAACGACTGTCAATAAACCAACTGTTTTATGAAACTTTTACTGAATTTTTAGTATAATTCCGTTATAAAAATTTAAATATTAAATTTTATTTGATTTTATGAAAAAATTCATCTAATCCAAGAATTTTTCCAGTACAAAAAGTCCATACTGACATAAATTTTTGCTTTTGCATTCAAATATCGACCTAATGGTAAGTCTTTGCATTTATTATTTATTTATTTATTTATCTATAATATTAATAGGCTAGGCGATTTCTTGTGGCCGATGTTTTGTTCTACCGTTTTATCCCGATTTTGACCAAACGTATATTAGTTGAAAGGAATTTCTTTTTAGCTGTTTTCCAGATTTTTAAATTTTTTCCTTTGTTGTGAGTAAATTGTGTTTAAACTTGCTACTAACACATACATAAAATTATACATATGCTATGTGTGTGTTCATTACATTTGTTAATGAGTTTATTTATATCATAATATGTGTGTATAGTTGACCTTATTTTTTTGTTGTTAGATAATTTTAATTTTAGTTCGGCTTGAAGTCATACATTTTAATAAAATTAAATAAAACAGAATTGTTTTAAATTTTGTTAATTTTTGTTTATTTACACAAAGTGACAATAAACCAAACAACAAACAGAAATAATCCCGGAATATTTGTTTTTTAAAAATATCACCTGAAGATGATCGAAGATTTCGATCGAAATATTGGGTTTTAAATAAACAAAAATTAATAATAAAATTTAAAACAATTCTGTTTTATTTAATTTTATTAAAATTTATTTATTATCTTCATTCACAATAGTAATAAACCAAAAGAGAGTTGGTTTGTCAATTGACTAATTTGAAAAAGAAAGTTGCCTAGAAATTGCACTCGAATTTCGAGCGCTGGAATCTGCTTGTTTATTATTAAAGAAATTGATAAATTCATATCACAAATGGCGAAATTCTTAAAATAAATTAAAATTAAAATTAAAAAAAAAAAATAAAAAACAAATGGAAATAAAAACATAAAACATACTTAGTAAAGACAAAATCATACTCATCATCACAAAACCAGCATAAACCACAAACAAAAATCTAGCCACAAACAAAATTCCGACCGTCAGTTCATTCATTGTTTTACTTAAAACATGATTTTAATATTATGACTGTATACAGTCACTATCATTATTGAACCATTTGACGCCATAATGTCTAACTCTATTTATAATACTAATTGAGCAGTGGGATCTCAGTGTCACTCAAAAGTAACTACATATATAATATGTGCAGAAATATAAAAATGTAAATACAACTCTGCTTTAATTAACATATTTTCTTAAAATTGATTTAAAATTCTAAAATCTATTGGCAATTCTATTTATTTCTAAAACTTTACAATTAAACTCAGATTTCAGAGATAGCAAAAACTGAGTACGATTTTTAAGTTTAAAGAAGTTAGAAAATTATATATCCCTGAAGTTCGGGAAAGAGGGTTAGGTAAAAAAAAGTAACATTTTCAGTATGTGGGCAAGTGAATTCTTAACAAATCATACAAGGAGTATAAAGAATTTAAAACAAAGTAGGTTTTGTGAAAAAACTTGAGTTGCAAAAGACTGCTGATGAAATTCGTTCTGTAAATCCAGACAGTTACTTCGGAAATCATCGATAAAATCTATGATACAGTTATGAGTGACCAATGAGTTAAAGTGCATGAACTAGTTGAGGCCTTGGCCGTATCACATGGTTCAGTGACTTCAATTCTTCACGGCAAAATATGCATGAACAACTGTAGGCATAATAATTGAAAATAAACGCAATCGTGTGACTGATTAAGTATTCTTAAGAATTTCTTTGCCAACACATTGCTGTTGATGAAACATAGATTCGACACTCTACAGCAAAAATTAAACAGCAGTCAAGCAATGGTATTTACCAAGTGCATCCGCTCCGGCTTTTTTGGGATAAGCATTGAGTTATTTACATTAACTACTTAAAAAAAAATGGATACAATTTCTCATCTCTCAAAAAAATAATTACAATTTCTCAACCAAAAATATGCTCTAAAAAGTATTTTATGACCATAAAATATGCTGATAAAATTTAAAAATATGCCCAGAAAATTACAAAACTATGCTTTACAAAGATAAAAAACCAGCATTTTTAATTCAAGAATTTATTTTAAAAAAAATACATTAAAAATCATAAAAAATTAGTGAATTAATTAAAAAAGCATTTTTGATTTCTTTTACAAAAAAAAAAAAAAAAAAAAAAACATATATACAAAAAAACAAAAATATTTTTTAAATTTCTTTAAAGAATTTTTTTAAAAAAATTCCAACCCGCAAAGA